>BPTQ01000005.1:11203489-11650078 GCA_019973895.1 Chrysanthemum seticuspe
TGTCATCTATCACCTACATGTTTATGTTAATGTTTATTAAATCATAATTTTATAATTGTACTATAAGTCTTGAATATCATGTTAATATTTTAATACTAAATTATTTGTAATTGTATTTGTACATCCACTATCTACTGTATTATTTATAACTTTGAGATGAAACAGACCAAAAGTGTTGGTGTATAGGCTTTGAGCCTCATTTAATTATTGTCATTATTTCAAATTTTACCAACTCATATCATAACCATGTTTTAAGATAAGCACGAAAAATAAACAATTCTAAACACCCTCTTATCCTCTATCATGATATTTTGTTTGGGTACAAGTGTCCTTTATATACATGTAGAGTAGGGACAACTTTCGTTGTACTACTTTCGTCCCAAAATTATAGTCCCCATTTTATTTTTTTGGTCTTCCTTTTACAACTTTGACCTTATATATTTTTCTTTGTGTTATATAATAGTCGATGAAAATTATACCAAATGAAAATACATTTAAAATACAATCCATTTATATAATTTGCATCAACTATTATATAACACAAACAAAAATACTTAAGGTCAAAGTTGTGAAAGAAAAACCGAAAAAGTCAAATGAATACTATAATTTTAGGACGGAGGGAGTAATATTGTTTTAGTCACATTTCTTTCTAATTGTTATGTTAATTTTGTAAGTTTTATCATGGCTTATGGTTTTGAAAAAGTATAAATTTCAAAAGGGCATTCACATGTTGGTTGTATGTATGATTATCATGGCTTATGGTTTTGTGTTTTTGTCTTCATTTATGCTAATTTAGGGAAAATACTTAAAAAAAAAATTATAATTAATTAGAAAAACCGTGAGATATGCAAACCTCGTGCGTGCATATGACTTATAAACGAATTAATAAATCACAAATTAATGATATGCAAATTAACACAAAGTGTACGCAATAACAACTCATATAAATCATTATGTAGTTTACCATTTGAAATTCTGATTTATTTTTAGAAAAAACATGCAAGCGAATTCAAGGACAAGATTGTGATACAAATATTGCGAATGCGTGTGACTTAACATTATATGAATATGTTATGACATTGATTGAAAGAACATGTTCTTTATAAGATGTTCGGGTCAACAATAATATGAATTACAATAAGAACAAAAGTATATTTTATATAACACTAAAACCAAAAGAATTGGAAGATATTTATAACAATTAAAAAGTGTTTGGATCAACAATTTACAAAAAATATATATATAATAAATAAATTAAAAGTCAATTCTTCCTAAATTAACAAGAACTTCTATTCAGGCGCAGATCATTAACGGAACCAACTTCGGAAAAAAGGTGATTATTCCAAGGTTGAGGATTACTCCGTCAGATAAGCGTTTGCCTCTTAAGATTGTCAGGAAACAATATCCGATATCAGTATCTTTTGCCATGACAATCAACAAAAGCCAAGGGCAATCGCCTTCTAAAGTTGGTTTGTACTTGCCTCATCCTGTGTTCACACATGAACAACTGTACGTTGCCGTATCAAGAGTAAAAAGCAAGCGGGGTTTGAAAGTTATCGTTTGTGATCAGGATGGTAATCTCTCCAAAACCACAACAAATGTCGTGTATAAAGAAGTACTTGAAGGTCTTTGAACAAGGTTCATGTTATATTATGTATGTATCATTGGTGTAATCACGTTATATTATACTATGGTTCATTATTTTTAATGTTACAAGGTTTATTAGCAACTCAATTGATCATTGAAATCACACATCATTTAATGTTCGAGTCAATCTATTTTAGAATGGTTGTAAATCGATTGTGACTCAAACATATTTTAAATTTAACAAATTTACGTTATTACTTTTATTATCATCTCATTTATCTATTTCTTTAAAAACTAACCCGGTGTCAACGGGTCTCTAAGCTAGTAGATATATAAACTACCAACCTTGTGTAGTCCAATGGTTTAATGTCGAGAATGAAACCTAAGTGTCGCACGTTCGAGGTTGGTACTAACCTATAAGACACCCCAAGGTACAGTCCCGACCATTGCTATGGGCAGTCAGCGCGACCGCCGAGGGCATCACACAAACAAGGGGCATTTTTTTTTCTGATTTGTAAACATGAACTAAGAAAGAGAAAGAAATCAAAATACTTGAAACGGAATTTATATTGAGAGTACTGTACCCTTTATTCTTTAAAGGATTTCAACTAATTGAGTAAGCTAGTCCTTATTATATTTATGCTATGTTTGACACATGAAATTATAGAGAGATTATGCTTATTTTTTCAAAAAATAATCTTTGTTTGGCAAACTTATAAGAGATTATTAAAAAAATAATCTTTCATAATCTCTGAAAATAAAAGGTTACTTCATGTAGCTTATAAAAATAATCTCTTTTCAAAATCTTTTTCAGCAACAGCATCAGCACCAACACAATCTATTTTTGCCAAACATACCCTTATACTCTTTTAATATTTGAATAACTGCTTATTTCAAAATATAGAGAATTTTAGAAACTCTAATGAATTGCGCTTTACAGTAATCAAATGTCATTTTCATTAAAATCTCTTTTAATTAATTGAATGTTAAGTGAATATTTGTTATGAGAATACCCAAAATAGTAATATGAAAAATAAAATATGAACGGAGGGAGTACTCAAAATAACGTTACGAAAATATACCTAATTTGATACTTGTTTGTTTCATATGTATCAAACTATTTTTTTGTTCTTATCGACATAACCTTTTAATTTATCTATTGTGTGTATCCTTGGTAAGATTTAAGCATTTGAATGTATAATCGACTAAACATATATAAAAAAATGCATAAAATCTTATTCGTGATTGATACGTGTAAGACGTAGGCTAAATGTTTTTATGTAAAAAAAAAATGCTTATCTTATTTATTTTTGAGGCATTATCGCATTATCCCTATTGAATTCAATGAAAATGCTTATCTTGTTATGAATATATATAACCCATAATAGGCCCATGGCCCAATTAGCTATTATGGTTTTACCCTAATCTTTATATTATATATACTCCTTGTAATCTCCAACACTATGATCAATTGAATAATACTTTTAACTCTCTCAATTCTTGTTCACTCCGGATATCAATTGAATAATACTTTTCACTTTCTAGGCTTTTTCGTGAAGTCCCACCACTCCGGATATCCTATGATCTCGTAACATCTTTGCTTTGAGTGTCCTTCTTCGCCGCAATGAGTACACGTAAATGGGTTCTTCCCAGTAGAGTTCTTTCCCTTTTGAGGGCCATTGCGTGAGACCATATGAACCATGCTATCGGGTTCAACCTTTGGTTCCTCCATTGTCTGTCTTTGGCTGGAGTCTCTTCGAATGTATGCATAACTAGATTCCAAACTCAAGGGTGGGTCCTTCCTTAGGATTTCACTTCTGGCTAGGTTAAACTCGGAGTCCAATCCAGCCAAGAATATGTGTACACGGAGACGAGTCATTGTCTTATTTTCGGACACAGTGCCAGCGACAGTTTCTTCTTGCGTAGTAATGCGAGCATCAATTTCTTGGAAGATGCTTACCAATTCGTTGTATTATGTTGGTAGAGGACGCCCATTCTGCCGGGTGTTGAAGGACCGGCGATTCAATTCGAATAGTTGAGTTTCATCACTTCCGTCATAGAAAGTTTTTTCGACCGCCTCCCAGATTTCAGCCACTGTTTGAAGCCGGATAAAGCGGCAGATCAGGGATGGGTTCATGGAATCAATTAGCCAGCTCTTGACACGATTATTTTCAATCAGTCAAGATTCGAGTTGTTTCGCATCACCGTCGGTGGGTTTCGGGGTTTTTCCGGTGATAAATCCGGATTTGTTACGTGCCCCGATGCGCATCTCCATTAGTTGAGACCACAACGGGTAGTTTCTATCGTCGAGGGTAATGCCGGTAGGGAATGGAGCGTCTTGGACATTCTGGACGATCACCGGGTTTGAGGTGGAAGGGCTTTCTTTATCAGGCGCCATTCGTAGATTACAGATTCGAGGGATCAAGTTCAACGATCTTTGGGAGGCTCTGAAACCATATAGTTCGGTAACAAAGTGAATATTTAGGAAGAAAACTTCTGACTTTTCTTGTATATTCTCCACACAATTACACATGAATTTATACAGGGAATTAGTAACAACTACCCTAACTTGGGCCTTAAACCACGGCACCAATAATACCTATACCATAATTATACAAAGCTATAATATCTATACTATAATTACACAAATCTTCTATCTTTAGATGATGCTCTCGTTAACACCAACCATTGTAGCTTTTGTCAAAGGATTTGAAAACTAGTCTTGTATGAGTTGATTCTACTGAACCATATTATTTACTATTTACTATCGAGTTATTCTTGCATCATATAAGTTAACTTGTATATTAGATTTTTGATAAACACAAAGCCATTGATATCATTGTTTACGTCGATCTACACAATGATTATGGACCTTCAGATTTTAGCACTAAAATTTAAACAATAAAGAAAATTCACATATTAATATTGTTGGTCATATTTATCTAGATAGATAAAGTTGCTAACAGAGGATTAAAAAAAAGAAGAAGAAAACGGAAGTACATAACTAGAACTTGTAAAGAAAACAAATTGTTGCTTATCCTTGATGCATGTATGCGGAGTTTAGGTGTGACTTTCAGTATCATAATAGTTTTAATAATAGCCTCGAATTGATCTGCTAACGAGTAAAAATCAAAAAATAGTTATTGATCCAGGTTTTTGATGATATTATACTTATTTGCCTAATCTACAACTCCATGTTAGTTTTTGCAAGATAATTAGTTAGCCATGTAAGTATACATGAATTAGTTTTTGTACCTTTTGGTGAAATTGAAGAATTGTCCGGTACATATAAAGTAAGCTTTATTCTATTATAAGTCATATATAAGTATTTGTTCAGTGTCTTTATACGTGTAATATATGATAACTTGTTAACAAACATTAATTATCATTTGGAATGTTTTACACTTATTGTTATTGTGGCAAATGTGGGTTTTTAGTCTTATACTTATAGATTGTGTCGTATACTCTCGCAATCGGTATATACTAGCGAGCATGTTAATTAGATTACTATCTACTTTACTTTGGCATTATTTTATGAGTTTTGTTTGATATATTGTATTAATTCACATGTGTTGCTAAATTGAGAGGTCTTGATTACATTACTAAATAAGGTCTTACATATCATAATAACTTACATATCGGTATAATATAAGTTGAGGAATATTACCGAATATATTTAAAGTGATGAAGCACATTATATAAGAGACTAAAAGATGTTATTTAACTATTTGTTATATGTGCCAGCTTAGCATTTTCCATATGTAGTTAAACTTGTTCACCTTCATTATTTATGAGTTTGATTATTAGTTGAACAATATTTGAAACCAAAACCTTTTTCTAATGATATGATGCTTGTATAAAACGAATCATAACTTGCTATACTGTAGTATCAAATCTTATATGTGATTAAAGTTTCATTATGACATTGACACTATTAGATATACTTATGCATCACACATTTTCTCATGTGGTCTTATGAACTTTTATTTGTCTTGGTTTACTGGCGTCAAGTATAGTAACAATTACCATTTAACCACTACTTCATATGTGTTGTATGGTTTGCTTACACTTGTATGGTAATCGAATTTTGCATTCCTAGTTTTTTCCTCAAACACTATCAGAAGTTTTTATGTCTTGGAATTTTGCCGCTAAAGCTTAGACATATGAAAATAAACACCAAGACATGATTAACAAAGTAGATACACTTCTTGAAATTTGTTATAAGATTATCTTATGTTTAATTAGATAAAAAGTTTGTTTATCTAATATAACCAATAAGTATTTTTGTGTCAATTCTATTAGCTAATTATTATCTATGACAAATAAAGAAAAAGATGTAACAATTCAAAATATTGTGAATGTTGCTAAAAAATAATGAAGGCATTATATGTTAGAAAAAGATGTTCCCGTTGACTTAAAATGCTACGATTGAGTTTGTGATGATATGTGTGTGCATTGTTTATCATGTGATATTATTTGTCTATGAGGCATGATTAATTGATTAATGAGATGTATGTGTTTAACAAATAGTACAAATTCACTTTATATAAAGCATGTTGTTTTTTCTTTTAATAATGCTATAGGTTAACGTTATTTTACACTATGTAAAAGCTATAAAAGAGCTCATATATAGGTTCTCCCTATTATTCGATTTTTATATATAAGTCAAGTGCAGCTGAAGCACATGTGGTCATAAAGTATAAGTTTATGAGCCAATATTATTGTATTAATTGGCATGACCGGTTAGACCATCTCGAGTCAATAATGATGCGAAATGTATAAAAGAACCATGGGTTCTTCAAGGTTGATTTGTTTGTTATTATTGTTCTCAATGGAAGTTAATTGTTCATTTATCACCACAAATTAAAGTAAGGATTTTGTCGTATAAAGTTTTTGGAAATAACGTAAAAGGGATGTATATAGGCCTATACACCCGCCATGTGAATCATTTTTAGTTTTAAAATCTATGCATAGTCAAAATGATTACAAAAGACGCAACTTAAAGTTAGCGTGTTTAGTGGCTCGAGTTATCATATACGAGCACGGTTTTTCACATTGTATTATTCAGAATGGTGGTGAAAACTTTGAAGTACTTGGCGATTATTGGGATAAGTGTTGAACTTTATGTAGCCCAAGTTCATACGCGAATTGCTTTTGTTGAAACGTTCATAAAACGTCTTCAGTTGATTGCAAAGCCAATAATTATGAGAACAAAAATCTTAGATTATGGGGCATGTTATAAAATATGAATTCGCATCATGCCAACAAGATTAATGAATACTCCCCAATAAAATGGTTTATGGTCACGAAACATATGTTTCCCATTAAAGTTTATGTAAATGTGCGAAACCTGTATTGAAAATCCACCACAACGCACAAAAAATGGGATGTTGTAATTGATAATTCATTCAGGGGGAAGAATGAGCAGCGAGTGATATGGAATGAATTATAATATAAATGTTAATCCTCAGACCAATGAATATGAACTTGAAGGGAAAATTTACATTCCAGATCTAGTAATTGCCGGACTTGTTTAGCGGCATAAAGAAGTGACTAGATCATATATATGCTGCTAGTGCTCCAATTATAATGTATGTCCCAAAATGAAAACCAATGATTGGTAGTAAGTCTATGGCACGTATGCAACGTGATAGACTAATCGATTCCAAATAAAAATCCTCGAATGAATAGATATAATGGAGCAAGAAAATTCAGATGGTCTAATCGAGGTAATAAAGACCCCATAATAATTATCCTATAGAGAAACTAGACATGAAGGTAATTGAAAAACCCCGGGTACTTGAAAAACTATGAGATATCAATAAATGATATATTGCAATGTCTAGTAAAGTTTGGAATCGAAAATATAAATGAATCGACGTCGATGGTAATATTGTATATAATAATACACATGGTAATGATTATGTAAATAAATAAGATAGCGCTAATGGTGAGGATCATGGAAGCATACATGCAGGAAGTGCAAATGTATAAATGAATGGCCAAAAGAAGTAAAGACGCAAAGAACTAATGAAAGATTAAAGTCTCTTGTGATGAGACATGGTTATTGGGACTTGAAGTCCGTACATATAAATGTGTAAAATTATTGGATATGCATTGGTTATTATGAGAGAGCGAAATCAAAGTATTGAAACTATTATATTTAGGCATAAATTATAGCACACAAATATTTTCGCAAAGACTTTGCATATTGAGACATGATCTCATGTGCTGGATCCAATAATCTATTTAATATTTATAAGTCTGGCGATATGATAATTAATCGATATGCGTCTAAAAGAAAATGAATAGAGCTCACTTGAAGTTGAGATTCCATGATGGATATAAAATGCATGAAGCATGTCTCAGGATTAAAAATGTTGAAGCATATAAGACAGTTTTCAAGAATAACACTTGATCAAGTTAAATAAATCACTATATAAGTGAAAGGCAATATGGTATTGGTTTAAAATGAGCCATTGAAATAACAAAATTTGCCCATGTTAGTTTTAAAGAGATTTGTATATGATATAAGTTACATATGTTTTGATAAGGTAAATGTGAATGGAACTCATGAGGAGACTTTTAAGGCGATTGAATACCTTGAAATGAAATACAAAGTTTTGTCTTGTTTTATGAATTAAACATCTTAAAGATGAAATCATTTTTCATAATGTAAACTAAAGAAAGATGCTATATATCTTTACATAGATAAACGACGCTCATGTTTATGAGGTCAATTGATGAAGAAAGACCCCTTTACTTATAAAGATGATGATCACAATACCGATTTATGGGTGTCATAGTTATAATGTATATAAAACATTTATTGTTCTCACTAGTGGTCATAAATGATATAATATATCATTTACTTTGCATTCGTTGATTCTATATAACTTGTGAAGTACGAGGATGTACTTGTATAATGATAAGTATGATATATGTTTAATCCTTCTTGATATGTGAAGGTTAAGTGAAGAACAATTGTTTATATGATAATCAAACATATATTTGGTCAAGACACTTAATACATTGACATTAAAGAAGTTGGTTTATTATATTTGATTGCACCAACTAAGAGATTTAAGTGATGTGATCATCAGGGGGAGAGAAGATACGCATTGCACTCTTTTTCCCTTGACCATAGTATTGTCCCCATAGGGTTTTCTGGCAACGTTTTTAATGAGGCAACATCCCCAAGCGTATAAAGGAATTATGTATTTTTTTACTTTCACTAGATTTTTGTCCCACTGGGTTTTAAAGAGAATGTTATACGCAATTATGGTTGTAAGTCGATTATTATAACCTGTAAAATGAATCAATTTTCTTGAATTAGTGGAGAGTGAGGGATTTAAAGAGAATGTTATACGCAATTATGGTTGTAAGTCGATTATTATAACCTGTAAAATGAATCAATTTTCATTACAAGTTCACCATTTTATCACAGGTTAATCATTTTCTTTACTTACTTATAATCGAGTCTAAGGTCATGGCATTTTTCCATGATCCTTGAATTTTGTTTCATATTGCAGGACGACTGTGGGCATGCATTGTGTGCAGGTTATGTCATGACAATGTAAGTAACCATATGTAATTATTTCTGAGTGATACTTTCTATTCTCTTGACTTGTGGTTCAATCAAATTAACCTGCTCACAGTTGATTTATTTCCAGGAAAGTTGCAACGGAAATGTGTATGAACTGCCTCAAAGTTCAGCCTATTGCACAAATTTCCTTCACATCATCGTGCAATAGAACTCCAATGGTAAATGCCAAGAAATCTACTCCAAGTTTTTAGACGATAAAGATTGAACTATTCTTAAACTTTTTGGTGCATAATAGATATTGATGGATCCAATTTAAGGTACTGAAATGGGTTACCTTTTGTACGGGTCAAAACAGGCATGCCCATATTGGGTTGAGCTGCAAGTTTCGTATCCCTTTAAAAAAACAAATACCCGTATAATTACTCATAATAAATTATGAATTTTGTGGATAATACAATTAGTTTTTGTTGATCATTTAGATAATACAGTTTTTGCAATCATCACAAACACGCTATTTTATAAGTCATCCAAATATGAGCATTTTAGTTAAAAAGAGTGAACTTTGAGCGACCTTTGTCCCATTTGACCAATATACTTTTTAGGTATTTTTATTACTTTTTATCCGTTTGACCTATAAGAGATGAAAGATCCTCTAAACCGACCCATTCCAAACCAATTTGGTCAAAATAACACAATTTGTGCATAGATGCAATTATAGGTTTAATGTAATAAAAATCCACTTAAGGCGACATTCACGCCATTTGACCAAATAGATTTTTAGTTTTTATTTTTATTTTTTTAGATTTACCCTTTATTGTTAAGTATTTTGACTAGGTTTTTGTGGATACTAAATGTCGCATGTGGCTTTTACTTGCGCACGTGACATTGAATAATGCTTTATCCCACCAAAATGGCAAGTAAACAAGTACAAGGGCTGTTGATACTCTTTAAGACATCAACAACCATCTAAAACAAGGTTTCTTCCCCCCATTGATAGTAAAATATGTACGTTAGAAATCCATAGATGGTGTATATTTCTCCTTTCTTCATCAATATGTATCTTAGATTTGTCTTTGTGGTACACTGTCAAGTTCTGAGTTTTGTGTTTCTGGTCCTCAAATCCAAACGTTGGCTTACAGGAAATGAAGACATGGAAAGAATCTATGTTAAACAAGATAGTGCAGCTGACAAAAGAATCTCAGTTAAGGAAACTGATGCTTCAAAGGTGGTTGGATTAGTTTGGCAAAATTACAGTAAGGAAGTGATCATACTATCAGTTGCAGTTTCCCTCATTGGGCCAATTCTTTTAAAGTGGCCATTCTTTAGTACTCCAGGGAATGCTATGTCCTTTTTGTACACGTGTTTTGAACCATTGCCTACTTTGTGTGCAATGAGTCTTTCACCTTAATTTTATCTTGTTGTTCATTCATGATTTCCCATAAATCATACTTTCCTCTTCCGTGATAATGATCGTTTCTGTTTAGTGTGTGAAATCATGAGTACGCCCTTTCTTTGTTAGCTGAAGTAACTACAAGTAAAAAAAGGGGTTTGGGAACACTTATTACTTTTAATTATCTACTTATGTATTTGTCTTTGGTTGAGGTAACTCCAAGTTATAAAGTGGGTGTTTCGTATTTACAATTTTTTTCTACATTTATGCATTTGTACTAATGTGTAGTTGAACTTACTGAAAGTGATATAACGGGGTGTTTTCGATTGCATATTTTATCTCCTTCTAAGCTTATGTTCAAATCTGTAGCTAAAAGTGATAAGGGGGTGTTTGGGATTACTAATGTTTCTTCTTATTTGCTTATATACTTAGCTTATTTGCTTACGTATTCAACAACATCTTTATGCTGCTGATGACACAGGTTGCTACGGCCCCTGACGCGGCTTACTGCTGCTGCTGATGCGATTTGATGACGCGACTTACTGCTACGTGTAAAAAATTGTTGCTATCTTTGATCTTTTTCTTCTATTACAGTTACAGGTCAACAAATCGTGGTCTTAGACAACTTCAGTCGCCATTATTAAAAGAATGCAGAAAGTCCAAAGTTGGAGTTCATACTACCTTTCTTGACATTGTTCTCACAAAATCAATCTTACCAAGGCAGGTTCCTTATTTTTGTCGTCACTCATTATTTAAGTTTTTTTTTTCTTATAACATGTAGCTGGTGTTCCAGAATTTGATTTACCTCAAAGCAGATTGAAAGCCGTCCTCTACAAAGTCAGGCTTTACCTGCACATACTGAAAGTACCAACGTTTTCCCTGGGTATGTAACGGAACTTATCTTTATATATAATATTTGACTTTCATTTTTTCTCAAAGGTGGCAAGATCGGTGGTTGTGAAACAACTCAAAACATGTCATGTTGGCTTGACCCATGACCACTTCTTTGTTTACATTTTATGAAGTAAATTATGAATGCATTAACTGTGATTAAGAAATTTACATTACCACTCTAGATTATGAACAAAGTGATTTATAAGGTTGTATGCCTAAAAAGTACACTTTGGAGTACTTTAGACATGTTTAACCTTTTCCCTTTTTGTCTGATTGAAAACAAACATGACATTCACAAGTTTTTTTTTTTTTTTTTTTTGGGTAAAAGGCCTTCCGCCTGGTAAAATTAACATTCACAAGTTTAAAGACACTTTTATGGGTTCTTTAGAGTAATAGCTTAAAGACCCGTGGATTCACAAGTTTCTTGAAAAGCATCCCAGGACCCTCGCAAATAAGTATTTACAAGTTTCTTGAAAAGCATCATTGGTGATGCCTTTTTAGCTTGACGTGTTATTAGTAGGCTGTTAAGATAATAATGTCTCATAGCAAACTTCTGCGTTTTCGTTAGCAAAAAGGAAGTGTTTGAGCTTGCTATTTTTCGTGCTTATGCTTATGTGTGCAAATAAGTATTTACAAGTTTCTTGACACAAGTACATGAAAATGGTGTTTGGAATTGCTTATTGTGTAAATACAGGACCTGAGAATAAGAAAAGGGTGGTTGTGTGCATAGAATTTGTGGTTCAGTTGGAGATATATGGTATGCAGTTTGCAACTTCTCAAGTGGTTATATTACAGTTGGGGAGTGGTCTTTGTCAAACCATACCAGAAAAATTAAAAAGATAATAAACGGAGATATGCTTTTACTGATATAATTATGGATTTACTGATGTCCTCATTCTTTTATCTCCCCCCCCCCCCCCCCGCACCATCAAATTACTTACAATATTATGTCTGTTAGCCTTTTCCGCTTCTCGCTAATTGATTTTGCATGAAGTGTTGTAATATTATAATGGACTGGATGCTAATATTCTTATCAACTATTTGGTGTAGATGGTCAGCCGCATCAAGATGGGTAAACTGCTCCAAATATGAGGTCCATTTGCCCCTAGTTTTTCTTATTTGCATTCTTATCTATAATTAAAACTTAAAATAGTTAACATTAGGGGTTCTGAAAGGAATATATCAGTGATAACATACTCTGTTCAGAAAGATTTTGGGTAGCCTAAATATCGTTTATAAAGAAGTACTTGAAGGTCTTTGAACAAGGTTTATGTTGTATCATGTATGTATCATTGGTGTAATCACGTTATATTATACTATGGTTCATTATTTTTAATGTTACAAGGTTTGTTAGCAACTCAATTAATCATTAAAATCACACATCATTTTATGTTCGAGTCAATCTATTTTAGATTGGCAACACGATGGTTGTAAATCGATTGCGACTCACACATATTTTAAATTTAACAAATTTACGTTATTACTTTTATTATCATCTCATTTATCTATTTCTTTAAAAAATAATCCGGTGTCAACAGGTCTCTAAGCTAGTTGTTTATATGATAATCAAACATATATTTGGTCAAGACACTTAATACATTGACATTAAAGAAGTTGGTTTATTATATTTGATTGCACCAACTAAGAGATTTAAGTGATGTGATCATCAGGAGGAGAGAAGATACGCGTTGCACTCTTTTTCCCTTGACCATGGTATTGTCCCCATAGGGTTTTCTGGCAACGTTTTTAATGAGGCAACATCCCCAAGCGTATAAAGGAATTATGTATTTTTTTTCTTTCACTAGATTTTTGTCCCACTGGGTTCTATCTAGTAAGGTTTTAACGAGGCATAATCCTCAAATGGACATCCAAGGGGGAGTGTTATGGATAATTATAATATGGATGTCCATATCTTATAAGATACTGATTAGAGGTATTTGAGTTATATTAGAAGATTATATATCTTCAAGAATGTCTGACCCTCACAATGGTTGATCACAAACTGGATATGTATTTACAAGTGGAGGAACCGCAATTTCATGATGTTCAGTTAAGCAGATGATCTAAGCGTTATCATCCAACCATACACAAATTCTAGAGATACATGAAGCAAGTCGAGAATGTGTTTGGCTAAGAAGTGTGATACAACACATACGTAGATCATGTGGTAATTATTCAGAGAAGGTGGCACCAACAGTTTTGCATGAAGATAATGGAGCATGTATTGCTCAACTTAAAGAAGGTTATATCAAGGGCGAAAGGACGAAATATATTTAACCAAAATTCTTCTTCACTCGTGACTTACAGTAGAATTGTGATATTATTGTTTAACAAGTTTGTTCAAATGACAATTTGGCGGATATGTTTACCGAGAGACTTCTTAACTCGACGTATAGAAACTAAGACACAACATTGGGATGCGTCGACTCAAAGAGCTCAAGTGATATAGTCATCAGAGGGAGATAATACGTATTGCACTCTTTTTTTCCTTAGTCATGGTTTTGTCCCACTGGGTTTTTCTGACAAGGTTTTTAATGAGGTACCATTCTTAAAGCGTATTAATAATATGGACATCCATAATAGGCCCATGGCCCAATTAGCTATTAGAGTTTTACCTTAATATTTATATTATATATACTCCTTGTAATCTCCTACACTATGATCAATTGAATAATACTTTTCACTCTCTCAATTCTTGTTCACAACATATCTTATATATTTTTCTTTTATTTTTTTAATAAATCTGAACTTATATAAAAAGCCAAACCCCGTTAGTTGTTCGTTTACATCATTTAGTCGAGGGCATTTTTGACCATTTCGCCCAGGGCATCAACTTGCCTAGGTATTTCATAATACCTTTTATATATATAATTTAAGATCACTATTTTTTAATGGCCATAATTGATTTAAAAAAAGGAACCAAACATATACAACGAAACCACACGAACCACAAATATGATATTAGAAATTAGCCAATTAATTTAAAATAATAAAAGTACCTTCGTAAGCACTATGCATGTTTACTATTAGAACTTATTTGTTGGTTTAATAGACAATAAATTAATAGACGTGTGTTAGGATCGAACTCGAGACCACTGGATTGCACACTTTACGTATGAGAATTAAAGTTTAATAATTAAATATAAAATATTATATTTAGTTATTAATTACACAAAACATATAACGAACGTTAAGTAATTAAATGTAATGGAATAACGGTCGTTAAGTATTAAAAGAAAAGGACTAAAGTGAAAATTATATGTCAAGAAGGATCCGGAAACCATTTTGGGTTTGTATGGCCGGTTATAGGGATTGGGGTTTCCTAATCCTAGTCTAACTTGGGCTCTAAGTTTCTACTAGTATATAAACAAGGTTAGGGGTTGATTGTTTTTTCACCTTTTGTACACACAATAACCCTAAAACCTATTGCAATTATACATTAAAAGAATAAGAATACTTTAAACTTTAAAATGTTTGAAAGTTTAAATTGTCATAAAATTGGTGATAGAGGATGTCACACACTTTATGAATTATTATGTGGATTGGTGAATACACACATACAAGAACTTCATTAATTGAATTCTTGAGATAAGTATTCTCAAAATTACGGTGGATGAAGTTGGTTGATGTATGCCTTGTCAAAAAGTGTAAGATTGTCATTATTTGAGGCATAATTCATCAACTGGAATTTTCATGCATTGATCAATTTAGTATTTGGATAAGGGATGTTAAACAATTATTGTAATAAATCAAATACTTGGTATGTTTGATTTTATAATATATTGTATCCTATATTTGCATGTTTAATCCATGAATAAATTTATTTATTCTAAATTGTACGTTGTCAATTAATGATATAGGAGTATCATTAAACTAAGACAGATCTGAGAGATGTGTAGAATATACATGAAAGTATATTGATAAGAATGCATACTAATTTCAGATGATATTCAATGAATTGAATATAGGATTTATCCAACTACATAATTACTTTATGGATATTGTTATTAAGTAAATCATGAATAGTTATCCTCAGACTTGAGATACCAGATAAGTGTCATGAATGTAGTGCACTTATCTGGAACAACTTAACGCTATACGTAACTGGTAGTCATAAGGGTTGTTTCCAGAAGTGTTGCAAAGTTTATGGGTTATTCTTGTAGTTAAGATAGAATTTGTTCCTTCAAAATTATTTTGGAGCTTAATACTGCTAGGCCCCTCGTAGGGTTGACAAGATGTTTCCGTGGCCACGCCCAAAGATCTCCCCTGAATATTTTCAGAAGATTTGGTAATCTTGCTCAATCAGTTACGACGAGAAACAGAATGGTTGAATAAATAATGACTTAATTCCATATCTTTATTTAACATGGTATTAGAAACAAAAAGATAATAATAATGAGAAATCATTAAAAGGTTTTTCCAGGAGACCTTACTCGAGTTGTGCTAGAGGCATCGAAGTGTTGCTAGACGCTAACCGATGTGATCACACTATTAAAATATGTCCATGTAGGAGTTGTTGGTTTAATGGACAATAAATTAATAGACGTGTGTTAGGATCGAACTCGAGACCATGGGATTGCACACTTTACGTATGAGAATTAAAGTTTAATAATTAAATATAAAATGTTATATTTAGTTATTAATTACACAAAACACATAACGAACGTTAAGTAATTAAATGTAATGGACTAACGGTCGTTAAATATTAAAAGAAAAGGACTAAAGGAAAAATTAGATGTCAAGAAGGATCCGGAAACCCTTTTGGGTTTGTATAGCCGGTTATAGGGATTGGGGTTTCCTAATCCTAGTCTAACTCGGGCTCTAAGTTTCTACTAGTATATAAACAAGGTTAGGGGTTGATTGTTTTTTCACCTTTTGTAAACACAATAACCCTAAAACTTGTTTTTCTTTTTCTTTGGTGATAACCGATCGAACTAAACCCCTTGTAGGGTCGATCGGATTTTTTTGTTCATCAAACAAATCATTTTGTGTTTTTAAACTAGCATTTACTTTAATTCGTTAATAGTACGTATGTACAAGAACGTGGTACAATCACACTATTTAGTGTATCTTGGATTGAATTACAAAATCAGTAAGGAGTAATTCACATAATCCTATAAACCCTAATTAGGGTTCATCACTTGCTAGTTTTGTGGAATTGATTCTTGTTCCGCTAGAATCAAAGAGGTACGCATACTTTATGTTTATGTTAGTTAATCATTCATTATACATTTCTTTACGCTTCCGCATGTGTACTTGATGTTTATTGTTTATATCTATGATTAGTCATGTTATATAATTCCAAAATTATTTGTATAGTTTAGGCATGCCTCAATCATGTATTGAATATACACCACAAATTTTACTTAATTACTCTTACGCATATAATGTGTTGCTGAAATCATGAGGGGGCTTTGAGCATTTGAGTTTAGTAATAGATTTGGTAATTTGTTCATGTGTAGTGAAGTTTCAAATGCAAAGTCTGAATTTTATCATCCATGTCCAATACGAATGTGTTCAAAGTTTGCTTTTCGTTCTTGAAAAAATGTCATTGGAGCAGAATATACGGTAAATTATGATTAGATGGTATAAACTGATCTCGCTTTACAAAAAGATGTCTTTTACCTTGGCAAACAAACTGTTTCTTACCTTCAGTTGCAAGATATGATGTCCAACGATGTGAAAGTAACTATCTTCCGTGTATTTGAGTTTAACATGTTTTGATGCTTTTCAATTTATTATTTGATGTCAGTTGGCTTTGAAGACGAATATACATTGTGGCAGTTTTGTTGATCCCAGTTGAGCAAACGATCTTATATAGAAACTGACTTATTAAGTATTACGCGGAATTTAACACTTAATCTTAAGAAGAAGAACAATTAACATTCAACACCTCAATATTATTTATTAATACGAGTACTCTTACAGTATTAGGGTTTTGCAACCTTGAAGTGTATCGACCTTAGATATAAAACTTATGTATATCTAATCTAACCTAGGACCTCCTTTTATAGACTAAGGAGTCCTTTACATAATACAATATGTAACCTACAAGATAAATATCTTTACCATATTTATCCAATACTATAAACTAAACCAACTATACACGACACTAGCAGTGGTTACAATATATCGTCCGTGGTTACACATTACTACTAGCCATGGTTGTCTTCATCAGCGGTTACATTCTTCTGTCCGTGGTTATATCAAACCTGTCTGTGGTTCCAGTACTTAAAGTAATTCATGATTCAAGGAACCAAAAACCCAACAATCCTCCCCTAAACTTGATACATTCCAACAGAATTCTCAAGTTTCCTTTAAGCTCAACACATCTGAATTGGAGGATGTAGCCAAACACTTATGAGATTTAAGTATTGTCTCATATTTCTTCAACAAATCATAAGCTTGACCATCATAGGGTAACAGCATCTTGATAATACCAGGCTTCAACATTTGAGCAATAATTCCTGGACTCTTATTCAACTGAGGATAATCACCTTCTACAAGCATGTGAATAACGTTTCCAGAAACAGTTAAAACATGAACTCCACAAGTTTGATATAAAAACCATCTTGTTACAGTACCATTGTAGAGTCCTTTCCACTCAGGTTCATCATGAGTTGGTTCAAATAAAATCTTCAAATTATAATAGACCAGTCTCTCATGATAATCAGTTGGATGTACTTCACCAAACTTATTCTTGTAAAGTCTCCAAAGATTCATCAAATCATCTCTTTCAAAATACTGAAGCATTTGTGAAAATTTATTATACTCATAAACTTCATTGTTGAGTCTTTGAATTTTCCAAACTCCTTCACTTCCATCATTAAGGTGAAACTTATAAGAAACAATTTGATTAACATCTGCAACTTTTTTCAATCTTTTAGAATCAGATGTCTCTTGAATCTCATATTTTCTTTTTCTTTTACTTTGCATCCATTCATCATGCTTCTTAATCCACTCTTCATCCTTCTCAGAATTCATTGGACAGTAATCATCATGATTAATCTTCATACATCTTTCATAAATCTCAAGAATTCTTTCAAATGAACATTTACTAAGATTTTCATAAATGTGAATGCCTGAATTCTTAATAATTTTCATTAGTACATTCCTCATCTGTGCCATTGAAAGAGGTTTCTTTCTTATAACTTGCTTCCTTTCTTTACCGACCTTTCTTGCCCATTCACCCAAAAGCCTAGCTTTTTCCTCATCATCCAACAAATTCCATTCTTGTGCAGTATATTCATCATGTATTTGTTGAGAAGCTTTAAGAAAGTTTTGTGATTCATACCATATAGCTAACATTCTCTGACTAGCTTCCTCTTCTTTCTGCTTTCTTTTCTCTAAAGCTTCTTGTTCTTCAGCAACCATATTCTTTACATACTCTGCATCATAAGCTTCTTGTTCTGCTTTAGATTTAAACTTCAACTCTGGTACTGCAACCCCTTTACCTTTTCCAATATCATATTGAACCACTTTCTTCTTCAGAGGTTCACCAATAACTAAACTTTTTCCTTTGGATTTGGGTTTAGTTGCAGTAGATTGAACAGATAAAACAGGTGCAATCACAGGTGCAGAAATAGATGAAGTTTTGCTTAGATTTATCAATGTACTTGCAGCTTCTTTCTCAACTTCTTTAGACTTAGGTGGTGATACAGAGAGAATTGTGACAACAGTGGAAGTGGTTATGATAGCAGTGGGTATGATAGTAGTGGGTATAGTTGCCATGTCTGATACAGTAGCAGTAGTTACAAAAGTACTAACCGTGGTTTCAGACATACTATCAGTGTTTGTGTTCTGTACTACATCTTCTACAACTTTCTTCACATTTTCAAGAACTGCCTCATTCCCATCTTTATCAGATACCAAAAATGTTTGATCTCCACTATCAACATCTTCTTCTATAGATACATTAACAGCTACATCAACAGCCTCCCCTGAATTCATGCCTTCACTCCTCCCCTGTTTGGATACATCCTCCATACTCAGAGCTGGAGAGGAGTCCACCTTCTTTTTCTTCCTTCTTAGCTTCCTTAAAGCAGCAATCCCAGGCCTTTTCATCTTCTCCAAAACCAAAACCCTGTGCTTCAATCGTCGAATATCCTTTCCATGAAACACAACCAACTTCTTGAGATTCGAGATCGTCTCCTACATCTTGGTACATTTAGCCGTCAATTCATTTTAGCGTTCAAGAATATCCTCCCCACTTCGACCTGTGTGAACTGGTCTGAGAGGTGGTTCATTGGAAAAGTCATCATGTACAAACACAGAATCTGTCAATTCATGTTCATGTTCTAAACGATCCTCATCACTTCGAGCTGTGTAACCTACTCCGAGAGGTGAATCCTTGGATATAGAAAACATAGCATCAGACCGAGCCTGAACATCTATGCACCCTGTAGTAGCCAGGTGGCTAGGGATACCTCTGTTGATCCCAGTTGAGCAAACGATCTATATAGAAACTGACTTGTAACAAAAGCTTATCAAGTATTATGCGGAATTTAACACTTGATCTTAAGAAGAACAATTAACTTTCAACACCTCAATATTATTTATTAATACGAATACTCTTACAGTATTAGGGTTTTGCAACCTTGAAGTGAATCGACTTTAGATATCTAACACACATATATCTAACCTAGCCTAGGACCTCCTTTTATAGGCTAAGGAGTCCTATACAATATACAATACGTAACCTACAAGATAAATATCTTTTCCATATTTATCTGATACAATAAACTAACCGACTATATAGAACTAGCAGTGCTTACAATATACTATCAGCGGTTACACAATACTACTAGCCGCGGTTATCTTCATCAGTGGTTACACTTCTTCAGTCCGTGGTTGTCTTCAAGCTTGTCCGTGGTTCCATTACTTAAAGTAATTCATCATACAAGGAACCTAAAACCCAACAACCTCCACCTGTGTTAAGTTCCAAGGAACTCTCCACATTAGGAGTTGCCAAAGGTTGGGTCTTATTTATGTTTCCACTATCCTGACCAGCATCTAAGCATGTATCAGTAGTGGAAGCCCTTCCAATCATGTCACCTTCACCACCTGTGACAGCCTCATGAGCAACACCACTAGCACTAGCCTGAGGTAGCTCAGTGCCCTTCAGTCTCCTAGTGAAAACAATAGGTGTATCAGTGGTTTGAGGTTGACTAGAAGTGGGTTGAGATACACTATCAGCGTTTACAGGTATTCTATCAGGGTTTTGAAGTGCATCAGCAGTGGTTTCAGTTGGTGCAGAGACTAAAGGTTGAGATTCAGAATCCTCATCAAACTCATGATCAGTAGGCAAAGTAAGCATATGAAGAAATAAAGGAACATCTATAATGTTTACATTTTGTGGCTGATTCCTTATATGTGCAAAAACCTTAGAAAGCATATGATGTACTTCTTACTCCTGAGTATGCTCAACAGGCTCCTCTATTTGACTTTCCACAAGCAGTTGAACAAACCTAGGATATAAGTAGTATTTACCCTTCTTCATAATGTTTTGTACTAGCCCCTCATATATCATCTTAGACCAATTGAACTTTCTTCCATCAGACAAACAAATAATAGCAGTAGCAATTTTGGAAGGAAAGTCATTAAACCATGTGGTCTTATTACTCATACACATCAATAAGGTATGCATAAGAAACTTCCATTGTTTTGAAAACAAACTCTTAAAATATTGTACCTTATCACCTCTGTGGGTATAACCTAACCTTTCCAAACCAGCAACAAGCTCCACATCTGAAAGATTATCAACACCATCAGCATCATCAAACTTTAAAACATCCCGAATGATCTCCTCAGAAACAGAAATAGCATGCTCATCCACAACAGTGCTAAACACTTCGACTCCATCAACCTTTTCAAGCTTATCATTCCTCCAGAATTGATGTATGTAGGCTTTAAAAATGGTTGGTGTAACAGTTAAGGCATAGTGAATAGGACTGTGAACAAGGAAATCAATCATTTGATGAAACCCTTCAGATCGATCATTCTTTGTGAGAATAGCAACAAGGTTATGTGAAGTGGAATACTTTTCAGCCATTGTGATGAATGATGGTTATGATGTGGGTTTTGTGAAGTATGCAAAGATAAGTGATTAGGGTTAGTAGTGAGCGCCAATTGAAGTGATTTGAAGATCAAATAAATGATCCATCCGTGATTTGGGGGAAATAATATACGTTTGCAAAAGTTACCAAGCAGCCCTTGTAGTATCCAATTCTAACAAAATGCTATCCGCGGTTGCAGAACAACTATCCGCGTTTAGACACAAACCATCCGTGGATACATAGTAACACTTCAACCAAACTTCCAAGAATTATAGCAAGCAAATCTGTGTTATTATGAAAGAGATCTCACAAAAATATGAAGGATTACACAATTTTTTTTTTTTTTTTTTTTTTAACAAACATAAGTAGCTAACACACCAGCTCCTATGTACACAAATCCTTCATACCTGCAAGACAAAAACACAAAACAAACACAGAGAATAAGGTTATTGTTATCAGTGGTTATATAATGTCATCAGTGGATCCAAATGACCTATCCGTGGTAAGAACAGGTAAGTCAATATGGAAAACTTTTTGGATTAATATCAGTCCAATACCCAAGAATCTCATTAACTCCTCAACCACATTTAACCTGCCCCTCATTTACTTCCAAAGCCCATTACTCTGCTTATATAATGAACCCAAAACTCATATAACGCACACATCAATTAAAATCAAAACCCTAATTACTCCAAAATCCACAATCAACTTCAATCACCATGTGGAACCCTAGTTGGAATAAACCAGAAGTAGTTGATCTAACATCCTCCTCATCCTCATCATCATCAAATGAAGATACTAACGCATGGCAGTTTTACCTCCCTCCACAAGAAACAAGACCAAGAAAATCCCCATTTCTTCCATCATCAGAAGATGATAGTGTGGTGGATCCAAGTGAGGCATCTGAGGACTCTGATGACTCCCCAAAGAAGAGAACTTCAAACCCCCAACCTTCATCATCCCAACCCCAACCAAGACCACGAGCAAGAAACCCACCACTCCCAAAGAACAGAGAGGTGGTTCTTGGTCTTCTGATAACGCTACACGCGTCGTTCGGGGTCAAGGAAACTTCCTTTTCTTCGAACAAGTTTTATAACACCCTAGGCAGTGAACTTAATCGTTGTAGTGTAGTAATTAGGGTAAGCCACGGGTATTGATATCGTTCTCTAGGGGAATAGGAATGCTAGTAAGAAGTTACTACGCTAAGGTTGGGGTTGAGGAAGATTATTTTTTATCTTTTTATGTTTTTTAGGAAATTGAAAGGTACGAATCTCGGGGTTTGGATTTCGGGGGTTTGTATTGCTACCGATTACTCTACTTATCTAATTATCTAATCTAAGGTGTATGTAGTCTATGTCTAATTAATGTGTGCTCGTATGATAGTTTAAAGATGTGTTTACTTAGGTTTTACTACTCCTTAATTATCTCCTATTGGTGGTTGAATTGTCACGTCCTTATTCCTAGTTGCGTTGTGTGTCTAAGGTTGTAGGGTATGCGTATGTTCCCTAACTCTTTGAACTTACCAAAGGGTCTCGTCTACAAAACCCACTAGGGATAATAAACTCTTACTCTAAGGTACTCTTTGGATGGTTTAGATTACAACTACTCAAGGAGTCATATTCTAAGGTTCACAAAGATTTAATCAAGCATTAAGTACACAACGAATGACCTATCGCATTACTAGATCATTAATCAACTAAGATAAGAAACAACCAATCAATATTCAATAATTAAGTTTCATATTCCCTAAGCAAACACACAAGTAAATTAGCCGGACATGGAAGACATGCAAGCATACACACAAATAATCAAAGACATAATTGTATTAATGAAGTAAAACACTTATCTTGGTGTAAGATAGGGTTTGGAACCCTAAAATACTGTACAAGACAGCCTTGGTTCGGTTTAGGTTTTTACTCCAAAAGACTACACACTAAATACTGAAAAATTCGGATTCTATATATAATATTACACATGCGACGGCGTCACTTTATGTTTTGTGACGCCGTCGTGTCGCCGTCATTAGGGTTTCATCTTGGCCACGTTAGACTTGCGACGGCGTCACCTTATGCTTGTGACGCCGTCCTCTTCAGCTTCTGACGCCGTCTGGATTACATCTAGGCCGTCTGAGTTGCGACGGCCTACTCTTTTATAACTTGACATCGTCACTTGAAAATGGGAGTTTTGGCTTCTGTCCCGTCACAAAGATCCTCCGACGGCGTCACACTTAACACCTGACGCCGTCACCTTATGTTTTCAGCAGCTTTGAGTGTCTCAATTCTGACTTTGGCCATTTTCTTCGTATAATCGCGCCTTTTCGTCCAAATAAGTGCCATTCCAGCATTTTGCCTTTAAGAGACCTAAAAAGTGAAAAGGAACGATATTAAGCAATAACGGATACAAAAGTGATCAAATAAGGGCTTAAACGACCCCTCAAAAATGTACCTTTTAAAACCTTATCATCTTCCAGCACCAGGTTGTGGTGCTTCTTCACATATCGTATGGGGGAAGGGAAAAAGGAAAATGGAATGATGCTTTTTGGTGAAACCAGTAGATGCAAGTATGAGATGACTATGTCCTTTGTGCTTCATCTACCGTGGTCATCGTCATCATCTTCGTTTTCATCAATCCATCCTTCCCATTTTGATCCTTAGCTTCTTCGTCGTACTGGTCATGCATATCACAAATGCATATCCAGCAGCTGAGGATAGTAGTAGGAAATCATGTATAGAAGTAGTCTTTTAATTAGCACTTGAAGTTTCATTGTAAGTTGTAAGCTGTAAACTATTTTTTTGAATGAATGAACAATTAACTTGAGTACTTCTTTAGCTTCTATAATGACCTTGCTTGTATCTGCAAAAGTGTTAGTGGAAAAACAGAACAACTAGCAGTGGTTTGAACCAAACTGTCAGTGGTTAGAAACAAACTATCAGTGGTTAGAAACAAGAATAGCAAAACTAAGATTACATAATAACAGTCCAATACTTATACAAACTAGTACAAAACAATTTGAGAAGTTAGAGATTAATCATTCCAATACTAACAACAAGGTACTGAAACCTCCCCACATCAAAAGCTTTGGTGAGAAGATCAGCAACATTGAAATCAGTATGGATTTTTACCATTTGAATCAACCTTTTCTCATTACAATCTCTAATAAAATGATGTCTTATCTCAATATGTTTAGTTCTAGAATGTAAAACAGGATTTTTAATGATACATATTGTACTGTTATTATCAATGTAAATCTTAGTATGCATAAAATTGTACCAAAAATCCAGCAATTGATTCTGAATCCATAGAACTTGACCACAACAATTAGCAGCAGCCACATATTCAGCTTCAGTTGTAGAATTTGCCACAATAGTTTGCTTTTTACACTGCCATGAAATAAGTCTGCTTCCCAAAAACTGACATCCCCCAGTTGTAGACTTCTTATCCAAACTAGCACCAGCATAGTCACTATCTGTGTAGGCCACCAAATCAAAAGGAGAATCCTTTGAGTACCAAAGGCCCAATTTAGGATGACCCTTAAGATACCTAAAGATTCTCTTAACAGCATTCATGTGTGAGGAATTAGGTGTGACTTGAAATGTTGCACACACACATACTGAGAACATAATATCTGGCCTAGATGCAGTGAGATACATCAAAGATCCAATCATGGACCTGTACAACTTCTGATCAACTCTGGTACTTCCATCATCAGGTAGCAATGGTTTCTGAGTCTCCATTGGTGTACTAGCACTCTTCACATCCTGAAACCGAAACTTCTTCAAAACATCTGCTACATACTTGTCTTGACTAATGAAGATACCATCAGTCCTTTGTTGAACCTGTAACCCCAAAAATAAAGTGAGTTCTGCCATAGAACTCATCTGAAACTTATCATGCATAAGCTTCTCAAAATCTTTGCATAGCTCCTTATTGGTTGAGCTAAAGATGATGTCATCTACATAAACCTGAACCAATAAAATATCATCTTTGTGCTTCCTTATAAACAAAGTTTTATCAATCAGTCCTCTTTTAAACCCATTGTCCATCAAGTAAGTGGACAGGCACGCATACCATGCCCTAGGAGCTTGATGCAAACCATACATAGCCTTCCTCACCCTGTAGACCATGTCAGGATGATCAGGATCTTCAAAACCAGGAGGTTGACAAACATAAACCTCCTCATCAATTGTGCCATACAAAAATGCACTTTTAACATCCATTTGATACACAACAAAATTTTTGAATGAAGCATAAGCTAAAAACAATCTAATAGCCTCAATTCTTGCAACTGGAGCAAACACTTCATCATAATCCAAGCCTTCAGTTTGTGTGTATCCTTGAGCAACCAACCTTGACTTGTTCCTCACAACAATACCTCTTTCATCTCTTTTGTTTCTGAACACCCATTTTGTCCCAATTGCCCTCTTACCATTTGGAAGATCTACCAATGTCCAAACCTCTTGAAGTTTGAACTGAAGAAGCTCCTCTTGCATTGATTCTACCCATCCTTCTTCAGATAATGCTTCTTCAACTCTCTTGGGCTCCTTTTTAGACAGAAAACAAGCAAACAGGCAATTTTGCAGATCTTTATGACTGTTTCTTTTGTGAAGTGATCTTGCAAAGAACCCATGTTCAGGAAAGGGTTCAGTGTTCTTAACCTTGCTTCTTGTTTGAACTAGAGTATTCAAGTTTCCAAGTATTTGTTCCTTGGGATGAATCTTGTGTATCCTTGTTGAGGTAACAGGACTTTCATGAATGACATGTTCCAAATTAGTTAAATCAGTATTGAAGAAATCATCCATGTCTTCATCATCAGTAGGAGTATCAATTTCAATCAAAGCAGGCATATCAGGATCATGTGGATACTCCTCTTCACCATGTAATGGCTTTGCATGTGGACCAAAGAAAGTACTACTATCAGTACTTACAGCAGGGATTTCACTTGTGATAACAGTGGTAGAAGTTGTTGGCTTAGTCGTGCTTGCATTATCTCTATCCGTGCTTACATTTGACTTAGCAGTGCTTTCAGCATGCTTTTTCTTCTTTTCAATTTCTTCTACCAACACTGAATTATCTTTCAATAACTCATCCTTATCTTGATGATGATCACCATTGCCTCTAGTATTCAAGACATCATCATCAGTGGGACCTTGCTTATCAATGATGGGTGAGACAGAACTAGCTTTCCACTTTTCAAACAAATAGAACTCTTTAGGAGAATCAGCTTCCTTAGAAAGTGCTTCTGCATCAGAATCCTTTTGAGTACCTGCAACAACATTAGTGGAAGTTCCTGCAATGATAGGCTCATAATTCATAGATTTGGTTAGCATATCAATGTTAAACAACCAGTCTGGTCCTTTGGTCTCAACACTAGGAGTCTTTTCACTGAATTGTACATGCAGATTCTCTTCAACAATTCTAGTCCTCCTATTGTATACTCTAAAGGCTTTACTATTTGAAGAGTAGCCTAAAAAGTATCCATCATCAGCTTTTTCTTGAAACTTGCCTAGGTAGTCTATGGTATTTAAGATAGTAATAGGACACCCAAAAGGTTTTAGGAATGCAATCATTGGCTTCCTATCATGTAACAGCTCATAGGAGGTCTTGTTATGAGGCTTCACTACCTTACTTCTATTCTGCACATAACATGCAGTGCCTACAGCTTCAGCCCAAAAGGTAGTAGGTAACTTAGACTCTGACAACATAGTCCTAGCAGCCTCAATTAGTGTTCTATTTTTCCTTTCAGCTACACCATTTGATTGTGGTGTTCTAGCAACACTAAACTGTCTCTCTATACCTTTATCTACACAAAACTGATTCATCACAGCATTCTTAAACTCAGTTCCATTATCACATCTGATTATCTTTACCTTATGATTTACTAGATTTTCTATCTTAATAATGAAACTCTTGAGAATCTCACTAGTTTTACTCTTAGCAGCCAAAAAGTAAACCCAAGAAAATCTACTATAATCATCAGTGATAACTAGGCAATACTGCTTATGGTTCAAACTTTTAACAAAGGTAGGTCCAAATAAGTCCATATGAAGCATAAACAGTGGTTGTGTAATGGTGTTGACAGTTTTGGTCTTACAAGAAGCTCTATGTTGTTTTCCTTTTTGACAGGCCACACACAGTTCCTTACACTCAAAAACCTTAGAAGGTAACCCTCTCACTAAGTTTCCTTTTACCAGTTTATTGATTGTTTTGTAATTGAGGTGACCTACTCTTCTATGCCATAACTTAGACTCATCCATAGATGCTTTAGCAAACAAACAGGTTAAGGACCTATTAGGAATTACATTTTTAAGATCAAAACAATATATATTTTCCTTCCTAGGTACCCTAAGTTGTATAAACTTCTCATCAGGCATCTTAAACTTAGGAGACAACACCACACACTCAGTTTCACCAAAAAGTACCCAGTTTTTCTTATCACACATTTGAGAAACACTGAATAAATTGTACTTAAGTCCCTGTACCAAATAGACTTTTTCAAAGTCTAAATTCCCTGTTTTGATTGTTCCTCTTCCAAGTATCTTTCCTCCCTTTGGATCATTGCCAAATGCCACATATCCTCCATCAAAAGCTTCAAAATCTTCCAGGTTGCTCCCATCCCAAGTCATGTGCCCAGAGCAACCACCATCAAAAACACCTTTGTCTTTTAGCTCATCTTGTAGATTGCCCTGCACATGAAATTAAACAAGTTAGTTCCTTTTGTGGACCCAAGCCAATACAGACTTGGGTCTGCCCTGTGCATCAATATAATCAAATTTGTTTAGGTCCATTGATGCATAATTGACATGATGTAAAACCTTGGTCTTAGGTTTCCATTGCCAACTAGCTGAGGCCTTAACAACATAAAAATGATTTTCAACCACTGTATCAGTTATCACCTTTGGAATTTTAAAACTTCTTTGTTATCTGTGGTGATTTTTGGCTTATCAGTGGTTTGATTTTGCTTAGCCGTGTTTACACTTTGCTTAGCAGTGGTTGGAACCCATTTGGGAGAAGCAGTGACAATTGATTTTGTATTCCCATTCCTCATTAACACTGCTCTAGGAATCATGTTTCTGTTAGGATGAGGGTTTGTTTTCTTTGAAAAGTTTTGGTGATTTACCCTCCTCCAATGATTCCACACTTGTGGTCTGTTTTTATAACAATTTCTCTGTAAGTGCTTAAAAATACCACAGTTATAACAAGCTTTCTTGACACATTGAAACTCATTACCTAACCTATTAGATATTAGGCCATTAAAGTTTCTCTGATTGCCCCTAGGTATATATCTTTTCATCTGTTCCCTAGGTACTTCCTTGTATTCTACCACTTTCTTAGTAATTTGAGCTCCAAATCTAGGTACAAGGTAGGCTTGCTTAGTATCAACTTTCTTAAGAGTTTCTATCTTCTCAGGCTGTGTTGATACAGAACTATCTTCCTCAGTATCTGATTCCCAATCTTCAATGATGGGAGCATCAGATAACTTATCAGTACCTATCTTAGATGATTCATTCTCTTTAGTCTCACCTACAGGCTTGTTGAAACTAAATTCACTGCTAAAGGAGAGCTCTTTTGGTAGTGGTGCATGTTGCATAAGGGTAGGTGGTGGCATATCATTGTAACCTAGGCCAGTTCCATCCTTGAACAATTTTTGACGTATGGGTTTATTTACTAAATCAGAAGCATACTGTGTTTTAGCAACCCTAACAACATGTTTTTCTTTTTCTTTTAGAGCTTCTACCTTTACACTCTCAGCTTGTTCTAGTTTCTCTTTAAGCATTTTATTCTCCCTATCCTTAAGATCAATTTCTCCACCTAGTATATTAATTTTATCAACATACTCAAACTCACATTTAATACAGTAATTAAGCCTCTCTTCCACACTTTCTAGACCAACTCTATAACCTAGGTTGTCCATAGACGGTCTTTCTACTTCTTTTCTTAAACTCTCAGTGATAGCTTTTTGAGATTCTAAGTTATCTTGACATGACTTAAAAGAACAAGTAGACTCATTAGATACCTCAGAATCTGAACCAGAAGATGAAGCATAAGCCATAAGAGCAAAGTTATGCTCTTTTGAAGCTTCACTAGTAAGAAAAGCTGCATTGGGTCCTTCTTCAATTTCATCACTCCAGTCATAATCACCAAGACCATCTTGAGCCACCAATGCTGAAGAAGGAGCAGACTCTTCAGTGATCTTCTTAACACCTTCAATCCTCCTAGGAGCTCGACATTCCCTTGCAAAGTGACCCTTCTTCTTGTAGTTAAAGCACTCCATCTTGCTTTTGTCAAACCCAACTCTTCTTTTAGCATCATACTTGACATATCTTCCAGTCTTCTTTAGAAACTTCCTTGCTTGGAGAGTCAGCATTGCCATTTGCCATTGAAGATTAATCTCTTCAAGATCATCAGGATCAATTTGATCTAGATCTTGATTCAATACATCAACACTGGTGGTTAAATCAGACAGAAAAGCACAAATTGCACCATCACTGACAGTATCACTAACCATGGTATTGTTTGCAATAGCTGTGGTTATTCCATAGGCAGCAGTGGATATATCATGTGAACTTTTGTGATTAGTTGAAACAAAAGCAATGTTATGATTTGCAGAAGATGCACCAACAATGTTATTCTCAGACTCATAGACTTTCAAGTTGTTATAGAGATTGTCAAGAGTCATCTTATCAAAGTCCACCTTATTTCTCCACACAATCGTATGAACAGCCCATTCTGGAGATAAACTTCTAATGAACTTCAAATTTATATCTTCTTGAATAACATTATAGTCCACTGACTTCAATTGGCTGATCAGTTTTTGAAGCCTGTTGTAAGTGCCATCAAGTTTTTCTCCACTGAGAGCAGTGAAGTTTTCAAGTTGATGCTTGAGCATATTCTTCCTTAACTTCTTTGTGGCTTCATTACCAGCAAATCTTGTCTCAAGAGCATCCAGTAACTCTTTAGCAGACTCATATTGTTCAAAATCCAAAGCATATTCATTAGGTATTCCCATAGAGAGAATACTATGAGCTTTAATCTCCATCTTTCTCTTAGCCTTGTCAATCTCACTGACAATGGTAATTTCTTTGCCATCATCACCCTTCCTAGGAAGAGTATCACCTTTTTCCACAACATCCCAGAGAGCATAATCAATCATGCGAATATATTGCCTTATTCGCATCCTCCAGATTTGGTACTCACCATGCTTGAGCATGGGCACCTTTGAAGCAGTAACCATGTGTGTTTCGTCAGACATCTTATCTTCCTTGAACAAAACTTAACTTAGCCTCTTCTTGATTACAGTTTCTAGATCACAAGCTCTGATACCACTTGTTGATCCCAGTTGAGCAAACGATCTTATATAGAAACTGACTTAGAATAAAAGCTTATTAAGTATTACGCGGAATTTAACACTTAATCTTAAGAAGAAGAACAGTTAACATTCAACACCTCAATATTATTTATTAATACGAATACTCTTACAGTGTTAGGGTTTTGCAACCTTGAAGTGTATCGACCTTAGATATAAAACTTATGTATATCTAATCTAACCTATGACCTCCTTTTATAGGCTAAGGAGTCCTTTACATAATACAATACGTAACCTACAAGATAAATATCTTTACTATATTTATCCAATACTATAAACTAAACCAACTATACAAGACACTAGCAGTGGTTACAATATATCGTCCGTGGTTACACATTACTACTAGCCGTGGTTGTCTTCATCAGCGGTTACATTCTTCTGTCCGTGGTTATATCAAACCTGTCCGTGGTTCCAGTACTTAAAGTAATTCATGATTCAAGGAACCAAAAACCCAACAAGTTTGAAGATGCATATATGCTTACGGCTAAGAGACATGTAATTTCGTGGGAAGCAGCTCCAGAGGACACAAACGGAAAGAAAGATTTCCTAAACCGTTTTGAAAAATACAGAAGTCAATAATTTTGAAATCAAACATCCCGTCGCGAAGTGCGAACTTAGGGTATGTTTGGCACGGAGCGGTGTGAAGTTTTTTTGAGCAATAAGCGGTGAGCAATGAGCATTTTGATTTTTATTAGTCGTTTGGCAAAGGAGCTGTGAGCTTTCCTATTTTTTAGGAATGCTCAATTTTCCAATGCTTCTTTAAGAAGCTGTGAGCGTTGAGCAGTGAGCTGCACAGCTACTGCTCACTACTACAGCTCACAACTACTTTTGCCAAACACACCAAACCTCGTTATTCCTATCTATACTACATTATAATGTATTTAGGACTTTTTATAAAACGAAGTTTTAAAAAAATAAGCCTACACATGTTACTATAATTAGTAATTCATATAATTAAGAAATGAAGCACAATGTACAATACTTTAATGCACATAATTTTCATACGTACAAGACAAGAAGCATAGCGTACACCACTTTAATGCACATATTAAAAAAAATATAAAACACCACATTAATACTATTTAATATAGTCAATTAAATAACTGATCAATAAATACAATTAATACAGTTATTAAAACACCCCTAACATAATAAATACAAATTATCAAGCATATTGTACAACCAAATTAAACACAATTCCTACATTAAATGTCACTAATACAAATAATATTCAAGCCCGAACGGGCAACAGGCCAAATGGGCTTGAGCCTGAATGGGCGCAGGCCAAACGGGCTCGAGCCCGAACGAGAACGGGCTAAACGAAATTCTTGAAATCCGTAAATTTATTGTCAAAAATAACATAATAAACTAAAATACATGATTCACTTGAAAATTTTATTTCACAGTATTTGCCGCCGCAACGCGCTGGTGCCCTGCAATAAATTTCACTAATACAAATAATAAAGCACATTATACAAATATAAAGCCCGAACGGGCAACGGGCAAAATGGACTTGAGCCCGAACAGGAACGGGCCAAACAGGCTCGAGCCCGAGCAGGCGCGAGCCAAACGTACTCGAGCCCGAACTGGCACGGGCCAACGGGCTCGAGCCCGAACGGGCACGGGCTAAATTAAATTCTTGATATCCGTAAATGTATTGTAAAAAGAACATAATAAAATAAAATACATGATTCACCGGAAAATTTTATTTCAGGGTACCCGCCTCCGCAACGCACGGGGTACCCTGCTGTAAACTATAAACTGTTTAAACACTCCATATTTTTGCATGGAATATAATTTAACTTAGTTATTAAGTTATTGTCACAATACACAGGATCCTAAAGATAATTACCATATTTTAGTGGATCATTAGCATAAAATAAACCCATAATCAATCCTATAAAACCTACCACACATCCTGAGTCTATTTCAATTCCCCTTTTCCTGAAAATTAAATTTCAATGGCGGCTTTAACAATCAAAGATAAGAAACTAACTTCAGGTAATGTAAATTAATTGTGTCTCTTATACACGTTTATGTTAATTTTTTGTGCTCCATTATTGTTTTTTTTTTTCGAACAGCATGTTGCATATTACGTAATACTTATTGACGCATCCTTGTATACTTGATATTTGTCTACATTTTTTTTTGTCACAATTTTAATAGCCACTATTCATTATTTTCTACAGTCTTGTATGATGCAAACAAGAAAACCATGGCGGTTTATCTTCCACAAGACATAATATTGTTTCAGATTCTAACAAGGGTTCCAACAAAAGCTGTAATCCGTTTTATGTGTGTCTCCAAACAATGGAACGCGTTCCTAATATCAGATAGGTTCAAGCAGATGCACAGCCGCAGCCTTCTAACAGACCCCTATCTTGAAGAACAAAGCCTTTTCTTTTATGATGCAGAAGAAGCAAGGTTCTTCACCATCGACTGTGAATCGCTGCCTGATAATGCTCCCTGCCGGCGCCCTTTACCACAATTCGAAGCCAGTCCTCATGAATATATATCTATACTAACATCTTATCATGGGCTGGTATGTTTAGGCATAGAAAAGAATAATGATAATCGATACTCTGATATTATTCTGTGGAATCCTTTGACAGCCGAGTATAAGAGGTTGTCTAAACCAGCCAATCCTGATTACATGGAATGCTACAGTTCTTTTCAAAGGAGATACGGATTGTATTACAGCTCTTGTGAAGACGACTACAAGCTTCTAGTTGTAAAAGAGTCTGGCAATGTTTACATATACTCTTTGAAATCTGACTCATGGGGAAAGTTAAACAAGAAGGCCCCCGAAAAAGAAATAGAATGGCGCTGGAGACCAGGTTTTTGTTTGAGCGAAAATATCTATTTTCAGTGTTACAACAGAGCTCAAGGCTTGATTAGGTTTGACACAACAGCTGAGAGGTTCCATAAGATAGAAACTCCCCCTGAGTATGATAATATTTATAAACTATCCTCCACCACCATTACTCTTCACAAAGGGTCCATTCATTTATGTGTCAATTACAACATGACTGGACGAAATGGTTTTTGCACCTGTATTGACCTGTGGAAGTTGAATGTAGATGGAGATATCTGGAGTAAGGTGGTAACCTATCAGCTTATGCCCAACTATGATATTCGCTGTTTGTGTCCAGTGCACTTGATGAACAATGGAAACTGGCTCATGATAAATTATGGATATGAAGGAGGTCGCATTTGTCAGGTAGATCTCAAGAAGAAGAAGTATACTGAAGAAAAAGACGGCCACGAGAGCAAAGGAAAAAATAAAAGCAAAGGAAATTTCCATGATGAATATGAATTGTATTTTTCCAACGTTAGCGTGGATTACCCTGAAAAAATCATATACACCGAGACGTTTGTGTCACCTAATCAGTATATGAAGTAGCATCTATCAATTATCCTTCTATGTGCCTCTTTTAAATTACAATGCTGACCACTGAAATAAGATCGGTCTTACTATTGCAATTCACTAAGAATGCATACATAATTAGCACAACCATGTTACCATGTCAATGTACTGATAAATGTTGTATGTGGTGCTTAATGAAACCGGTTAAAATTTTATGAACCATTGGGGTATTGGCCTACCGGCCGGCATCACTTCCCTTTTCCCACTACAAACGTGAAGCTAACCGGTTAAGGGATATTATTGGAGAAATATGTTATGGGTTGAATCTCAAATACTGGTTAAAGGTCACTAAGGCTGTGTCTTTGAGGAAAGGCGACACCCAAGACTCTAGGGCTGAGCTTCGGGCCAAAACCGACCATACCCGACCTGAAAATCGATTTCTGGAAATAGCATGAACCGGAATGCCTAATTCGGTTTCGGTCGGTTAATAGGGTTTCTTCGGTTTCTTCTGTTAGACAGTCACAATTTCAAAAGCAATTCCACTGCATTCCAGTAGCAAACCAAAAGCAATGTTTTTATCTTTTCATAGTAGAAAAAAGAAACATATAAGTAGCCAATACAAATTCGAAACCATGATCATGTCAAATGCTTATAAAATGAATCAAGAATGATAAGGCTTAAAAACATGTTAACATGTGGGTGGCCTAGGGGCAAACAATTCTGAAGGGGCACGCTAACTTCCTGAAAAGGAAAAGGCTCTACCTAAATGACGAGTTTAAACCTCGTAAATTAATCGATCAAAGATCGAAAACCATGATTACTGTAAATAAATATAAAAGATATCATACAATGAAAACAACCATTTAAGCTATAATTTTCCCTTTCGTTTTATCATTATCATTTTATGCCATCGATTGATTACAACTTTCCTCTTATTGTGCTTGTTAATAAAATTCCATGTATTATACGCTTGATTGTTTTTGTTAAAGTTCGTAATCGTTATGAAAGTATGGCTACGTACATACTAGGCAATTCATCGGGTATCTTCAAAGCCGTCAAAGAATCCCCGTGAATTAGCACGTATAAAAACCATTTCTTTTCCGTCTCTCCGAGTTTCTTAGAGATGGACATGGCAGGAAGTAAGAAACTTTTGAAATACTCTATATCATCTTCGTTTTATGGTAGTCGTAGTGAACTTTTGCGGGAAAAAGCCAAAAATACTCTATGTACTTCTCGTGAAAACTCATTGTGCTTTCTCACCTTTTTTTATTGTCATTATACTTAACGTTGTTTCCGGTCGATATCATTATACATATCTTGGCCCACACCTTTTACATGAATTAACGCAAATACCCTTGTCTTCTTCCCTAAACCATTTGATACTTATTTCTCCTTTTCAGCCTTAGGTTTTTCTTTTTACCATTTGATAAATGCAATGAGACAACATAGCACCAGACATGGAGCTCCCACCACCACCACCACCACTCTCCACCGTTCTCCGATCATGGAGCTCCACAGGAGACAACATAGCACCAGACAAAAGCTGAGAAAACGAACGAATGTCAGAATCAGGTTCATTCTCTGAAAAAAAGTTGGAAACCAAAGTCATGGGTCCTGGACTAGCGTCAGTTGTAAGACTTCCGGTGAACATGTTCTCGACAGTTGCACGTGGTGGAAGTGTGATGGATGGTCTTGTTCCTGTTGATGGTACTGATAATGATAAACCTCGTTTTTCGTCCTGGACATTCCTTTACTGTGCTTCTTGAAGGTTTGTATTATGTATTTGTGTTCCCACAATTAAAATTTTAGTTTTAAAGGGATTAATATTTTAGGGTTTAACGATTTGGGTGTTTATGATTTTGTGTGTTATAGTTTGATTATTATGGTGGGTTTTGGTTGGAATCATGTTATTAACATGGTACAATCACTCAATCAAACCCAGAAACACGTTTGAATCAAAATTAATCAATTAGGGTTTAAGTCGTATAATTTGGGGATTTTCTGGTCGGAATCATGTTATTAACATGGTACTTTTGATTCGTTTAGAATCACTCAATCAAACCCTAAACCCTCGTACTAATTTGCAGGCTAGAAGATTGAAGGTCATGAGTGATGGCTGGTAAAGAAGAGGTGGTGGTGATGGCTGGTAAAGAAGACAAGGGTACTATTGTCTTTGAATGTTAGAAAGAAGAAGTAATTAAGAATAATGAGTCGAAAATGTAAAAAACGTTAAGTATAATGACAATAAAAAAAGTTAAGAAAGCACAATGAGTTTTCACGAGAAGTACATAGAGTATTTTTGGCTTTATTCAATTTTTATTCTGTTTGAAATGGAAATAAAACAGTCAAAAAAATAATAAAAAATAATAAATAATAAATAATAATAAAAGTAATAATTATGTTGAGAGTGGGGTTTCAACCCACGCCCTTTCGGACAAGAACCTTAATCTGGCGCCATAAACCAACTCGGCCATCTCAACTTTGTTGCTGTATTTGTCAGACAAATCTACTTAAAGAATATGGAAATTGATTATCTTGATTTAATACTAAAACTGAGTGTTCTATGACTTTATGTTACGAAGATGAAAACTTACATATAAATTTCTATCTTTTAATGTCCAAATCTACAAATTATATACCTTTGTTTATCATGAACTTGCTTCTAATCTATAATATATTATAATGCATGTATAAGCCTAACCTAATTCTAATCGTAACTCCTAACAGAAAATTAAGATATGAAGCTCCAATCATAAAGTGACATGTGTCATTTCTCAACAAACTCCAAGCCTAAATCCTAACCACTTAAAATTAAGAATAAAGAGCTCCAATTATAAAGTGACATATGTCATTTCTAAACTAAAAATATATCTTTATTTTCAAATTAAAATATCTTTTATCTATTTATTTTTTTAAAAATCTAATTTCACCATATTTTCTAAAATTTTGTGCTCTTTAATTCAACATCCATTTTGATATATTTTTATGAGTTTTTAGTTTTTACATTTTTAGTGAGTTTATTTTATTTTAGTTCAAATTTTTACAACTTTAACCTTTATTTCAATCAATACAATCTTGATTCGTCAAAATCATATACTTTTGCGGGGAGTGTTTGACGGGTAAGATATCGCGAGGGTATTTCTATATCGCGAGGGTATTTCTATATCGCGAGGGTAATAATATCATTATAATAAGATTATCTTGTACTATCAATTTGCATATATATTTAAGCATTGTTCAAAGCTATTTGTTTAGGGTACAAATAATTATCGCTAAAGATAATAATACTATTTAATTTTTGTGATTTTAATAAACTTACATAACATTATTGATATACCAGACAAAGGGCTATACAATATATATTAGCTTTTAAAATAAAATTCATATATGCTAGTCCCTTAAGTGGTACAAGACCAACATTTTTTAAAATAACATTATACAAATAACAACGTACATGTGTCAAACTAAAATAAACAACAAAAAACTACATTACTTGGTCTATTAGTTTTCCAAATTTGTCACGGGTTACACAACTACTTTATCATTTCTCATATAATTTTTTCAAATTTGAAACCTGGTTCGACCCGGGTGGTTCAACCGGTTGAACCGTTCCGGTCAAAAAAATAAGTCGATTTAAACCGAGTCAACCTGACAGGTTTGGTGGAAAACAAGTCAAATTAAATCGGGTCAACCCGCCGGGTTTGAAGCGTCCCGGGTCAACACGGTTTTTGATGTGTATTAATAGTTTCCTTTTGAAATATATGTCTTCAACATTTCCACTTTTAGTTTCAACTTTTTACCTTTTGTTTTTTCCTTTATATATAGTATATAGCAAGGTATCGCGCGTTTTGGCGGCGGGTACCCTGTAACGATTAACCGCGGAAATAGATCTCGATGAGACCTGATTCACCAGTTTGTATCGATTTCAACGGGTCCTCTCTGGTTCATTTTCGGATGGCTTTAGTTGGTTAGCCGAATCGGTGGCGACACGGGTTCTCAGTTGAACATGTTGGTCCGGTTCGGTCCGGTTTTCAAAACTATATGTAACATCAACTTGTTAGCTTGTATGAAGTTTTGTGTGTTTTATAGATTTGTATAATGTGTATAATAACATTTACTTTTCATTTAAGGGTGTTTCAAAAATATCATTAATTAGTGTGTTTAATTATTTTATATTTTGGATTATGTTGTAGCTTCTTTAAATTGTACATTATGAAAATTTTATTATACTTTTTAGTAAGGGGTGTTTTAATTGATTGTTTTTAATTTGGTAGATGTGCTTTTAATTGTTTGTACAATGTGAATAAATTATTGTACTTTTAAGTAATGAGGTGTTTTAATAAGAGTATTAAATTTTTTTGAACGGCTGATATTATTACCAAGCTTAGCAAGAAGCTAAAGCTCACAAAGAAACAATTTCTCTCACATTTTTCTCTCTCATTTGACCAATTTTAACGATTCAAACTTTCAACTTTCCACTTTGAACGTTTTTCTATTATATGTAGTATAGATAAATTATACTTTCTGAACATTTTTTAATCGTTTATTAGTCTATAAATGTCCGTTGACCCATAAGGACGCGTGGGCCACCCGTTTTTACCTTCACATCTCGTCACGGTACGAATCATATATATCATCTTAAAAGAGTGTCCACTTCGCCCCTCTTAATCTATCTTTGAGCTCCTTATGAATTCTCATCAATCTTTAACAGCCACAATCACCTAAAAAATAAAAATAGTTGATGACACAAAAATTACCAACGATTATTAGCATATTAACTAGAACCCGTTTTAACTATCAACCTACCAGTTTTACATATTACTTGTGGTTCATCAGAAACTTTCAGAAAAGTCGCTTGTACCACTTTCAGAATAGTCGCATGCGACGCATCGTCCAAAGGGTCGACGAACGCCTTTGATCGATGCACTAGTACTGGTAGACTAACTAACCATACAAGTTCCATAGACCATAAATTGAAGAATCCTCCTTACCTCATAACAGGGCCGTCCCTAAATTTTTAAAAATTTTGAGGACTTTGAACGAATTTACATAATGAGGCATTTCGAGAAGAAAAATGTTATATATAAAGTGTCACCGTTTATATGATATAATGCAATTAGTTATCTAAACGTTTAATATATTACTCATTTAAGATATTTTCTCATCTAAATACTTTTTTATTCTTAAAAAATATGTGTAAACAGGAATATAATTATTAACGAGACAAATTTTGTGGCCCTTAAAATTTTTGAGAACCTGAGCAGTCGCCCACCTTACACACCCTCAAAGACAGCTCCGCCTCACGATTATGATCTAATGGAATTCTCTTCCCTATACTCCATGCTAAATATGTACTAGTATTTTGAAAGGTGAAAGTATAACTATTTCAAATTATGAGGCCCAAATTTTATTTCTAATATAAACTGCTTTTATAAAACATATTAGTACACCATGAGTTCCAAACAAAAAAACGTTGTTTTCTTGACAATGTAAAAAAGTGTTTGATTAAAAATTGAAGTAGAAATTTAGGGAACAAAATCATTTGTTATGGTCCCGAATATTTGATCTGATTAGGGGTCGTGTGGATGGAATTCAAATGATGGGTTAGAATGTTTGTTGGATTTTCTGCTTTTTTTATTCAACTAGACGAGTACCCGTTTTTAGCGGCAGCGGTATCTAGTTTTCGACATTAGTTTGGCCGTGAATAATTTATTTTAGAAAATTTGTATTTATAGCATCAACGTGAATAATTGGTTTTTTATGGCATGGTCGCATACATGTGATTATTCACGGTTTTCAAAAAAATTCAGTAACAAAGTTCAAAAATATGATTTATCAAAAGGAAAAAAAGATTAATACTCTACACAAAGTTAAAAAATGTAGCAAGTAAGATATATAAAAAATACAATTACCTTTGGTTTTTAAAAGGGGAGAAGTGTGTGTTTTAAGTTAAAGAAAGATGAGAGTATAGATAATTTCACCAATTTATCTCTCCTTTAATCATTTTTCAATATTCAATAATTTACTTTTGACTATTTTTTCTTTTTATACAGTAAAGATAAAAATAAAGATAAAGATATGTAGTTAAAATTAAGATTAAGATTGGTTGGGATAATTCTTGTGTGTCTTACTTACAAATGATATGATACATAAATATGTACAATTACATGGCTATCTAGGGAAACTATCAATCACCCACTAATTAAGGCTAATTACTAATTGATTTGAGATTATCTATTCGAAGCTTATATCTTATACACGTTTTTTTTGAATATTCCAGCCAATAGATTGACCATTAATACTTTCCGAAATGTTAAATATTCTAGCAATACATCCAAAATTTTGAATATTCGAGCCAATAAACTCAATACTTTCCCTTTATACTTTCGTTAATTAACACAAATTAAAAAAAAAAAAAAAAACATTTTTTCTCAGCATTCAACAATTGACTTTCAACTTTTAAATTTCAAATTTTCATTTTCACATTTGACCCTTTTTACATTTTATATGTAGTGAAGTAATAGTAATAGTAAAGTAAAGATAAACATATGAGTTTCATAACATTCTCTAGGTACCATCCCCGTCAGTATTCAAAAACAATTGTATGTTTAAATTTAGAATCTTGAAAATAAAAGTCTGTCAAGTTGCCTCATTTCATGCACCTATATACTTATTCAAACATATCTTAAAGTTAATAATACCCAAGAAATTTAAAACTACTTAGCAACATCTCAAGGTCATAGCATCATTTCATAACAATCCCAAAGTTTTAAGGCAAAAAATATATAACAAATATCAAATAATTATATAGATTTTATCAAAAAATAAAATAAATAATAAATGAATAAAAATCAAATGAATTAGCCAAAAGATTAGTGCTATATTCTGTGAGTCGGTTTCGGCAGTCGATACCTTTTCCTGCATTAAGATTTGGCTACAAAAAAAAAAAAAAAAAAAAAAAAAAAAAAAAAAAAAAAAAAAAAAAAAAACCATATCAATTTTTTTACCAAAATTTAAACAAAATTGCCCAAACTTTATACCACAAAGATCTGAGGAAAACAAAACAAAACAAAACAAAAATCAAATATCTAAAGAACCTAACCTATAATGAAAAGATTACCTCAAAAGATTTGCAAGAGGGCTATGGTTTCATGCGACGTTGGTTAAAGGGAAGTACTTACCAAAATCAATGAACTATATTAACATATGAAAAAATTAACAAAAAAAGTTACAGATCTGAAAAACAAACCTCAAAAAAATCGACAACGATGTTTATGACTTCTGTGGTGTCAGCTGGAGAGAATAATAAGTGTGTTTTTGTGTTTGTGATGACTGGTGAGATGGAAAGATGAATCTTTGTGTGTTTTTGTGTAAAGTAATGTGAAAGAAAGTTGGCTATTAAATTTTTTATTGAGTTTATTGAATAAATGTGTTACCTATAATAGTGTCCAGCAAATCGTGTCATAAATAAATGTGTTGCCTATAATAGTGTCCAATAAATCGTGTCCTCCACTACACCCATTTCCCATTCATTGACTTTCAATATTCAATTTTCAAGTTTTCACTTTTCCCCTTTAACCATTTTTGCATTTTATGTAGTATCGATTTACTCATGAATTTTTAGAGCTGATTAGAAAGAACACTCCAATCTCTTAGACACAGAAACACAAATTTTCTGGAAAGACAACTTGTCTATTCCTTTTCTGATGTATTCAATATATAAACTTATTACACAACTACTATTACAACTGCTAAAATAAATTGCTTCTTGGACATAACTGCTTAGGACAGATTCGACCACGGTGTGCACCCCCTTAACTTAACCCTATTACGTAAGGGGGACCTTCGGCAGGATAAAAAAGAGTACATAACTACTAATAACTACAGGAGAACACATAAACTAATAATAACATAGTATATTAACATATAAGCTGCTTATGCAATATCTTAAGACACATATTGCTGATGCTTGAACTTTCCATGTGCCTGTAGACCTTTGGTAATATAGAATTACTCCCCTCCCCGACAATGAGCTTGTCCTCAAGCGAAAAGGAGATTTCCAGCAATGAGAAACACTATTAAGTATGCAATGAGAAATGTAGCCTTCTATCAGTAGCAACAAGCACAATGCAATGACGAAGCCTTTCATGGATGCTGATCTTATGGCATGCTGTGATATTGATCAATATTGTATCAGTTCTTGTTTGTCATTCAGGATTCTGGGAATGTCCAGCTTTCCTTTGTATCCACATTGTAACCATTTATATGTTTTTGAGCGAATATATTTCTTCACATGTTTCACCAAAAAAAAGGTGAAAAATAACAACTACACTGCATACATTTTTTTTCCTACCATTTGGGTACAAAAAATCTTTAAATGTCAAGAATATTCCGACAAGCTGTCAAGCTAGCTCAACCTAGACTGACTTGGAATGTGAACGTACACCCCACGATATAAGTCTCGTTACTTAAAACCACATAAGATATTATTTTATGTCTTTAGTACTTCAGATACATTTGTTTGTGATTCTTGTGGAGTTCGTATCCATCTATCTATCATGGTTAGTATTAACATATTGGTTTTTATCAGCTGCCTAGATGTATTAAGTCGATACAAGAGCTTGAGGTAATTATACTCAAAGGCATTTACCAATATCATGTCATATCCTGTTGAATCAGATAATTATACGCTGTTATTGTTTGGACTTGTTTTCCAAAGGGACTCGGGGAGCGAGATTGATGAAAACAACATTAACATTAACCAAGGGTTTAAGTTCGATGAGGAAGTTCCGCTTTTCTTCTACACTTGTATTTACAAAACACCATCATCTGATTTTGGGGACATGGCATATCAGTTAAAAGTGACAAGACTAAAGATTCATCGTTGTCAGTTTCTGGTAGAACTACAGATTTTTAACAGCATAAATTTTTATAAACAACATTTAGGTGAAACTTTAACTCATTTATTGTGTTTATTACAGCTCTAGCCGTGCGCAATAACTTGTCTATTCAATCAAAACCTCAATCCTTATCGTTTCAATTACAGGTAATGTGTGTTGGAATTAGATATCAAGACATTGAAATAAATAATCACAAAACATCAAAGTATTCAAGCGGAAGCGTATAAGATTTATTAATGAACAATTAATTAACATAAAAGAATATGCGTATCTTTTGTTGATTCTAGCCGAACAAGAATCAAATCCACAAACTAGCAACGGATGAACCCTAATTTGGTTTAATTAGGATTATGTGAATTACCCCTTACCGTTTTGTAATTCAATTCAAGATAATAACAAAAGTATGTTATTACTATGTTCTTGTACACACGTACTAAACCAAATTAAAGTAATGCTAGTTTTATCAAACAAAATAACTTGTTATGTGGAAAAGAGATGGATCGATCCCTTAGGGGTGTCGACCGGTTTTTGAGAGCAAAGAAAACACACACAAACAATTTAGGGTTTAGCAATGTGCACAAAAGATGAGTTTACAAACACCCTAGGTTTTGTATATATACTCATGCAAACTTGGTGAACAAGTTTGAGTCAAAGTGGGTTTGGGTTGGGTCCTTGTGGCCGATCGGTTCATGTATCCCACAAGGGATTCCGGAACTTTCCCATCTTTTACAATTTGGTCCTTTTCCATAAACATTTAACGCCCCGTTAGTCCATTACATTAATTACTTAACGTTCGTTAGTTATTTCGTTTAATAAATAAATAAATACAACATTTATATTTAATTATTTAACTTTAAATTCTCATACGTAAAGTGTGCAATCCCATAGTCTCGAGTTCGATCCTAACTCACGTCTACTAATTTATATCCATAAAACTAACAATGTGTGTTCTAATTAACGAGCAATGAGAATTACTTGTTTATATATAGATACTTTGCGAATTAATCATGTAACCAATATATTAATTCTAGGTTTTAATAAGGTTAGCAAACAATTTTCAAAACCCTAAATAATTTATACATGTTTCGACATAAAAAAATAGGGGAACGCCCCAATTAATTAAAAAAATCGACCAAACATAAATTAAACATAAACCCTAGATTAACATATCAAACAACATACAAGTATTTGTTTTATTACGCGTTTATGTAATTAATTACTCATTAAAACCAATGACTCGTGATGCCACTGTTGCAATTAATATCAAGACATTCAAATAAATAATCACAAAACATCAAAGTATTCAAGCGGAAGCGTATAAGATTTATTAATGAACAATTAATTAACATAAAAGAATATGCGTACCTTTTCTTGATTCTAGCCGAACAAGAATCAAATCCACAAACTAGCAACGGATGAACCCTAATTTGGTTTAATTAGGATTATGTGAATTACCCCTTACCGTTTTGTAATTCAATCCAAGATAATAACAAAAGTATGTTATTACTATATTCTTGTACACACGTACTAAACCGAATTAAAGTAATGCTAGTTTTATCAAACAAAATAACTTGTTATATGGAAAAGAGATGGATCGATCCCTTAGGGGTGTCGACCGGTTTTTGAGAGCAAAGAAAACACACACAAACAATTTAGGGTTTAGCAATGTGCACAAAAGATGAGTTTACAAACACCCTAGGTTTTGTATATATACTCATGCAAACTTGGTGAACAAGTTTGAGTCAAAGTGGGTTTGGGTTGGGTCCTTGTGGCCGATCGGTTCATGTATCCCACAAGGGATTCCGGAACTTTCCCATCTTTTACAATTTGGTCCTTTTCCATAAACATTTAACGCCCGTTAGTCCATTACATTAATTACTTAACGTTCGTTAGTTATTTCGTTTAATAAATAAATAAATACAACATTTATATTTAATTATTTAACTTTAAATTCTCATACGTAAAGTGTGCAATCCCATAGTCTCGAGTTCGATCCTAACTCACGTCTACTAATTTATATCCATAAAACTAACAGCTCCCACTTGGATATATCTTAATAGAGTGATCACATCGGTTAGCGTCTAGCAACACTTCGATGCCTCTAGTACAACTCGAGCAAGGCTCCTGAAAAACCTTTTAATGATTTCTCATTATTATTATCCTTTTGTTTCTAATACCACGTTAAATAAAGATATGGAATTAAGTCATTCTTTATAAAACTATTTTGTTTCTCGTTGTAAAGTGATTGACCAAGATTACCGAATCATCTAAACATATTTAGGGTAGATTTGGGTGCGGCCGCACAAACATCTTGTCAACCCTACGAGGGGCCCAACAGTATTAAACTCCAAATAAATTTAAATGAACAAATTATATCTTGACTACAAGAATAACCCATAAACTTTGTAACATTTCTGAAAACAACCCTTATGACTACCAGTTACGTATAGCGTTAAGTTGCTTCACAGAAATGCACTACATTCATGACACTTATCTGGTATCTCAAGTCTGAGGATAACTATTCATAATTTACTTATAACAATATCCACAAAGTAAATTATGTAGTTGGGATAAGTCCTATATTCAATTCATTGAATATCATCTGAAATTGGTATGCATTCTCATCAATATACTTTCAAGTATATTCTACCACATCTCTCATATTTGTCTTAGTTTAATGATACTCCCATATCATTAATCGACAACGGACATTTAGAATAACTTAGTTATTCGCGGATTAAAATGCAAATATAGGTCAACAATATTATAAATGAAAATAAACATAATCCAAACTTTATTTCATTAAAATAATAAATGTTTTACAATATCCTTTATCCAAATACTAATCACAATTATGCATGAAACTATTAGCTAAACGAAGTCCAATTCCATTGGCAAGTCCTACAAGCTTGTCTTTAGCTAAAGCCTTAGTGAACGGATCAGCTAAGTTATCATCTGTGTGAACTTTCAGTAGATTTATTTCACCTTCCTGGACTTGTTCCCGAACATAGTGATACTTCCGTAGAAAATGTCTGGTGCCCGTCATGACTCCAGGTTCATTGGCAAATATGATTGCAGCAGAATTGTCATAATACATATCAATAGGCGATTCAATTGAAGGCATAACACCAAGCCCTGAAATAAATTTCCTAATCCAAACAGCCTCAATTGCAGCTTCCGAAGCAGCTATGTATTTGGCTTCTGTCACAGACATCGCAATCATACTCTGCTTCTTGCTCTTCAAGTCAACAGCTCCTCCATTAATGACAAAGACATAACCCGTCTGAGACTTTGTATCATCTTTATCACACTGCCAGGACGCATCACAGTAACCTGTAACACCAAGTTCTGTGTCTGGATTTCCTCCATACACTAAAAACATATCTTTCGTATTCCTAAGATACTTCAGAATATGTTTAACAGCAATCCAATGAAGTTCACCCGGATTATGTTGATATCGACTGGTCATGTTTTGAGCGAACGCCACATCTGGCCTTGTGCATCTCACATCATACATAATAGAACCTACAGCCGAAGCATAAGGAACTTTCTGCATGCGTGCCACCTCAGCAGGTGTTGAAGCACACATATCGTTACATAAGCCATGCTTTACTTCCATCGGTAAATATCCTTTCTTGGAATTTTGCATACTGAATCTCTTCAATATTTTATTATGTAAGCGCTTTGACTTAAACCAATTAACCGCTTTGACCTATCTCGGTAGATCTTGATTCCCAGAATGTATGCAGCTTCTCCTAAATCCTTCATAGAAAAACACTTCCCAAGATATGCCTTAACATTTTGCAAACTCGGAATGTCTTTTCCTATAATTAATATGTCATCGACATAAAGAATTAGGAAAATTACATCACTCCCACTAACTTTGTGATATACACATAGCTCATCAAGATTTTGAATAAATCCATACCTTGATGCTTGCTTCAATCCATAAATGGACCTTTGAAGTTTGCATACACGGTTTGGAAATTGTGGATTCACGAACCCCTCAGGTTGCTTCATATAGATGTCTTCATCTAAGCGACCATTTAAGAAGGCGGTTTTGAAATCCATTTGCCATATCTCATAGTCATAGTATGCTGCTATAGCTATGAGAATTCTAATAGCTCTAATGTCCGCTACAGGAGAAAAGGTCTCCTCGTAATCAATGCCATAAGTTTGAGTAAAACTTTGCGCAACTAGACGAGCTTTATAGACGTGTACATTGCCATCCATGTCAGTCTTAATCTTATGGAGCCACTTACTTCCAACCACCGTGGCGTTTGGAGGTAAGTCAACCTCTACCCAGACTTCATTTTCTCTCATGGATTGCATTTCTCCATTCATTGCAACCTGCCATTTTTCCTTATCAGGACTTGCCATGGCAGCTTTATAACTAGTAGGCTCTCCAAGATCTCCTAACATAGTTTCCTCAACCTCTACGTTAAGACATAGACGTTCAGGTGCACGCGTATTCCTTACAGATCTACGAACGGGAATCACTTCAACTTCTGGTGGAGGACCCAGACTATCAGGTTCTACCGGAAGTACATTAGTATTTTCAGAAGGTAATGCATCTTCTTGATCATCTTCCAGATCATAAACTCTCCCACTGAATTCTTGAGATACGAGATCTCTTTCAAGAAAATCTCCATACCTAGCAACAATTACTTTATTTTCAGTTGGATAGTAAAAGTAGTAACCCATAGTTTCCTTAGGGTATCCAACAAAGATACACTTTACAGATCTTTGTTGGAGTTTATATGCTGAGTCACGTCTAACATATGCCTCGCAACCCCAGACCTTTAAATAAGACAGGTTAGGAGCTTTACCATGCCATATTTCATATGGTGTCTTATCAACCTTCTTTGTGGGAACCATATTTAGAATGCGAACAGCTGATTCCAAAGCATAATCCCAAAATGATAAAGGTAGAGTAGTAAGATTAAACATAGATCATATCATGTCCAACAATGTACGATTTCTTCTCTCAGATACACCATTTTGTTGTAGAGTATATGGAGAAGTGAGATTCTGGACAATTCCATTCTCAGCTAAGTAATCTTTAAACTCTTGGCTTAGATACTCACCTCCTCTATCGGATCGAAGAGCTTTAATCTTCTTTCCCAATTGCAGTTCTACTTCAACTTTGAAGACCTTAAATGTTTCAAACACCTCATGTTTATGCTTAAGTAAATAAACATAACCATAACGGCTGAAATCATCAGTAAAGGTTAAGAAGTAGCTAGCACCTCTCTTTGACACATGTCTAAGTGGTCCACACACATCAGTATGAATAAGACCAAGTAGATCAGAAGCCCTCTCCATATTGCTATGAAAAGGTTTCTTAGTCATCTTCCCAGATATGCATGACTCACATTTATCAAATGATTCATCATTGATATTTTACAAAAGCCCTTCTTGTTGCAGCTTATGTATGCGAACCTTGCCTATATGAGCAAGTCTACAATGCCAAAGATAAGAAGAATTCAAGTCTAACTTTATCTTCTTGTTAATGCTAAACATTGAATTATTATTATTGTTAGATTCATTTCCAATCACATCAATTTCAAACACACCATTCAAAGTAATTTCTTTAAAATAAAATACACCATTTAAAGAAACATCAATTCCATTACGTGAAATAGTATGAGTAAAACCATCATCCCACAAAACTGAAAAGGAAACAACACCTCTAATTATAGAAGGTGCGTAATGACAATTGTTTAATAATAGTACTAAGCCCGAAGGCAATACTAAACTAAACGTTCCTATGGCTTCAACAGCTGCATGTGCGCCATTTCCCACGTGCAGATATTGCTCCCCATAGGCAAGCTTCCTTTCCACTCTAAACCCCTGCAGTGTATTACAAATGTGAATACCACAGCCCATATCATATACCCAGGAATTATTATGATTTAGAGTAAATAATTCAATGACAAATAAATTACCAGAAGAACCGGCGCCCAAGGACTCTTCGTACTTCATTTTATTTGCCCGCAATTCATCAAGATAGAGAGCACAGTTTCTCTTCCAATGCCCAACGCTCTTACAGTGGTGGCATGCTTGATCCTTTTTAGGATTTTCCTTCCTAGGAGTAGGGTTCTTCTTGGGTTGAGGTTGATAGGCCATCACTTGTTTGCCTTTGTCAACCTTTCCCTTACCCTTCCCCTTCTTGTTGTTCGTACGCTGCGGTTTTGGCTTATTAATCCTTCCACCCTGAATAGCAAGTACCTGGGCGGTAGGAACCTTTTGAGGCAACCATTTCTCATAATCAATAAGCAATGCGTGTAGGTCAGTAACTGTCTTCCCCACGCAGTGCATATTGAAATTTCTGACAAAACCATTAAGATCCTTGTTAAGGGATCGATTAATCAGATTCACAGCCATGTCATCATCATAATTTTTGCCAAGTGCTTTTAGCTGGTCCATGTAACCTTTTATTTCCAGTACATGAGCACTTACGGGTTTACCCTCACCTTGCCTACAGTTGTGTAACGCGTCGGTCAAGTCATAAATCTCGATGGCAGCTGGTTTCTCAAACATAGTCCGAAGTTCATTGAGCATATTAAATGGGAAATAATGTTCGAACTGCTTTTGAAGAGCAGATTCCATTGTTCCCAACATAAGACAAGCCACATCATTATGATGCTTATACTCAAGTTGCCAAGCATCAATTTGAGCTTGAGTAGTATCAGGACCAGTTGGTTGTTCAGGGCAAGGTTCATAAAGATATTTCAACTGGTCAGCAACTCTACAGACAATTCTCAAAGAGCGGTGCCAATCATTGAAATTCTTAGAGCCAGTCAACTTTTCTCGATCAAAAAAGCTTTTGAACGCAGAACTTAGTGCAGCGTTAGTGTTATCGTTATTTTGAGCCATTTCTATAGAAAAAAGTTCAAGTATTAGTATTTTCGATAATACAATTTTTCAAGAAAATAAAATATACCCAACGGTAATATAAACATATAACCATATAATTTTCTCGAAAAACTAGGATCCAAATTATCATAGGTTCATTACATCAGTTGATCTGCTAGCAACGAACGCATATAATAAGGTAATCTGTCGAACATTAATTGGCAAACAATTTCCAACTCCTAGATGACTATGGGATTTATATTTTTCAACGCTATTGCAAATATAAACATGTTTCATCCCATCTTATGCCATTGAGTCCAGGTCTCACTTCCTACTCAACTTAAGTGTCTAACTTAAAGAACTGCAAATATGTCCATGTAAAGTCTGACTTTACATAGAGATTTACCTCTCCATCACAATCTAGCCAAGTACTGTCATGACGTAAATTGCAACTTCAAGTGTTCATTTTAATTAGATGGCATATAACTTAATTTAAAAGGGTACTAGTTTTGATTTTATGTGGTCAAATCAAATATGTACAAAGATGTCATGCATTTATCTTGTAGCATAAATTTAATAAAAAACTTTTTATTACCAATTCATAAAGATCAAATTATCAAAGTTTTGATTGAGGTATTGGGTTCACCAATCAAGGAATTTAGTGATAATTATCGTCCATTATACCGTACTTTTGCATAAGTGTAAACACTTAGTGTTTCAGGTAATTACCACAGAAGTGGCGCATGGAATTAAAACTAATTCGCCCTTAAGATGAGTTTGCACATATTATGGCTTACTAAGTAGCTCCATTCGAACTTACAGAGGGCAGAGGAATAGGTAAGCGCAAAGCATAACCTAAGACATCCTTTCAGTGTGACTGTGCGCACTTCTTTATTAACCCCTTTATAGTTCATTTTAGTGGGTGAGCCGTTCAGACCATTTGTACCAAAGTCACCAATCAATTAAACTATTGAAAACTTAACTCTTCCAAAACAAATCAAATTTCGCCATTGTTTAGTCCGTATTATTTTTCTATTCAAAATTACCCTTTGCTTAAAACTGTCTAACATAATAAACAAACAAGTAACAAATAAAAAATAAACTACTAAAAAACAATGCGCACATAATAAACAATTTATACGTGTAAACAAGTAGCCACATGCAACTTATTCGATAAAACCCTATTAATAATCAATTTCTAGGTTAAATTAATGTATATATTAATTAGGGCTTTCACTCTCTCAATTGAGAGTGAGCCACATACATCGACGAATCGATTGCGTAAACCCAAAATTAATAATATACCAAATTGCACATAATTGATTCATTAATATATATAATTGGAGTCTTCCCCAATTCAAGATTTATCGTAATTAAATATGTCTCAACAATTAAACAATTATCAAAGCAACTTATCCATGACTAATCATGCATGTATAATCATGGATATCATAACAATTATACAAATAAGTCACAAGATCGTATAAAAAATTCCATGACACATAACAAATTATTCACGAATTAATCACGTAACCAATATATTAATTCTAGGTTTTAATAAGGTTAGCAAACAATTTTCAAAACCCTAAATAATTTATACATGTGTCGACATAAAAAAAATAGGGGAACGCCCCAATTAATTAAAAAAATTGACCAAACATAAATTAAACATAAACCCTAGATTAACATATCAAACAACATACAAGTATTTGTTTTATTACGCGTTTATGTAATTAATTACTCATTAAAACCAATGACTCGTGATGCCACTGATGGAATTAATATCAAGACATTCAAATAAATAATCACAAAACATCAAAGTATTCAAGCGGAAGCATATAAGATTTATTAATGAACAATTAATTAACATAAAAGAATATGCGTACTTTTTCTTGATTCTAGCCGAACAAGAATCAAATCCACAAACTAGCAACAGATGAACCCTAATTTGGTTTAATTAGGATTATGTGAATTACCCCTTACCGTTTTGTAATTCAATCCAAGATAATAACAAAAGTTTGTTATTACTATATTCTTGTACACACGTACTAAACCGAATTAAAGTAATGCTAGTTTTATCAAACAAAATAACTTGTTATGTGGAAAAGAGATGGATCGATCCCTTAGGGGTGTCGACCGGTTTTTGAGAGCAAAGAAAACACACACAAACAATTTAGGGTTTAGCAATGTGCACAAAAGATGAGTTTACAAACACCCTAGGTTTTGTATATATACTCATGCAAACTTGGTGAACAAGTTTGAGTCAAAGTGGGTTTGGGTTGGGTCCTTGTGGCCGATCGGTTCATGTATCCCACAAGGGATTCCGGAACTTTCCCATCTTTTACAATTTGGTCCTTTTCCATAAACATTTAACGCCCGTTAGTCCATTACATTAATTACTTAACGTTCGTTAGTTATTTCGTTTAATAAATAAATAAATACAACATTTATATTTAATTATTTAACTTTAATTTCTCATACGTAAAGTGTGCAATCCCATAGTCTCGAGTTCGATCCTAACTCACGTCTACTAATTTATATCCATAAAACTAACAATGTGTGTTCTAATTAACGAGCAATGAGAATTACGTGTTTATATATAGATACTTTGCGAGAATGATTAAAAATATAAAATCTTGCCTTAAACCATAACTTACTTACTTATCGTTGATGCACTTATTAACAGGACAAGCGTAAGAGTAAACGTGGTACATTGTTTAGGAAATCATTAACGAGTAACGAGATCTTATCAATCATAAGAAGGAGAAAATGATTTCAACATCATTTGTTATGTTAGATTTGATATCAGATTAACGACGAGTGCAGCTCGTATCAACATTCTAATAAAAAAAAAAAAAAAAAAAAAAAAAAAAAAAAAAACATTTTAGTTTGCGAGTTCATATATATGACTAAACAATATGTATCTATTTTAACATCAATTGTTCATGTTATCAGACAATATTATGTTATCCAAAGTTGTATAATCGAGGTTGTATGTTTTATAAGGTTAAGATATTAATATCTTTCGTTTATGGTATAAGTACATAAAACACAATTTGGAATCACCAATCTTGTGTAGTCCAATGGTTTCGCGTTGATAATTAAACCAAGAGGTTACATGTTCGAGGTTGGTGTGATACTCCAATACGCCCTTTAGGTATTATATAATACCTTTTAATTTTTATTTTATTAAATTTTTTAATCTTTTTAATTTTTTAATTTTTTTTATACATAATCTATAAAAAAAAAAAAAAAAAATTTATACACGCATACACAAAAATAAATTATACTTTTTGAACATTTTTTAAACGTTTAGTAGTCTATAAATGTCCCTTGACCTGCAAGGAGGCGCGAGGCACCCATTTTTACCCTCACATCTTTTCACGGTAGGAACGTATATATCAGTTTCGACTTCGCCCCTCTTAACCTATCTTTGAGCTCCTTATGAATTCTCATCGATCTTAACAACAAGTCAACCACAATCACCTAAAAAAATTAAAATAGTTGATGACACAAAAATCACCAACAATAATTAGCATATCAACTAGAACCCGTTTTAACTATCAACCTACCAGTTTCACAAACTATACTCAACCTATCATATGATAGCCATTTGTTATTCATTCGCCTTTGGTAATTTTTAATGAACGAATTACCACGAATGCGTTTATCAACACACTACTAAATAAGAAGAAACTTTTGAGATATTTGATCTTGGTCTATGTTAGTCGTAGTGAAAAGGTTGAAGCATACTAATTTTAGTGAACTTAAAAAAAAAAAAAAAAAAAAAAAAAAAAAATATATATATATATGTTGAGAGTGGGATTTGAACCCACGCCCTTTCGGACCAGAACCTTAATCTGGCGCCTTAGACCAACTCGGCCATCTCAACTTGGTGTTGTAAATTTCAAAGTTTTTATAGATAAATGTAAAATTTGGTTTCTCATAATCTTTTACAGTTTCCATTATGCAGTAGTCTTGCAAAGGTGAAAAATAACAACTACACTGCATTTTTTTTTTTTTTTTTTTTTTTTTTTTTTTTTTTTTGTACAGAAAATCTTTAAATGTCAAGAATGTTCCGACAAGCTGTCAAGCTAGCTCGACCTAGACAGCTAGACTGACTTGGAATGTTAAAGTACACAGCACGATATAACTCTCGATACTTAAAGCCATATAAGATATTGTTTTTAGATGCGAGAATGACTAAAACTTTGCCTTGAATCGCAACTTTATTAATGTAAATGTAGTTTGTTAACAGGACAAGTGTAGAGTAAATGATCAACAATTCTCATCAGTTATAAGTAGAAGAAAATGATTTCAACACCATTTGTTATATTAGATCCTATATCAATTTGATGACGAGTGTAGTTCGTATCACATTCTAGTTTTCTAAGTTTTGCTTAGCAGTCTATATGGAATATTTTGAAACACTTGCAACATCTAGTTATAAAACATCATCTAAGATATTATGATGATCCAATTAGTTGTTTCATCGAGTTGTATATTTTATAAAGTTAACATATATATTCTCAATTAAATACTTAATAGCATGGATATTAATTTCTTTATTTATGGTATAAATTATAAAACGTGATTTTCTATCTCCAACTTTGTGTAGTCCAATGGTTTAACGTCGAGAAATAAACCTAATGGTCGCATGTTCGAGGTTGGTACCTACTCATTAGACACACCCTATGGGTATTTCATAATACAATTTTTTATATATAATTTAAGATAACTATTTTTTGAATGGCCATAATTGATTACAAAAAAAGGAACATAGACTACACGAACCACAAATATGAAATTAGAAATTAGCCAACTAATTTAAAATAATAAAAGTACCTTGGCATGCTTCAATCACGTATTGAATGTACACCACACATTTTACTTAATCACTCTTACACATATAATGTGTTGCTGAAATCATAAGGGGGGCTTTGAGCATTTGAGTTTAGTAATAGATTTGGTAATTTGTTCATTTGTAGTGAAGTTGTAAATGCAAAGTCTGAATTTTTTCCCCCATGTCCAATACAAATGTGTTCAAATTTTGCTTTTCGTTCTTGAAAGAATGTCATTGGACCAGAATATTGGAACAGTAGTATCCTAAGTCTGTAACTTTGGGCATGTTGGATGTGGATTGGAATATGTGTGTGTCAAAACGGGTCACTTAGAATTATGGGTCAGCCGAATTGTCAGGGATTGGTTTTAGAGTATTTGTATTAAGTAGAACACAATAGGCTTATAAGTTGTTTTAGAATATATGGTAAATTATGATTAGATGGTATAAACTGATCTCGCTTTACAAAAAGAAGTCTTTTACCTTGGCAAACAAACTGTTTCTTACCTTCAGTTGCAAGATATGATGTCCAACGATGAGAAAGTGACTATCTTCCGTGTATTTGAGTTTAACATGTTTTGATTCTTTTCAATTTATTATTTGATGTCAGTTGGCTTTGAAGACGCATATACATTGTGGCAGTTTGAAGATGCATATATGCTTACGGCTAAGAGACTTGCAATTTTGTGGGAAGCAGCTCCAGAGGACACAAACGGAAAGAAAGATTTCCCAACCGTTTTGAAAAATACGGAAGTCAATAATTTTGAAATCAAACATCCCGTCACGAAGTGGGGACTTAAAACCTCGTTCTTACTATAAACTATAAACTGTTTAAACACTCCATATTTTTGCATGGAATATGATCTAACTTAGTTATTAAGTTATTGTCACAATACAAAGGATCCAAAAGATAATTACCATATTTTAGTGGATCATTAGCATAAAATAAACCGCCTAATCAATCCTATAAAACCTACCACACATCCTGAGTCTATTTCGATTCCGCTTTTCCTCAAAATTAAATTTCAATGGCGGCTTTAACAATCAAAGATAAGAAACTAACTTCAGGTAATGTAAATTAATTGTGTCTCTTATACACGTTTATGTTAATTATTTGACATTCATATTTTTGCATGTTACTAGTATTTATTAATATGACGCATCGTTGTATATACTTGACATCGGTCTACATTTTTTTCTACAGTCTTGTATGATGCAAACAAGAAAACCAAGGCGGTTTATCTTCCACAAGACATAATATTGTTTCAGATTCTAACAAGGGTTCCAACAAAAGCTGTAATCCGTTTTATGTGTGTCTCCAAACAATGGAACGCGTTCCTAATATCAGATAGGTTCAAGCAGATGCACAGCCGCAGCCTTCTAACAGACCCCCATCTAGAAGACCAAAGCCTTTTCTTTTATGATGAAGATGAAGCAACTTTCTTCACCATCGACTGTGAATCGCTGCCAGATAAGGCTCCCTGCCCACGCCCTTTACCACAATTTGAAGCCTACAGTCCTTTTGAACATATGCGTATACTAACATCTTATCATGGGCTGGTATGTTTAGGCATAAAAAAGAATAATGATAATCGATACTCTGATATTATTCTGTGGAATCCTTTGACAGCCGAGTATAAGAGGTTGTCTAAACCAGCCAATCCTAATTACATGGAATGCTACAGTTCTTTTGAAAGGAGATACGGATTGTATTACATCTCTTGTGAAGACGACTACAAGCTTCTAGCTGTAAAAAAGTCTGGCAATGTTTACATATACTCTTTGAAATCTGACTCATGGAGAAAGTTAAACAAGAAGGCCCCCAAAAAAGAAATAGAATGGCGCTGGAGACCAGGTTTTTGTTTGAGCGAAAATATCTATTTTCAGTGTTACAACATAGCTCAAGGCTTGATTAAGTTTGACACAACAGCTGAGAGGTTCCATAAGATAGAAACTCCCCCTGAATGTGATAATATTTATGAATGATCCTTCAGCGCCATTACTCTTCACAAAGGGTCCATTCATTTATGTGTCAATTACGACATGACTGGACGAAATGGTTTTTGCACCTGCATCGACCTGTGGAAGTTGAATGTAGATGGAGATATCTGGAGTAAGGTGGTAACCTATCAGCTTATGCCCAACTATGATATTCGCTGTTTGTGTCCAGTGCACTTGATGAACAATGGAACCTGGCTCATGATAAATTATGGATGCGAAGGAGGTCGTATTTGTCAGGTAGATCTCAAGAAGAAGAAGTATACTAAAGAAAAAGACGGCCATGAGAGCAAAGGAAAAAATAAAAGCAAAGGAAATTTCCACGATGAATATGAATTGTATTTTTCCAACGTTAGCGTCCCTGAAAAAATCATATACACTGAGACGTTTCTGTCACCTAATCAGTATATGAAGTAGCATCTATCAATTTTCCTTCTATGTGCCTCTTTGGTGTCAAGGGGATATGCGTCGTGGTAAAGCAAAAGTTTCGTGGGAATCTATTTGTCTTCCTAAAAATAATGGTAGCTTGGGTATTCGTAGGCTTGAGACTTTTAACGTGGCTCTTATTACATCTCATATTTGGAGTATTATTTCTCTATGAAATTCTGGCTACATACTTGACCACCGGTCTAACATATTTCTTATCAATTGCTTACCTTTTTCTAAACTTGACATATTATTCGTAAATGATTATTCACCACCCAAAAACTATTTAATCCACTCTGTAATGGTTAGTATATTTTTTCTTAGAACACATGTAATAGTTTTTTTGGTTAAAAAGGATTCACCCTGATAAAATATATTAATCACAAAACTAATAAGTACAATTGAATATATGGCAGAAGAACTACATTAATTAACCTCAATCAACGCTTGAACAACCCACTAAGCCACTTGTGACATGTCACAAAGCGAACAAAAAACTAGAGACATACAATAATTAGATCACCTATAGGAAACAACCACTTCAAAAAGCACGAATCACTACAACTATCCATAAGCCGCCTTGTAGGAAAATAATGTACCAACTGAGGCTGCCTCCTTAAAAAAAACCTTCTCAAAAAAAACCTAGTGGGAAAAATCTTTGAGAAAGAAAAAAGAATATTGCCCTCAATTGGAACTCTCACAAACAAAGAAAAACGCTAAAAGAATCAACCAAAGAACTCGAACAAGCCTCAGACAACCAACTCTGCAACCGGACTTCAAAATGGGATATCGACGTCATTGGGTGGACCGAATAAGAGAGTGGGGTAACTTCCAAACACCTGTAATTGTTAGTATAACTATTTAGTGTTACTAAATCTAATGACACTTTGGTAATATTTGTTGATCAAAAGAAACGAATCAAAAGGTTGTGTTTTAGTCAGTGTTGCAAAAATCGGTCTAGGTGGCCGATTAATCGGTGATTAATCGCTAGGCGAGGATTAACCATCCCGATCTTCACTAATTGGCCTTACTAAATGGTTTGGTCAAAAATCGGTCAACATACCGATTTATCATATAAAGATCAGCCAAATCATGCATAAATCGATTAAATCGGACAAAAATCGGATAAATCGGCCAACTGGGTTACGAATATAAATCGGCCAAATCGGAAAAAAAAAACGGCTAGATCAACCAAATTGGGCATATATAGTTTTATAATTTTATATATAAAAAATCTAATCTGATTAATCTCCGTCTAACCAATTAATCGCTAGACGGTAGCTACCACCTAGCGATTTTTTCAACCTTGGTTTTAGTTATAAAATGTAATCAAAAATATAGATATGTATCAATAAAACTTGGCCATATGTATTGTATTAGCGATTTATGATAGCCAATGAAAACTAACCAAAAAAAAAGTTACTCAACCAGCCGTAAGCCCGTAAATCATAACAAAACCAATAATTTACTTTTCGATTTAAACTTATTTCAAAATGTAACTGTCCCGTCAAACGCACTCATTTGATACGTGTTAGGAATTAGAAAATCCAGTCGTTAAAGAGTCAGTCACCTCAAGTATATGTATTCGTTAGAAAGCTCGTAGTCGTAGTCAAGTTATGTTATTAAGTAGTTTGTTAAGTAACACCGTGGAGGACGGACGGGTCTTTACCCACTGTATGCCTGATCCACAGCCCGTAGGTGGCGTTTATTGTAAGACACTATAAATACCCTCTACCTCCCAAGGTAGAGGGTTGGAGCTTCAATACCATTTTTCTTTGTTTCACATAGTTCCTAACTCTCTTCCCTTTCTCTCTTTAGAACTTTCTCTCTCTAAAACATTGTATACGCCCCATATGGATTTGGTTTGATGTGTTTGTGAAATCCCATATCTTACAATTGGTATCAGAGCCAGGTTTGATCACTCATCTTTCATGCTCTTTGTTTTGGTGGATTTCATAAGGCTTTTGGGGTTATAAGTGTTTAGGAGAGTTTGAATCATTTGGTCAATTTCTAGTGTTAAAGTTTGAATTTTGATTGTACTTTTGTGTTTAGGATCATCATATGTGTTTAGGTTTTGAATTGGAAGGCTTGAATCATTGTGGTTTAGCTGTTTTTGATTGATAAAGTGGTAGTTTTCAAATATTGTACGAAGCGAGTTGAGCCACGGTGTTGAGTTTCTTGGAAGCGAGTTGCTTTGTTATTGGAAGCGAGTTGGTTTAAGCGACTTGGCTATTAAGCGAGTTGTATTAGCAGCGAGTTGGTATATGCGACTTCGCTATTAAGCGAGTTGATTTTTTAAGCGACTTGAGTTTTAAAGCGACTTGGCTATTAAGCGAGTTGTATTGTCAGCGAGTTGGTTTAAGCGACTTGGTAGTTAAGCGAGTTGTCTCTGTATGCGACTCGGCTATTTAGCGAGTTGATTCTTTAAGCGACTTGAGTTTTTAAGCGACTTGTCTTTTAAGCGAGTTGATTGTTTAGCTACTTGTCTATTGAGACTTGTCACTTCTTCGTGCTACATTTTTACGGTTGTTCTTTTGGTTTAGTAAAATCCCGTGAAAGAATCAATTTCCCGGTTTAATCAAAGAATAGTAAAATCCTGTAGAACTTGTAATCATGTCTAACAACGTACCTACTATCGCTTCTACTGTAGCTGAGGACGTTCAAGCAGCAGGATCAGATACTCGTCCACCTATGCTTGACAGAACTGATTATGACTCATGGGCACAACGAATTAGGTTGTATTGTTTGGGAAAGGAAAATGGAGTTAACATTCTCAAGTCAATTGATGAAGGACCTTATCAAATCAAGACTACTAGAGATGTTCTTGAAACTGCTGCAGATGGTACAATGACCTTAGGATTGGACAAACCAAAGACGTATGATGAGCTCAGTGATAAGGAGAAGAAGAGATATGATGCTGATATCAGGGTTTCAAACATTATACTTCAGGGTCTTCCAAAAGACATCTACAAGTTGATCAATCACAACACTGAAGCCAAGGCAGTTTGGGATAATGTCAAGATGCTTCTCTCAGGTTCTGAATTGACTAAGGAAGACAGAGAATCACAACTGTATAATGAATTTGAGCATTTTAAGATGAAACCAGAAAAAAATGTCTATGAATATTACGTGAGATTCCACAAGCTTGTGAATGACATGAGAAATATCAAAATGACCATGCCAAATATTCAGCTGAACTCAAAGTTTGTGAACAACATGAATCCTGAATGGCACAAATTCGTCACCTATGTGAAGCTAACCAAAGGATTAAAGAACACCAACTATGAGCAACTGTATGCCTTCCTTCTTCAGAATGAGAGACATGCTATGTTTGAACGAATGATTCTCGAACAGTTCAAAACTAAACAAGGAGAAACAAGTTCTTCAAATGATTCAACAGCCTTTTACACAAATGTTGGAATTACCACCAAAGCTTCTCAAGTCATACATACGGGTAATGGTAACTACAAGCTCATTCCTGATCCAGCATAGAAGCCTCCAGACTCAAACACAATCATGAAAAACTTCATCAATCAACTGTCTCTCATGGTTAGTCAAAATCTAAATACCACTCCTCACACCAACAATAACCTCAGAACAGCATCCAACCCACACAATCGAGCTACTGTCAGAGATGGAAAGGTTATGGTGCAACCAGTTCAAGGAATGCAGTATGAACAGGGAAGAGGTGGAGTAGGTGGAGGGTATGTGGCTAATCAGAATCATGGAAGAAATGCCAATCAAGGACAAGTAAAGCCAATCAAGTGCTACAACTGTGGTGGTGATGGACACATTGCAAGGAACTGCACATCTCCAAAACGCCCTCAAAATGCAGAATACTTCAGAGACAAAATGTTGCGTGTACAAGCTCAGGATAATGGTGTTGTTTTGGATGAAGAGGAGCTGTTATTTCTTGCAGAGGGGAATGCTAAGACATATGATGTAGATGAGGATGAGCAGCCAATTCAGGAAATATGTCACAATCATCAAAATGCCTTTCAAGTTGCTGACTGTGATGCATATGACTCTGATGTCGATGATGAACCTACTGCCCAGACAATCTTCATGGCTAGCATTTCTCCAATGGTCTCTCCAAAGGTCTCATCATCACAGCAAGCTGGTCCATCCAAAGAATCAATCATCTCAGAGGTATTAAAATTATATGATGAAGTTGATGAGCAAAAGATACATGACAAAGTTCAATTACATGAAACTTGTGAAACAGATATTGTTAATATGAGTAATAGTAATATTGTCCCATATGATCAATATGTGATCCAAAGTGAAAGTGTGATTGAACCAAGTGATGCATATTCTGCAGTCAATGATGACTATGTTTTTTATGAATACACTCCATGTGCCCCTGATGATTTTGTTATCTCTGAACTTAATGCCTATAAAGAACAAGTTGCCATTTATGAACAACGCGCTAATTTTGAGTTAACCACTCGTGAGCAGGAAATGGATGACCAAATGCGTACAATTATTAGAAAAAGTAACTTTAGGGAAGAAATACTAAAACAAGAGCTAGATTCCTTAAAAGAAAAGCTCAATAAAACGGCTAAGCAAAAACAAGAACTTCAAGAAAATGTGAAAGTGCTTAAGCAGGAATTTAATGCTAAGGAATCAAAACTTTTAAATGAATTTTCCAACCTAAAAACTTTGAAAAACAAACTTGAAAACAAATTGTACGTACAAGGAAACACCATTCAGACTGCTCACATGATCACTAAGCATAGAGTTCTAAGTGACAAACATATTGTTGCATTAGTTGATGAACCAAACCATGAGGTTTGTAAGAAAGCTAGAGAAGCACAGAAGGTAATATATGATGGCAATAAAATCCTTAAGCCTAGACAGAAACCTAGTTGCGCTGAGAGTACTGAGGAAGATAAGCAGTTAGAAGAAGTCACTAGAAAGAAATTGGATGAAAAACTTAAGAGCCCTTCATGCATAGAAAAGAAAATCAGTTATAAAACACCCAACTATGCTAAGGAAAATTGGATTGCATTTAACAAGTTTAGACCTCAAACACAGCTGACCCCTGAACAAGTGTTCTGGAAAAAGGATATGGACATGAAAAAACCTGATGAGTTTGTTGAACAGAATCCCCCATGTAGGAGAATGCTTCCTGCCACTGTATATCCCCCCAATACACCAATGCATTTAGTTCCTAGATCTATTCCCACTAAGAGCAAGACCTTAATCAGTTAGTATGTTATTTATCAATTATTTGTTGATTTTGAGAAGACATGTGAGAAAAGGATCACACCTACTGGGATAACTGAAGGGGAGAGGGGTTTTGAGCAAACTAAAGAATGCTATTTAACTGAGATCTTGCCTTTCTTTAAACAATTAAAAGGTCAATTTGAGAGTCTTAAAAAAGGGATGGATTCAGATATTAAAGAAATGGAAAAAGAATTTGATGCAATGATAGTTGAGGTCAATGACTATGAGCGAGAATTAAAATTATAATGAGATTGAGAGGAAGAACTTGCATACCTTAAATGAGAATCTGATTTCTGAATGTATCACTCAAGATGTGTTTTACACTGCCACGAATTGTTCAATTAATGCATCTCAATTTCATGAATTATCTGTTGCTCTGAAAGTCTCCCATGATCGTGTCATTGAGCTTGAGAAAACTAACTCTAAATTGCATGAGAAAGTTGAACGGGATGATCATGATAACCTGGTGAAACAGTTTTATAAATTGGAAGTTGAGCATCTTGCTTTGCAATTAAAATATCAACATCTAAAAGAAAATGTTAAAACCTCAAATATCAAGACATCCTTGGATGCTCCTGAATTTGATGCAGTTTTTGAAATCAGCAAACGTGATGAACAGATTCGAGCTCATTGTAACACGATCAGAAAAATGAGAACCCAAATTTCACAATTAAAGGGTGAAAAGAACAATGTGACTGGCTCCCAAATGCCTCCTCCTTGAGATTCTCAGTGTTCTCAAACTTTTCATCTTCAAAACTTGGTTAATGTTTTACAAAAGGAAAATGAGAGTTTTTTAGAAGAAAATGAAAAGGTGAAACAACACTTTAAAGAGTTATAGGATTCAATGAAAGCCACTCGTGACAAGAACAACGAAATAATAACGTCTTTACAAAAGGAAATTGAGAATCTGAGGAGTCAGGTAAAAGGGAAAATGCCACTTGTCTTTAATGAGAATGTTGCATCAAAGTCATCTGCAGACTCTAAATATACTGTGACTGTTAAATACATTCCTCCTCATCTTAGAAATAACGAACTTGTGTTTCATAACTATTTTGCTTACCTTAAGGATAGTCTAGAATGTCTCCGAGAGATTGTAGAAGAGGATTTCATAAATAAGCCACTTGATAGAGAAATTAGGTTTGCTTGCATTCAGGCCAAACGATCTCAGGAGCTGTTAGAATGTTTAAGAGCAACGTGTCCTAAATCTTTTTGTGAGAAAGGTAAAGCTGTGATGCCTTGTTATATGCCTAGCATTAAGAAAGTGAATTTTAATATGCCGTCGAGTAGCTCAGATCCCAACACTTCTATGCCCAGTATTAAGAAAGTGAACTCTAGAGTGCCTTCAATTAGTTCAGATCCCTGCACGTCTAGTTCAGGTATGCAAAAGGTAGCTCAACCAACAAATGTTCCCATAATTCCCTCTACAGGAGTAATTAGTGACACAAAAGCAAGCGGGTCAAAGCCTTCAGGCAATACAAAGCAAGATAGGACCTCGCAAGCTAAGAATGTGCAATGGAATAAAGTAGAAGACCACCCTAGGAACATTAAGTTTGAGTTGAATAAAATGAATCGTGTTGATTCTAGTATTAGCAATAAGCGTACTGTAATTAATTCGAATTCTGCTACTTTTGGCAAAACATGTAATGATGATTTCTTGGTTTTTGTTACTAATCATGAATGTGGTGTGAATGAGTTGATTAATGCTGTCAAATGCCCTGTTAAGATTGTTAATGCCAAAAATCGACCTAATAAGGCTAGAAAGCAATGGCGGAAGAAGGTTAGAAAACATTGGAAACCCACAGGAAGGAAATTTAGTAACATAGGTTATCAGTGGATACCTACCGGCTGCAAATTCAATCTTAATGAGATGTGCCCTAAATTAGCTAAGTCAATGCCCATTAGGAAATGGATGCCTGCTGGTAGAACTATTCTTTTAAGAAGTGAACATGCTTTGAATAGGACTAATGCATACACTAGCACTGCATCAATCCCTGATGATTCCATTGTTTCTACTTCCGATGTGGGTGTTCCAATCATTGTTACTAACCAAATGGAACTCATTCTTGCATGGGGATCCCAATTATCCAGTTATCCATTCTTGTCTGTGTTCAACTGCAGATCGTTTAAATCGTTCTGTGGTACCTGGACCTCAGGCTATTCCAAGCATATGACTGAAGACCGGTCGCGGCTCACGAACTTCGTGAGTAAATTCATCGGGACTGTTAGATTCGGGAACGATCATTTCGGTGCAATTATGGGTTATGGAGATTATGTTGTTGGTGAAAGTGTAATCTCCAAGGTATATTATGTTGAAGGTCTTGGTCATAACTTATTTTCTGTCGGTCAATTCTGTGATTCTGATCTTGAAGTAGCCTTCAGAAAACATACTTGTTTCGTTAGAGAACTTGATGGTGTGGAACTTTAAGAGGTACACGAGGTTCAAACCTATACACCATCTCTATCGAAGATATGATGAAGTCTTCTCCAATTTGCTTGTTGTCAAAGGCTTCAAAAACGAAGTCATGGTTATGGCATCGTCGTCTCAATCACTTGAACTTCGGCACCATAAATGATCTTCCCAAAAAGGACTTAGTAATAGGCTTACCTAGACTAAAGTATGAAAATGATCATCTTTGTTCAGCATGCCAATTGGGAAAAAGCAAGAAGTATGCCCACAAACCCAAACCTACGAACTCAGTTATGGAAGTTCTTCATACCATTCACATGGATTTATGTGGACCCATGAGAGTGCAGAACATTTACGGGAAGAAATATGTGCTAGTTGTGGTTGATGATTACTCACGATTTACTTGGGTCAAGTTCTTAAGGACAAATGATGAAACTCCATATATCATCATCAAACTTATCAAACAGCTGCAGGTTCGACTTAACAAAACTGGCAGAATCATCCGAACAGACAATGGAACTGAGTTTGTTAATAAGGAACTTAGTGAGTTTTATGAAAGTGTTGGAATCAGTCATCAAAGAAGTGTTCCACGAACTCCTCAACAGAACAGTGTAGTTGAAAGACGAAATCGAACTCTTGTGGAAGCCGCAAGAACAATGTTGATTTATTCAAAGGTTCCAATGTTTCTCTGGGCTGAATCCATTGCCACTGCATGCTACACTCAAAATCGATCCCTAATTCACACTTCTCATGGAAAAACTCCATATGAACTTGTCCACAATCGAAAACCTAATCTTTCATTCCTTCGTGTTTTTGGTGCATTGTGTTATCCAACTAATGAGGGTCAAGACTTAGGCAAACTTAAAGCTAAAGCAGACATTGTAGTATTTGTAGGATATGCACCAAGCAGAAAAGGATACCGAATCTACAACAAAAGAACCCGAAATATCATGGAAACAATTCACATTACGTTCGATGAGCTGACTGGTCAAATGGCTCCAGGACAACCCAGTTCTGGACCCGCATCACAACCTTCATCAAGTAGTCCCATCAGTTCTACTCTTGTACACGATTCTTCGCCAGCAACTCCTTATGTACCTCCTTCAGAAGATGATTTGAAGAAATTGTTTGATCCAATGTTTGATGAACACTATGAGCCAATTGCTAATGATCTGTCAAATCCATCAACAGAGGCTGCTCCAATCCCTGTCAATGAAGTTAACCCTTCAGTTTCTATGTCATTAAGTCAAGAAGCGCCTGCTGTCGATCACTCTGTCTCATCAACAAATCATTAATCCTCAAGTGTACATCATGGAATTGGTTCTGGCACCGATGATGAAGATAATCCCTTTGCTATTCCCGAAGATGCCCCTTTTGAGAACATATTTGCTCCGGAACCATCATCAGAACCATCTTCATCGGGAGAAAACGACTCTGCTACTTCAGTTCCTCAACAACAACCATACAAACACCTTAGAAAATGGACACATGATCATCCATTGGACAACATCATTGGAAATCCCTCTCGTCCAGTATCCACACGTAAACAACTTGCAACTGATGCCTTATGGTGCTTCTTCAACTCTGTACTATCCAAGGTCGAACCAAAAGACGTTAAAACTGCAATGAATGAAGACAGCTGGTTCAATGCCATGCAAGAAGAAATTAATGAGTTCGATCGACTAGATGTATGGGAATTAGTACCTGCTCCTGACTGTGCTATGATCATTACTCTAAAGTGGATCTTCAAAGTAAAACTTGATGAGCATGGTGATGTATTAAAGAACAAGGCTCGATTGGTTGCAAAAGGATACCGTCAAGAGGAGGGTATTGAATTTGAAGAATCATTTGCTTCAGTTGCTCGTATCGAGGCAATCAGAATCTTCTTGGCTAAAGCAGCAAGTAAGAACATGGTAGTCTATCAGATGGATGTAAAGATGGCTTTTCTTAACGGAGATCTTAAAGAAGTCGTATACGTCAGCCAACCTGAAGGTTTTGTGAATCCTGAGCATCCTACTCATGTCTATCGCTTGAAGAAGGCTCTTTACGGTTTGAAGCAAACTCCAAGGGCATGGTATGATACGCTATCAAAGTTTCTTCTATCTACTGGATTCAGCAAAGGAGCAGTTGATCCGACATTGTTCACCAGAAAGTCAGGCAAACATTTAATTCACGTTCAAATCTATGTTGATGATATTATTTTTGCCTCGACTGACCCCAATGAATGTGACTGTTTTTCTAAGGAGATGGGCTCCAAATTTCAAATGTCAATGATGGGACAAATGTCATTTTTCTTGGGATTACAAATTTCACAAAGTCCCGGAGGCATTTTTATTAATCAATCTAAATATGCAAATGAAATTTTAAAGAAATTTGGATTTGACACTTGTGACACCATTGACACTCCCATGGTGGAACGTACCAAACTGGATGAGGACCACTCAGGGATCATGGTAGATCAAACGAAATATCGAAGTATGATTGGATCCCTGATGTACCTCACAGCCAGTAGACCTGATATTCTGTTCGTTGTATGCATGTGTGCTAGATACCATGCTAAGCCTACCAAAAAGCACCTTGAAGCGGTTAAACGGGTCTTTCGGTATCTCCAAGGAACCATCAACATGGGACTTTGGTACTCGAAGTACGTCTGGAGGTGCTCAGTTTTTGGGTGATAAGCTTGTGAGCTGGTCTTCAAAGAAACAAATGAGTACTTCTATATCCTCTACAGAGGCTGAATACATAGCCATGTCATCTTGTTGTGCTCAAATCCTATGGATGAGATTCCAATTATCTGACTATGGCTTTGAATTCAACAAAATTCCTCTGTATTGTGATAACAAAAGTGTCATTGCTCTCTCTTGCAACAACGTTCAACATTCAAGAGCAAAGTACATTGACATTCGACATCATTTCATTCGGGAACAAGTGGAAAAATGTGTGGTAGAACTCTATTTTGTGAGGACTGAATACCAGTTAACAGACATCTTCACCAAAGCTCTTGGTCTAAAGAGCCTACAACCGGAAACACTCAAACGTCTTCAAGAGGAAGACGAGGAGTAAATGGTTTTTTTCTTCATCTATCTCTTGTATATATATATTCAAAAAGCAAAATACAAAATTTCAAAACCCACAAAAGAAAATATAAAATTTTCAAAATCCATAAAAATTAGAAAATCTTGAAAAATACCAAAAAAAAATATTGTTTTTTTGTCATGTTTTTCTTTATTCGATATCATTTACGGACTTTGTGTTGACATTCAAAGAATGTCACGGGTTTTTAGATGTTCTTCGAATGTACATAAATTGTTTAAAAAAAAAAAAAAAAAAAAAAAAAAAAAAAAAAAAGCGGGGGAAAATGGTGGTTTATTGTCATTTCAGGCAGTAACCCGTTTTAAAAGGAAAAGAACAGAGCCATGCTTAATCTTATTTTTCAAATCTCATGCTCTGATTCTTAAAAAAAATGTTTGTGATAAGGTTTTAAAATGTACCTTTTTGAGGGGTCGTTTAAGCCCTTATTTAATCACTTTTGTATCCGTTATTACTTAATATCGTTCCTTTTCACTTTTTAGGTATCTTGAAGGCAAAAAGCTGGAATGACACTTACTCGGACGAAAAGGCGCGAATATACGAAGAAAATGGCCAAAGTCAAGAATCGAGCCACTCAGACTGCTGGAACTGAAGGGGGCGGCGTCAGGTGTTATTTGTGACACCGTCGCATCACTTTTGAAACGGCTCAGTAGCCAAATTGCTCATTTACAAGTGACGGCTTCAGGTTTTAAAAGAGTAGGGCGTCACAACTCAGACGCCCTAGATTTGATCCAGACGGCGTCAGAAGATGAAGCCGACAGCGTCACAACCATAAGGTGACGCCGTCACAAGCTGCAACATGCGGGCGAAGTAGCTGATACTGTTTTGGCCATAACTTTTGCATACGAACTCGGATTTAGGTGATTCAAAAGCCCACGCGACCAGAACGAGAAAATCTACAGTTTGGTGAAAACAATCGTCGCGACGCTGTCACTCTTTAGGTGTGACGCCGTCGCTCTTTGCTGACAGAAAATCTGCCTATAAATATAACATTATAACTTCACTTTTTGTAAGCCCTAAACCCTAAGTCCGATTATGGGGTTTAGGTAGGTGTTTTTCCAGCAACTTAAAGGGTTTCAAACACTCTATAAACATCGTGTAATGGTTTCTTTGTTAATTCAATCCTATGGTATGTCTTCAATTATCATAATTGTTGTTTGCTCTTCATTAATTATGATTGGCTAATTCACCCAGTGTTTGCTTATGATTGTATAAAACTTGTATATAATAATTATAATTAATTAGATCTTATTGATTTCTTAATGATGCTTGTGTCTATCTTCATCATTAGGGGTGTGACAATTTCAATGAGTCTAATTGGTTTAGTTTATAATTCTTGCATCCTACTGTCTCCTGTTTGATTGGTTGTCTCTTATCTTAATTGGAATTGGCTTAGGAGTGCGACTAGGCTATCGTTGTGTTTAATACTTGACAAATCATTGATAGTTTATGAATGACTTAGTGGATTTCGTTTACTAAACCCAAAGACAACCTCAAAGTTAGTTTATGAATGACTTAGTGGATTTCGTTTACTACACTTAAAGGTGACTTCAAAGAGTTAGGGAATGCACACCTTACGACCTTAGAAAACACAACGCGTTAAGAATAAGGACGTGACAATTAAACCATCAATAGGACGTGACAATTCAGTAGGTAGAATTGGATAGCTAGCAAGGAGTAATACATCATAAGTAGATACGCTTCACGTTCCTGGTAGACCCATAATTTAGTTAGTATCTTTTGGGATAGTTGACTAGCAACTAATTCCACCCTCCCCTTCAAAACCGAGATTCATAAAATATAAAAATTCAAGAATAATCATCCCTCACCTTTAGACTTAAATCGACATACACTTCCGCCTAACGATACTATTCCCCTAGAGAACGATATCAATACCCGTGGCTTACCCTAATACTACACTACAACGATTAGGTTCACTGCCTAGGGTGTTGAAAAACTTGCTCGACGAAAAGGAAGTTCCTTTGACCCCGAACGCGCTGCGTAAGCGTATCAGTTTGTCATCAAAAAGACAAATGTTTTATTTCCAAATATTTTTCCGTCTAATGATTCTTCTGAAAAATATTTGTCATCTAATGAAAACAAAATTGCTTTGAAAATACCTCGTACTCTATTTTTGAAAATCATCCGGGCTTATCTTTTTCAAACTCTCTAACACTCAATCAACAACTCATGTCATTGATTGAGGGGGAGAATGATTTCAATTCAATCAAAAAGGTTATTTTTCAAACAATTGTCACGTAAATGAGCAAGATTTACTTTTAAAAAATCAAAGAGAACAATGTTTTATACAATTGATTCAAGACCTTGACTAGTGTTATGTTTTCAAAAGATTTTTATGCATAATTTAATCCGTGGAGTTTAAAGTCTCAGATTTGATCCTTATCGGTTAAATGTTTTCATAAGCAAGTGACAATTCTTTTCAAAAGCTTTCAAAATAAATTTAAATCTATAAAGATCACAAATCTCAAATGATTTGAAAATTGTGATCAGGGGAGAATTTGTGATTTAAATTGGATTTAAACTGATAATTCGATAATTGGTTTTATAAATGTTTAACAAACTCTCCTCCATTCATGTGCCAAACGATTTCAAATTTTCCATGCACATGTTAAGCGGGAGCATCTATTTTAAACCAAAAATGATTGAAACGTGATTAATTTGTTCCAAAGTGCAGGTTTTCCCTAATATGTGCAAAACTCTTTCAAATCTCGATGCACATATTGAGGGGGAGCAATTTTTTTTTGAAAACCACATCCTTTCCTAAAATATTCTTAACAAAGTATGAAAACTACTAATCTTGATCGGGAAAGTGATGTTGATATCTTTTAGAAATTGTTGATTAAAGAATCGAATCTTTCGTTCTTTTAATCTGAGATTTTCAAGTCCTCTTGTCTCCATGTGCCAAAACTATTTAAAATTATGATGCACATGTTGAGGGGGAGCTGTTTCTAAAATATCAAAAACGATTCAGGTACAAAATGCTTTGATAATATATCACAAGTACCTGGATTGATTTTCAAATGGTTCCAACGGCTGATGAACAATACCAAAAAGACTGACAAAATTTACTTTATGTATGGTGATATAAGGATGGTTAGGTTAGGTATTCGTTCCCACGATCCCGCCAGAGGCGGAGGGATCTACCCAGGGACAACCCACTAGATAGTGTAGAGTCCTTATGTATGATGGAAAAAAGGAGAAAATGAGAATATGGGAAGAGTGCGGACTGAGATAGAGCTAGAACTGGAATAACCCCAACAAGGCTCTAGTAATGAAGTCTCGGTAAGCACTGAAGGGGTTGAAGAATGAAAAAGATCTGAATGTGAAAAGGGTGAAAAGAAATAGCCCTCTAATAATTCAACCTTAGGGCAGAAACCGGGTTCAATTCATATGCTACTGGCTGTTACCTAGGTAACACCGGTATTGAAGACAAGACGTCATGGACCCAGTGACGCACTGCACTGCATCTTCTCAAGCTACTCAAGTTCCTCTTAAAAGGGCTTGTTTCATTCTCACAAGGGAACCTACATTATCTATCTACTTTCTCTTAGAGATGGTTGATATTGAAGAAGGAGACCCTCTCCCTAGTCTCCGGCATAGGAACCAAATGTGCACAATTGAGTCTAGAGCCACGAGATCATCAATTAATCTCATTAAGGACACATTCAATGAAGACTCTCTGTTTCACACAATGTGGAAAGAGAGAATATATTTTAAGAGTCCTACGCATTATCAGCTTGTAGTATTGCCAGAACGTCTGAGTGATATGCAACATATTCACAATGAAGATGGAAAGCCTTCTATAGCCAACATCAAACAAGCTCTTGGTAGGTGGCATGTGAGATCTATCCAATAGATCAACCATGTGACAACTGAACAGAAACAATGGGGCGATTCAAATTTATGAATCAATCCTGGTTCAAGTTATGGATTGACGGACACCTTTGAAAAACCGGTCGTTGTGCTTAAAATTCTTTTCTCTAGCACATCGACTGTGTATTAAAATTTCAAAATTAAAAAGGGTGTTTATGATTGATAATTGATTTTCATTAAAACCTTCGTTGTATTGCAAAAACAATTTATATTGAGCGGTACACGATTGTTTTTCAAATCTGTTTTCATCAATCAGTGAATCTCAAATTCGCTGGTTTACTCACTCCGAGTTGTCTTCTTTGAGACGTTCCGGTTTAAGAACGGCTAGAGCAGCTGCGAAACCCTGTCAAGGAAATTCTTCGGAATTATACCTGATCACAGGCAGTACTTGTACTGATCAACGGGGAACCGTGGGCCTTGTACCTCAATTCAACGAAAGTGATCAAAGACACTTTCGTGCGCTTTATTGCTAACTCTTGTATGCAGGTACACCCGACGTTTGCAGCTGATCAGAATGGAGAGGTCAATCCATAGCCGCATGCTCACACAACACATTCATTTCAAAAGAAATCATGATAAGTGCTTCAACGACTCTGATATTATCACTCCATGCTTCTGCTACGCTGCTGCAAATATCATGAATCAACTAAAGCTTCCGCTACTCTGATGAAAAGAATTCATGATCCAGAATGTGAGCATGTCGGTCCACTGTCACAACATCACATAAAGTCAACACCACAATGGAAGAGTCAGAGATTTATGCAAGCTGATGATCTCAAAGCTGGCTAAAAACTCATCATCACGTGGATCAGTTAAAGACCTCCACTTGAATTATCCAAACATGGAAAACATGAAGAATCAAAGACTACGAGCTACAGAGCAATGAACTTGAACAAGAATCCAATCTATTTGTATTATGTGTAATTTGAGGTGACCTCCCTTAGGGGGAGATTGTTAGGAATTAGAAAATCCAGTCGTTAAAGAGTCGGTCACCTCAAGTATATGTATTCGTTAGAAAGCTCGTAGTCGTAGTCAAGTTATGTTATTAAGTAGTTTGTTAAGTAACACCGTGGAGGACGGACGAGTCTTTACCCACTGTATGCCTGATCCACAGCCCGCAGGTGGCGTTTATTGTAAGACACTATAAATACCATCTACCTCCCAAGGTAGAGGGTTGGAGCTTCAATACCATTTTTCTTTGTTTCACATAGTTCCCAACTCTCTTCCCTTTCTCTCTCTAGAACTTTCTCTCTCTAAAACATTGTATACGCCCCATATGAATTTGGTTTGATATGTTTGTGAAATCCCATATCTTACAATACGCGCCAAAAATTAGTTTCAAAGAAGTCACGTGAGAAGCACGTGTGAGCCAAGAGCCAAAAGTTTGTTATGACTTTTGGCTAGAAAATCTGATTTGCTCCTTCCTCCCATTTTGTTTTGCTCGTTCCTCCCTTAACTAACTTGTATAAATAATCCTTTCATTTTCAGTTGTAAAGCATTCAATCAAAAGACTTGTAATCTTCCTCTCTCTTAATTCCATTACAAACTAAGTAAATCATTTGATTACAAATACGGTTTCATTTCTTCTTATGTGATCTCGTGTTTGTTTTCATAAGTAACTACATTTCATATTTGATTTCTGGTTGTTTTACAATTTGGTACATATCATGATTGAGCCCAAAACAACTCTTTTTTTCTTTTAATGGTTTGACAACTACTGTTACGCATTAATCTTTTTTTGAGACTTTATGTGAGTGTGTGAGGCAAGAAAAAAAAAACCCAATAGCTTTCACATGTAAGGGTGAGCAATCTGATCAGACCGACCGACCGAAAACCAACCGGACCAAAGGATCAACGGTCTGGTCTCGGTCTGGAATTTTTCATTATTTTGGTCTCGGTCTGTACCCGTCTGGTCCGGCATACAAACCGGACATTTAGCCTATTTGGACCGGACCGACCCGGACCGATCACATTCGGTCCGGTCTCGGTCTAGGATTTTTGCCTAACTCGGTTTCGGTCTTGGACAATCCGGTCCGGTTTTTAGACCGTGATCACCCTTATTCACATGTGGTGAATCATCTTCTTTGCAACTGATTTATGCTTAGTAATTAGAAATTAGTAATTATTGAGGTTTTAAAAACCGGTTTTTGAATTGACCTAATCGAACTTTCGGTTCACAGTTTAACCAATGGTTGAGCCGTGTTTTTTCCTCAAGACCGGCTTCCGGTCACCCAATCAATTCATAGTTCAACCAGCCGGTTAACCCGAGTTTCAAAACATAACTTGTGAATTGAAATTGATAAAAAGTGGACCATTAGCTGAATTTTACTTATCTGCTAAACTATTTGTTCTGCCAATCAATCTTGATGTGTATATTTTGAATATGGTAATTTACACTTCTCATAATGCAACTATTGGTTAGTTGTCCTCCGAATTGTTTAAAACTTAAATATTGGAAGCCTTTTGTTTATTTTTTATTCTTATAGTATCCCCAACCAGTAATTAAAAGTGTGTTTTGAAAGAAAAAAATGTTGATAGTTATTTATTTCACGTCTAATTTACCAAAATCACCTCAAAGGCTCAAATCCTTAAATAAAATGATATTTTTTTTGGGCTAAATAACTGCATTTTTAGAAAGTTAACCCAAAACAAGAGCCCAAAATAAAGGATCTTGTCACGTCAATTAGTAAAGCCATTAACATTCTGGATAATCACCTACCTTATTTTACAAATGTTACAATATATTTTATGCAAGGAAAAAAGTGAAGCCATTAACATGCTCTATCTTTTTAGTGACTTATTTATCGTTACGAAATGTACCACCAATATCCCGACAAGCGGAGGCAGACCGAGAACTATGAACTATAGGGTGCAGATGCCTAATGCTAGATTAGATGTAGTAATGATAAGTCACATACAGGATGAATGCGAGTTTTGCCATACTTTAAACTCAAGGTGTTCTAATAGGCATATCCGTCAATCGCGGCTAGATTCTTAACTAACCGGCTAGCAATAACAAAAAAACAAGTTATAGCACATATATACCTAAACCACTACATGTTTCAACTTTCAACAGAACTTCACCAAATAAGAAGGCAAAAAAATGTCTATTAGAATGCATTCTGCATTTTAAAATTGTGCAAATCTCAAGAGAGTCAAGTGTCATGGTTTGAGCCGTTTCCCCACCTCAGCATTTCACTTTTTACATTCACACATCAAAATATCCTCACTTATGGCCCAAGCAATTTCACCTCTGTTAAGACCCACCATACCCAATTAAAACACAAACTCAATAACAAAATCCAATTATAAAAAAGACAAAAATGGTGTGCGCCAAATAATTGGCTTGGACAATGGCAGTATGGCACAAGGGAGGGGCGGTGTCGTGGCACCGAAAAGGCGGCACCAAAATGCTTGCCACCTTGGAATGACGCATAAGAAATGTGATGGTACCGTTCACTCTAATGCAACAATGCAATCCTACTTGTGTCTTTGTGTGATTTATATTTTTGTAATCCTTGTTAATAATAGAAAGTTGACACTCTCAGGTAAAATGATCCCACATAACCATTGACATTTTTTCTTATTTGCAAATTCCCAATATAGTGGGGTTGTATAAGCTCTTTTATTGCCCATGTCCCCTTGTAAGGAGATATGCCATTTACTAGACAAACAAAAGATTTTACATGACAAATAGAAAAAACACATGTGGTGTACTCAAGTCACAACAATTATGGACTAAAAATATCTTTTAAATAATGAGTTTGAGTGATAGATTTGATGGAAAGATGTTTCATTTTTATTGGTTAATTAACAGGAATAGTTTTTTTTTGTATCAAAATGGATACAAAAGATTGTTTTGAATTATATGTTATAGTGTTTTGGTTGATCATAAGTTAATAAACATATGCTATAACCTCAAATCTTCTCATTCAAAAAACAATTCAATCTTCAATGACCATACCTCCTTAGTGTTGGACCTCAAGTGGGCCTAAACCCAAACCAACTCGAAACTGTTCGTGACGTGAAAGTAGTCCATAAAGGTTATGCCAAATCTTCAAAATATCTAACACCCCCCCCCCCCCCCCCCCCCCCCCGCGACAACCGAAGCCAATCGATTACCCATCTAATTTTTTCGTTTACTCGGTTTATCTGCCAACCGAGTAAATGGGCACTCCTCCCATTGTTTTGTGTGTGTATTTTTTTATTAGTTTTTGTGAGGTATGTTTTTTTTTTTTTTTTTCGATCGTTTTACTAGTAAATTGTGGTTGGGTGTAGTATTGAAAGAGAAAGCTGATGTATCATTGATGTGTCAGTGAGATGATCACAATATTTACTATTACCATTACTCCATTAGGTTTGACCTAATAAAAAAAAAAGTAAAAAAAGTAACTCTCAATATCGTCTTTCACGGGTTATAGGTCCCAATATCGTCTTTAACAGTGTATGGCGGATGTTAAGACGTAGACAGCCTTTCTCCTACCTAAGGTAGAGAGACTGCTTCCCGTTATATCAACAGTAAAAAAAGACCTTCGGCCTTGCAAGAGGTGAAGATCGAACTTTTGACCTCTGTCTCCAAAAACAAAAATGTTAACTACAAAAATGTTAACTACTTGATCCAACTTTAAGATTGACCTAATGTTAATGTAAAATCTAAAAACTTACGGGAAATTTCACTTACTAGTGACTTGATAATATGTAAATCTGACGCGCTCATTTTTAATATAATTATCTTGTGGACCCTTTCCCCTTTGAACAAATAAATGGATCTACTTTAATAAAAAAACATTGGAAGCATATAGTTTAATTTTTTCAATTATATTAATACCTACCATTATCGTCGATAGCATTTTTTAATTAAACTTTATTTCCCAAAATAGTATTGGAGAGTAAAAAAATCAATGATTTAAGGGCATCCACTATGTTAAACTTTTATAAAGGTTTATAGTTTTATTATTGCATTAATTTATAAACCTTGAACCTATCTCCACTATGTATAAACCTCATAAAACTTTATAAACATCATACAAAACCCAAATGCATTAAATTAGGAAGAGGTTCAATATTCTAGACCTATTCATTTTAGACCTCTTCATAAACCTATATTCACTATGGTTTTTAAGTTCGTAGACCTCTTCATCACTTTATAAACCTTTTAATAAACTACTATAGTGGATGCTCTAAGAGTGGTGGTGATTATTGGTTAAAATCTTAGATTTAAGATCATTTGAGGACAAAAGATTATTTACATACAAAGGGATAAATCTCGACCCTCCATTTTTATTTGATTTAATGGATGAGATTAATCTCAACAATTTAAAAAACCCCTTTCATCATTTTTTTTCAAATATTAATATCTTTCAAACCGTTAATCGTTAAGCGAAAAGAAATATATCATTGCGACGAGCATTTAATTATCTTTCTATAGATAGGTACTTTGATATACTTTCGACAAATTTTTTTTTTCGTATTTTTCACGTTTTTTTTTAAGTTTTTTTCGTTTTTTTACGTTACTGAAATTTGCATTAAAAAATCATATATGATAAAACACTAATTTGAATATCACATGTGATATTAGTGTAATATCATATATGATATGTAATATCACATGTGATATTAGTGTAATATCACATATGATATTACATATCATATATGATTTAACACTAATATCACATTGATATTCAATTTAGTGTTTTATTATATATGATTTTTTTCATGCAAATTTCTGTAACGTAAAAAAACGAAAAAAATAACGAAAAAACATTAAAAAAAACGAAATTTTTTTCTTTTTTCGAAAGTATATCAAAGTGTCCGTCTATAGAAAGATAATTAAATGATCGTCGCGATGGTGTAAATATTTTCACTTAACGATTAACGGTTTAAGAGATATTTAAATTATAAAAAGAGTTAACTACATTTTTGGTCCTTGTGGTTGTACCTGGATTCCACTTTTGGTCCATTTGTTCAAAAAGTTGCGATTTTAGTCCAAAATGCATAGTTTGGTTCCACTTTTGGTCCATTTTTCTAACGAAGTTAGTTCAGTTAGTTAAGTCGTTTGCAACGTTAGTCCTTTATAACGGTCGTTTGCAACGTTAGTCCTTTATACCAAAGATCTTTTGCAACGTTAGTCCTTTAAAAAAAAATTATAAAAAAAAAATTTCGGAAAAAAAAATTTAGAAAAAAAAAATATAATTTTGTTTTCTAAAATAAAATTCGAAAAAAATTTCGAAATATATTCTAAAAAGAAAACTTTTTTTTTTCCGAAAAAAATTCTAAAAAGAAACTTTTTTTTTTCCGAAAAAAAATTCGAAATATATTCTAAAAAAAACTTTTTTTTTCCGAAAAAAATTCTAAAAATATATTCTAAAAAAAAACTTTTTTTTTTCGAAAAAAATTTCGAAATATATTCTAAAAAAAACTTTTTTTTAAAATGTATATACATTGAAAAAACGTTTTTTTAAAAATGTATATACATTGAAAAAAATTTCGAAATATATTCTAGAAATAATGTATATACATTTAAAAAAACATTTTTTCAATATATATACATTTAAAAAAAAAAGTTTTTTTTAGAATATATTTCGAAATTTTTTTCAATGTATATACATTTTAAAAAAAACGTTTTTTCAATGTATATACATTTTTTTAAAAAAAATTAGAATATATTTTGAAATTTTTTTCGGAAAATTTTTTTTTTTTTTTTAGAATATATTTTTAGAATTTTTTTCGGAAAAAAAAAAGTTTTTTTTTAGAATATATTTCGAAATTTTTTTCAAAAAAAAATTTTTTTCTTTCGGAAAAAAAAAAAAAGTTTTTTTTTAAAAAAAGTTTCTTTTTAGAATTTTTTTGGGAAAAAAAAGGTTTTCTTTTTAGAATATATTTCGAAATTTTTTTCGAATTTTATTTTAGAAAAAAAAATTATAATTTTTTTTCTAAATTTTTTTTTTCCGAATTTTTTTTTTTTTAAATTTTTTTTAAAGGACTAACTAACTGAAAGGACTAACGTTGCAAATGTTGCAAAAGATCTTTGGTATAAAGGACTAACGTTGCAAACGACCGTTATAAAGGACTAACGTTGCAAACGACTTAACTAACTGAACTAACTTCGTTAGAAAAATGGACCAAAAGTGGAACCAAACTATGCATTTTTGACTAAAATCGCAACTTTTTGAACAAATGGACCAAAAGTGGAATCCAGGTACAACCACAAGGACCAAAAATGTAGTTAACTCTTATAAAAAATAGGTGAAATAATAAAATGTTTTTAATCTCAGTCATTGATTTATTTTTAGATGGATGATGGAGATGAGTCCCTTAGTATTTGAGAAAAGTTTGGTATGTAAAATAACTCTTCTCAAAATCTTAAACTAAAATTCAATAACGTATTTAATTACTATCTCTATCGTAAAAACAAGTGGTCCTGTTTTTTTTGAGTATTTTTATACGAGTAGAGTAAAATATAGGAATGCAAATCATAGTGCTCATGGTATCGAAAAAAGTACACATATCCCATTCATATATAGTAAAGAAAATATAAAAAGTAAAGATAATTTTTCTTGATATAGTAATACCGAGTATATTATAGGGTAATGTTTTAAAAATGAGGTTTTGAATTGACCTGGTCAAGTTATCGGGTCATTGGGTTATTGGTTTAACTCATTTGACCGTCGGTCAACCTGGTTTTCTATTAAAAAAAAATTTTTAACCGGGTCAACCCGGTTTTTTATTAAAAAAATGAAAAAAACTAAATCCAGCCAGGTTTCGAGAACCGGGTTGACCCGGTTAACTTAAAACCCGACACGTCTAACCGGTTAACCCACTTTCAAAAACCCGGTTTTTTTTAACTTTTTTTTTGCGGGAACCGGTTCAACTGGTTAACCTGACCGGGTCGACCCGCGTTTCAAAACATTATTTAAAGTGTTGTTAGGGCACCTCTCTTAGTGGCACTTCCCCTTAAACTACTTTTACTCATTACGTATGCCTTATGGAAAGGGAAAAACAATTTTTATCGTATTCTGTTCTGTATTTTTGTTTGTTAATATTTTTTACTTATAAACTTCATATTTTATATTTTGGACTTTTATTTTTGTACAACAACAACAGACCCAATCCCGCCGAGGCAGGGTGGACTTTTATTTTTGTAGTTTTATAATATAGTTCAAAATATTAAAATTAAAAAAATTAAAATAGAAAAGAGTAGCCACATTAGAGGGAATATATAACCAACCCTATATCTTTATTCTACATTTCTACTAGTACTTTAGGGTCCGTTTGGTTAGGGGTATTTGTTATTAGGGAATAGGAATGAAATACGTGTAAGTTGTTTGGTAAGTAGTTTAAACACGTGGTATATGTTTCATACTCCTAAAATTGAAACCTCGCCCATTTGACTGTTTTAAAATTTGATACTTTTTGATGTGGGCCATTGTCCTTTTTTACTTGTTTTTTTTTTCATTTTTTATTAAACTAATAATTTAAACATTAATGATAAATAAATAAAAAATAATATACTATATTTAATTATATTTATCCTTTATCCCACTATCTTTTAAACCTATAACAATTCCAATTCTAATTTCATACCTATTTACAAACCAAACGAGCCCTTAATCTTGGTTCATTTCTAACATGTGTACAGGTGGCCAACTCGGTATCAACAATCATCAGGTTTTCATGAAAATGTAACAACAATCACACCTCAAAATTTAAAGACCATGTTCATCTAAAAAAATCAATAATAATTTTACACTATGCGAGAAAAAATATATGGGATTCACGTGCACCCCTAGGAACCCCCCCCCCCCCCCCCCCCCAGTTCGCCCATGTCGTGGACAATAATTAGTGATGTAAAAAAGGCCCACAAGATCGATTAATCGCCTTTCAAGCGCTACTGGGCCATCAAACTTTTCGATTTGTGTAAATTAGTCAACCGTGGTCAATAGCGGTCAATGGTCAACGATGGTCAAACTTGTTGGAATTTGTAAATCTTGCCGGAAATACCCAAAAGTCGCTTTAAACTAGTTTTAATCACTTATAGTCACTGTTTATATCCATTATAAGATGTTTTTTTAAAGAAAATCTTATCGGATATATCCAAAACTCGCCAGAAATAACCAAAATTTGTCAATCCAATTAACTACCGATTAATCCGCCTAAACTGATTAACAGTTACAAAAATATTGACAGCCCGACTATCAATTTACAATTTTTGTAACCTTGACAATAACGATACTCAATCTAACTAAAATAAGGTACATGAGAAAGATATGCACACTTGTCTTTTAATGGAAAGTAATCACAATTGTTTAAAAAAAAAAAAAAAAAAAAAAAAACGTTATATAGCTTTTAAAATTTGATTTAAGATCATTTGAGGACAAAAAATTATTTACATATTAAGGGATCAATCTCTACCATCCATTTTTATTTGATCTAATTGATGAGATTAATCCCAACAATTTAAAAAACTCACTTTCATATTCTTTTTTCAAATATTAATAACTTTCAAACAGTTAATCGTTAAGCGAAAAAAAAAATATCATTGCGACGAGCATTTAATTATCTTTTTATAGATAAGCACTTTAATATACTTTCGACAAAAAAAAAATCGTATTTTTCACCTTCTTTTTTAAGTTTTTTCGTTTTTTTACGTTATTGAAATTTGCATTAAAAGTCATATATGATTAAACACTAATTTGAATATCACACGTGATATTAGTGTTATATCATATATGATATTAGTGTTATATCATATATGATATGTAATATCACATGTGATATTAGTGTAAAATCACATATGATATATATCTCATATCACATATCATATACTCCCTATGTCCCTTATTAACTGTCCACTTTGATTTTTCTAGGTATTTCATTTCCAACTTTGACCTTAAATATTTTTAATTGTATTGTATAATACTTGATGCAAAATATATAAATAGATTGAGTTTTAAATGTATTTTTCATTGGTATAACTTTTATTAAATATTATATAACACAAACAAAAATTTTTAAGGTCAAAGTTGAAAAAGAAAGACTTGAAAAGTCAAAACGGGACAATTAATATGGGACGGAGGTAGTATGATTTAACACTAATATCACATGTGGTATTCAAATTAGTGTTTAATCATATATGATTTTTTTCACGCAAATTTCAAGTAACGTAAAAAAAGACCAAAAAACGTGAAAAAAACGAAATTTTTTCCTTTTTTCGAAAGTATATCAAAGTGCCCGTCTATAGAAAGATAATTAAATGCTCTTCGCAACGGTGTAAATATTTTCACTTAACGATTAACGATTTAAGAGATATTTAAATTATAAAAAATATGTGAAATAATAAAATACTTTTCATCTCAGTCATTAATTTCTTTTTAGATGAATGGTGGAGATGAGTCATTTAGTATGTAAGAAAATTTTGGTACGTAAAATAACTCCCATCTTAAAATTTTGATGAAATATGTTTACCAAACTTTTCTCAAAGTAATAATTGTACCCGACAAAAAAACATGCAGTTAAAAAAAATTATAATTATTACTCGTAAAATATTTTCTTTTTCTTACTTTCTAGGCTAAGCAATATAGTCACTAAATCCAATCACCTTTATATCAACGACACATCACTATTCACACACTACCAAACTCACACCTTTTAGGCTGCCCATAGTGGACCTGAGAAGATCGGTCGGTCACCCAACTTGACTGATTTCAACATCGGTCGTTCCCACTGTGATGGTTGGGTCGAAAGTCGGTCGAGCAAAGAAAAAAATACAACGGGCCTAATATTTGACACGTGAAGAGGCTGCTCGCCGTGAGCAAGAAGCACGGGAAGCTCAGTACCTCCAAGACAACTACTTCGACATAATGGAGCGTCGTTACATGAATGGGGAGTTTAATTCTCCGGCAACCAGTTCTGAGGGTTGGGACTCAGATGATTCGCTTTTTTTAAGTTTTAGTAGTTTTATTTTCGTCAGTATGCGTTGTATCTTTAATTTTTAATGTAATTCGTGTTTAACATTTAATGTACTTGGTGTTTAAATGTTATATGTTATATGTGTTTTAATAAATGAAGTGTTTGTTTTAGTTTAGGGGTTGAAATTGAAAATATGAAATGTTATTGATGTTATTGGGATGTTATGGTTGTGGGTGTTTTTTGGGGATGTTAATGTTAAATGTTAAAGCTGATGTGGCGCTGACGTAGACGGTGTTATTGGTGTTATAATGTTATGATTGTGAATGCTCTAAGGGGGCTTTGAGCATTTGAGTTTATTAATAGATTTGGTAATTTGTTCATGTGTAGTGAAGTTTTAAATGCAAAGTCTGAATTTTATCACCCATGTCCAATACGAATGTGTTCGAAGTTTGCTTTTCGTTCTTGAAAGAATGTCATTGGACCAGAATATTGGAACAGTAATATCCTAAGTCTGTAACTTTGGGCATGTTGGAGGTGGATCGGAATATGTGTGTCTCAAAACGGGTCACTTAGAATTATGGGTCAGCCGAATTGTCACGGATTGGTTTTAGAGTATTTGTATTACGTAAAACACAACAGGCTTATAAGTTGTTTTAGAATATACGGTAAATTATGATTAGATGGTATAAACTGATCTCGCTTTACAAAAAGAAGTCTTTTACCTTGGCAAACAAACTGTTTCTTACCTTCAGTTGCAAGATATGATGTCCAACGATGTAAAAGTGACTATCTTCCGTGTATTTGAGTTTAACATGTTTTGATGCTTTTCAATTTATTATTTGATGTCAGTTGGCTTTGAAGACGCATATGCATTGTGGCAGTTTGAAGATGCATATATGCTTATGGCTAAGAGACATGCAATTTCGTGGGAAGCAGCTCCAGAGGACACAAACGGAAAGAAAGATTTCGCAACCGTTTTAAAAAATACGTAAATCAATAATTTACATCCCGTCGCGAATTGCGGACTTAAAACGTCGTTATTCCTATCTATGTATTGAGGACTTCTTATAAAAGGAAGTTTTAAAAAAATAAGCCTACACATGCTACTATAATTAGTAATTCATATAATTAAGAAAAGAAGCACAATGTACAATACTTTAATGCACATAATTTTCATACGTACAAGACAAGAAGCATAGCGTACACCACTTTAATGCACATATTAAAAAAAACATAAAACACGACATTAATGCTATTTAATATAGTCAATTAAATAACTGATCAATAAATACAATTAATACAATTATTAAAACACCGCTAACATAATAAATATAAATTATCAAGCATATTGTACAACCAAATTAAACACAATTCCTACATTAAATGTCACTAATACAAATAATATTCAAGCTCGAACGGGCAACAGGCCAAATGAGCTTGAGCCTGAATGGGCGCAGGCCAAACGGGATCGAGCCCGAACGAGAACGGGCTCAACGAAATTCTTGAAATCCTTCAATTTATTGTCAAAAAGAACATAATAAACTAAAATACATGATTCACTTGAAAATTTTATTTCAGGGTATTTGCCGCCGCAAAGCGCGGATGCAAATATAAAGCCCGAACGGGCAACGGGCAAAATGGGCTTGAGCCCGAACAGGAACGGGCCAAACAGGCTCGGACCCGAGCAGGCGCGGGCCAAACGTACTCGAGCCCGAACGGGCACGGGCTAAATTAAATTCTTGATATCCGTAAATGTATTGTAAAAAGAACGTAATAAAATAAAATACATGATTCACCGGAAAAATTTATTTCAGGGTACCCGCCACCGCAACGTACGGGTACCCTGCTGTAAACTATAAACTGTTTAAACACTCCATAATTTTGCATGGAATATAATTTAACTTAGTTATTAAGTTATTGTCACAATACAAAGGATCCAAAAGATAATTACCATAATTTACTGGATCATTAGCATAAAATAAACCCATAATCAATCCTCTAAAACCTACCACACATCCTGCGTCAATTTCGATTCCCTTTTCCTCAAATTTCAATGGCGGCTTTAACAATCAAAAATAAGAATTCGAAACTAACTTCAGGTAATGTAAATTAATTGTAACTCTTATACACGTTTATGTTAATTATTTGTGCTCCATAATTGTTATTTTTTTCGAACAGCATGTTGCATATTACTAGTACTTAATGACGCATCCTTGTATACTTGATATTTGTCTACATTATTTTTTTGGTCACAATTTGTCTATATTTTAATTATTCATTATTTTCTACAGTCTTGTATGATGCAAACAAGAAAATCATGGCTGTTTATCTTCCACAAGACGTAATATTGTTTCAGATACTAACAAGGGTTCCAACAAAATCTGTAATCCGTTTTAAGTGTGTCTCCAAACAATGGAACTCGTTCCTGATGTCAGGTAGGTTCAAAGAGATGCACACCCGTAACCATCTTAAAGACCAAAAAATCTTCTTCTTTTCTGAAATAACAGCAACGTTCTTCACCATCGACTGTGAATCACTGCCTAATAAGGCTCCCTGCCCACGCCCTTTACCACAATTTGAAACCTACAGTCCTTTTGAACATATGCATATACTAACATCTTATCATGGGCTGGTATGTTTAGGCATAAAAAAGTGTAATGATCATCGATACTCTGATATTATTTTGTGGAATCCTTTGACAGCCGAGTATAAGAGGTTGTCTAAACCAGCCAATCCTGATTACATGGAATGCTACAGTTCTTTTGAAAGCAGATACGGATTGTATTACAGCTCTTGTGAAGACGACTACAAGCTTCTAGTTGTAACAGATCAGTCTGGCAATGTTTACATATACTCTTTGAAGGCGGACTCATGGAGAAAGTTAAACAAGAAGGCCCCCAAAAAAGAAATAAATTGGGAATGGAGACCAGGTTTTTGCTTGAGCGAAAATATCTATTTTCAGTATTACAACAACAGAGAAGGCTTGATTAGGTTTGACACAACAGCTGAGAGGTTCCATAAGATAGAAATTCCCTCTGTGTATGATAATATTTATAAACTATCCTCCACCACCATTACTCTTCACAAAGGGTCCATTCATTTATGTGTCAAATATGACATGACTGGACGAAATGGTTTTTGCATCGACCTGTGGAAGTTGAATGTAGATGGAGATATCTGGAGTAATGTGGTTACCTATCAGCTTATGCCCAACTACGATATTTGTTTGTCTCCAGTGCACTTGATGAAAAACGGAAACTGGCTCATGATAAATTATACTAGTAGTTACGGAGAAGGTCGTATTTTTCAGGTAGATCTCAAGAAGAAGAAGTATACCAAAGAAAAAGACGGCCACAAGAGCAAAGGCAAAAATAAAAGCAAAGGAAATTTTCATGATGAATACGAATTGTATTCTTCCGACGTTAGAGTGGGTTACTATGAAGAAGTCATATACACTGAGACGTTTGTGTCACCTAATCAGTATATGAAGTAGCATCTATCAATTATCCTTCTATGTGCCTCTTTTAAATTACAATGCTGACCACTGATGAAATAAGATCGGTCTTACTATGTGCCTCTTTTAAATTACAATCCTTCTATGTGCCTCTTTTGCAAGTCATATATGGCAGTGAACATAAAAGTATAATAATAGAATTAACATACCATGTTACCATGTCAATGTACTAATAAATGCTGTATGTGGTGCTTAATAAAACAGGTTAAAAACTTGTAAACCATTGGGGCAGTGGGCTACTGGCATCATTTCCCTTTTCCCACTACAAACGTCTAGCTGGCCGGTTGAGAAAAGCGACACCCAAGCTGTAGGGCTGAGCTTCGGGCCAAGACCAACCAAAACCGACCTGTAAACCAAGTTCTGGAAATAGCCTGAACCGATTCCGAACCGAAATTCCTAATATGTTTTGGTTGTTATTTTTGGGCCTGTGCATCATTTTTCACATTTTTTCCGCCAGCAAATCAAATGCCACAAAGTTTTACTGTACAAAAAAGTAGCACATATAAAACTTGTGCATATATTTTCAGTAGCAAACCATACGACTCATAATTTCAAAAGCAATTCTGACTGCATTTTAGTTACCGGTACAAATAACATAAAGAAATGTAACCAACGTTTATTGGAAAAAGCAACCCCAAAGATTTGTGACCAAAAGCGATTAGGAGTGACCATTGAATAAGTTTCTTCAGCTTGAGTTGGGTTAAAAGCACGGTATGTATTTGCACCATCACCATCTTCAAATAAAGTATTTTCTACAGTAGCACCATGAATAGCGCATAGCAAAGCAGCGCCCAATACACCAGCAACTCCCATCATATGAAATGGGTTCAATGTTCAGTTATGAAATCTTTTTCAAACTAGGAGCAATGTTTTAAACTTTTCATTGTAAAAAAAAAAGTAGCCAATAGAAATCCGAAACCATGATCATGTTAAATGCTTATAAAATCAATCAAGAATGATAAGCATTAAAAACATGTTATTACACATTGACGTAACTTTCTAAAAATGCTAATTAATCGTATGATTTGTACTGTATTAGTGATTTATGATAATCAACGACAACTAACAAAAAAAGTTACTCAACCAGCCGTAAATCATAACAAAACTAATAATTTACTTTTCGGTTTTAAATCATTCCAACATGTAACGTATTCCACCCACTCATTTAGCCACATGTAACGATATATCAAATGGAACAGCCATTTAAGCTGTAATTTTCCCTTTTGTTTATCATCATTTTATGCCATCGATTGATTATAACTTTCCTCTTATTGTGTTTGTTAATAAGATTCCATGTATTTATAAGCCTGTATTAAACGCCTCTCATCATTCAGTTTTCACAGACAAATAACGCAGCTCCATTGCAGACTTATTCCAGCAACCTTCGATCAGAAACACGCAGGCTTCGGTGATTTTTTAGGATGAAAAACACGACTACCCCTCCTGTGACTACTACAGTGAACGTACCTGGTGCGCCAGTTACCAACACGGTTGCTAATCATGCTGAGAAACCAGAGAAATTCAATGGGCAGAATTTCAAGAGGTGGCAACAGAAGATGTTTTTCTATCTGACTACTTTGAACCTTGCGCGGTTCTTAAAAGAAAACCCACCTAACATGGAACCTCCTGTAGAAGGTCAATCCTCTAATCAATAGGCTGTTCAAGCCTTGGAAGCATGGAAACATTCAGATTTTTTGTGTCACAATTATGTTCTGAATTGTTTGGTTGATTCTTTGTACAATGTGTACTGCAAGACCAAGACTGCCAAAGAATTATGGGAGTCATTGGAACGCAAGTACAAAACTGAGGATGCTGGTACAAAGAAGTTCGTGGTAGCTCGTTTTTTGGATTACAAGATGGATGATTCAAAGAATGTGATGAGTCAGGTTCAAGATCTGCAGGTTCTGCTACACGACATTCATGCTGAGGGAATGACTTTGAGTGAAACTTTTCAAGTTGCTACTATTATTGAAAAGTTACCTCCAAGCTGGGTAGAATTCAAGAACTACCTGAAGCATAAGCGAAAGGAGATGAGTGTTGAATACTTGGTTGTTCGTCTTCGTATTGAAGAGGACAACAAACTGGCTCAGAAAAACACGTATACGCCTGATTCTGCAAAGGCAAATATGGTTGAGCATGTTTCGTCATCTTCAAAGTCCAATGTCAAAGCTAAAGGCAAAGGAAAAGGAAAGAATGACAAGAAGGATAAAGGGAAGTCTGAGTACCTTGCTCCTAAAGTTGCAATTGTGAAACAGAAGTTCCAAGGGGTGTGTTTCAACTGTGACCAGCCAGGTCACCGTGCTGCTAATTGTAAGATGCCGAAGCGGGTGACTCCACGCCAGGCTAATATGGTGAATGAAGATGTGGACATGATTGCTATGGTGTCTGATGTCATTGCCATGATCTCTGAAGTTAACCTGGTAGGTTCCAACAACAGGGAATGGTGGGTGGATACTGGGGCTACCCGTCATGTGTGTGCTGATAAGAGTATGTTTCACTCTTTCAGAGCGGTTGATAGTGGAGAGAAGTTGTACATGGGCAACTCTGCAACTGCTGAAATCAAGGGCGAAGGAGATGTAATCTTGAAGATGACATCCGAGAAAGAGCTCAAGTTGACTAACGTCTTGTATGTTCCAGAGATTCGCAAGAATCTTGTGTCTGGTTGGCTGTTGAACAAGTTTGGTTTTCGTCTTGTTTTTGAGTCTGATAAGTTTGTTCTTTCTAAGAATCAAGTTTATGTTGGTAGGGGATATGCCCTGAATGGTATGTTTAAGCTCAATGTAATGGTTGTTAAGAATGATATCAATAAAATGAATTCTTTTGCTTACTTGATTGAGTCTTCTAATATGTGGCATGGCCGTCTTGGACATGTAAATTTTAATTCGATGCGTCGTTTGATTAAATTTAATTGCATACCTAATTTCCATATTGACTCAAAATATAAATGTGAAACTTGTGTTGAAGCCAAACTTACAAGAGCATCTTTCAAATCGGTTGAACGAAAAACCAAACCACTTGATATGATACACACTGACATATGTGATTTGAAATCACTACCCACAAAATGTGGCAATAAGTACTTTATCACGTTTATTGATGATTGTACAAAGTATTGCTATGTTTACTTACTGAAAAGTAAAGATGAAGCTATAGACAAGTTTGTTCTATACAAAAACGAAGTTGAGAATCAACTTAGTAAGAAAATCAAGGTGGTCCGAAGTGATAGAGGAGGTGAATATGTGTCTCCATTCGCTGACCTATGTGCGAAACATGGAATTAGACACGAATTCACTGCTCCCTATTCACCTTAGCAGAACGGTATTGCCGAAAGGAAGAACCGTACCTTGAAAGAAATGGTTAATGCCATGTTGATAAGTTCTGGTCTAAGCCAGGACATGTGGGGGGAAGCCATTTTAACGGCTACTTATCTTTTAAATAAGATACCTCGTAAGGAAAAAGAAGAGACCCCTTATGAATTATGGATGGGAAGAAAGCCATCATATCAGTACTTACGAGTGTGGGGGTGTCTAGCAAAGGTCGCTATACCGACTCCCAAGGCCCAAAAGATTGGACCTAAATCTGTGGATTGTATATTCATCGGATATGCTAAGAATAGCAGTGCTTATCGCTTCATTGTACATGATTCGAAAAATCCGGATATACAAAAGGGTACATTAATGGAATCAAGGAATGCTTCATTCTTTGAAACTATATTTCCTTGTTTAACGAAGGAAACTGGAAGTTCATCTAGAATAGATGAAGAAGTTGTCCAAGATAAGAGACAACGAGATGATAATGATCTCCAAGATGAGAGACAAGATCAAACTGAGGAAGAGGAGGTTGAACCTAGAAGAAGCAAAAGGGCAAGAACCGAGAAATCGTTTGGACCCGATTTTGTTTCTTTTATGGTTGAAAACGAACCTACTTCATACCGAGAAGCGGTTACTTCCTCAGAAGGGCCTCAATGGAAAGAAGCCATTAAAAGTGAAATAGATTCTATTTTACAAAATCATACTTGGGAGCTCGTGGATTTACCTCCTGGTTGTAAACCACTAGGCTATAAATGGATCTTCAAGAAGAAGATGAAAGCCGATGGCACCATTGACAAGTATAAAGCAAGATTAGTAATCAAAGGATTTAGACAACGAGAAGGTCTTGATTACTTTGATACATATTCGCCTGTTACGCGAATAACCTCGATTAGGATGATACTTGCTATTGCCGCTTTAAGAAATTTGGAAGTACACCAAATGGATGTGAAAACGGCATTTCTAAACGGAGATTTAGAAGAAGAAATCTACATGAACCAACCTGAGGGTTTCATGGCTCCTGGACAAGAGAACAAAGTTTGTAGGCTTGTTAAGTCATTATATGGCTTAAAGCAAGCTCCCAAACAATGGCATCAAAAATTTGACCACGCCATGCTAGAGAGTGGATTCAAAATTAATGAATGCGACAAGTGTGTTTATGTGAAATACACAAATAGTGGATATGTAATCTTGTGTTTATATGTTGATGATATGCTTATCGTTGGCAGTAACGACAAGATGATCAAATCTACTAAAGACATGTTGAAATCAAAGTTTGACATGAAGGATATGGGTTTAGCTGATGTGATCCTTGGAATAAAGATCATACGAACTCATAATGGACTTGTGTTAAGTCAAGCACATTATGTGGACAAAATTCTTAATACTCATAATGCGGGGGATTCTGGCTTAGCTAGAACTCCAATTGACACCAGCAAGCATCTATCTAAAAATAGAGGCTTAGGTGTTGCCCAATTAGAGTATTCAAGAATTATTGGCATGTTAATGTACTTAATGACAGGTACCCGACCTGACTTAGCATATGCTGTTAGCAGGCTAAGTAGGTATACTAGTAACCCAAGCTATGCACATTGGGTAGCTATGACTAGGGTACTTCACTATTTGAGATACAGTCGTGATTATGGACTGCATTATGATCGATATCCAGCTGTTATCGAAGGATACAGTGATGCAAATTGGATATCTGACATAAAGGATTCTAGATCGACTAGTGGATATGTGTTTACACTAGGAGGAGCGGCTATATCTTGGAAGTCTTCCAAGCAAACTGTTATAGCTAAGTCCACAATGGAATCAGAATTTATCGCGTTAGATAAATGCGGACAAGAGGCGGAATGGCTACGTCAATTCGTAGAGGACATACCAAGGTGGCCTAAACCGGTAACGGCCATTAGTATACATTGTGATAGTCAATCGGCAATTGGCAGAGCTCATAGCATAATGTATAATGGAAAGTCCAGACATATCCGTCGTCGACATAATTCGATACGACAACTACTCTCAACAGGAGTTATCTCAATTGACTATGTGAAGTCAAAGGATAACATCGCGGATCCGCTTACGAAAGGCTTAAGCAGAGAGTTAGTTAGTAAGTCGTCTAGAGGAATGGGACTAAAGCCCTTGAAGGAATGAGTTTCTATGAAGGAAAACCTAACCCAGTTGACTGGAGATCCCAAGATCTGGGTTCAATAGGACAACCTAATCATAGAAATGTGGGGGAAGTCACGTCAATGTGGGGGAGTTACTAAATATTGTAACTTTCCTAGTCTATTCCTATAACAAATGTGACTTGTTGAGAGGTTAAACATATGGCTTGAATGATTCAGGATGAAATCATAAAGCATAATGATTCAAGATGAAATCACAAAACATATGTTTTTAATGATTCAAGATGAAATCACCTATGTGAGAGAGAAGTGGGGTCGCTTCGAAGGGAAATGTGGGGGCGCAATTCCTAAGAGCTCTTGCAGAACCAGGCTAGTGTTCATGACCATAACGAACACGACTATGAGGACTTGACAATGTCAGGGAGAGTCTTGTGTGAAGTGTAATGTCGTCTACGTAAATGGATGATGAGTTCAAGGACATCGCGTCTACTCAGATCTAGGAGACTAAGTGCATCTCACAAGGGAAGGTTCAAAGGGTTACACCTACCTATCCTATGCAAGACTTAACCGCGGAAATTTTACCGAAACTTTCGTGTGTTTTTGACCGATCTCCATTCATGTGGGGGATTGTTGGAAAAGTGGTTTTGCAAAATGAGTTTTTGCAAATTTTGGACACCTTTTAATATATGATATATGTTATATATATTTATGTTTCTTGGTAGCTTTGCGTTCTCCTCGACGAGAGCTTCGCAACGAGCTAAAGTATGTCCGAAATGGAGTTGAAATGAATAAGATATCGTGTCTCAAAGTGAGGCACTTGAAACACAAAATTTGGAAAAATGGGAGTATCCCACATCGCCCAAAACAAGAAGTGAAACTTAGTTTATATAGAAATCTTGATATGAACCTTCAAAATGATTTGTTGGTTTTACTCCAACACCTACGTGCGCGCGCGCAGGGGGGGTGCAGATTTCAGGATTTCTGGGCCAAAATGAGTTCGAAGCTTCTGAACTCATGCGAGCCCGCGCGACCTGCGGAAACGAATGCAGCTCCGAAATCTCGCATACCTGCGTATCTTTTTGCTACAGATTTGTGTCTATTTATTTTTGGAACTGATTTAAACTTTGTACACAAGTTAGACAGAATCGGTTTTAAATAAATAGAAGATTTAGAAACCGTGTTTAATAATTAACAGATTTGCGTAATCTGTGTATATACAGGCGAATATCTTTTCTTGGTGACCAAGATAGGTTTAGCCTATATATATTAAACACATCTCATTCGGTTTTGATACACAGAAAAACACAGCTCATTACCACAGACGAGTTCCAGCAGTTCTTCGCTCAGAAACACACGAGTCTTTCAGCGATCTTTCAGGCTAGTGGTCTAGTCCGGCTGTACAACAGCTGCGTACGTTGTACCCTGGGAAACAGACGACGAATCTGTTTTAAGGGAATCGTATTCAATACGAGCCTCGTTCAATTCTTTTACTGCTTTCGTTTTAATTACATTGAATAGTGTCTGTCTTCTGCTTCTACTTCATTCTGTCTGTTTAATTAACTGTTTCTGTTAATTTATATACTGTTATTCTAATCTGATTTTATTAATTAAAGTGTACACCGTTTCCCACATGTAATCGCTATGAAATTATGGATATGTACTTGGCAATTCATCGGGTATCTTCAAAGCCGTCAAAGAAGCCCCGTGAATTAGCATGTATAAAAACCATTTTTTTTATGTCTCTCCGAGTTTCTTAGAGATAGACATGGAAGGAAGTAAGAAACTTTTGAAATATTTGATTCTAGTCTTATGGTAGTCATAGTGAATGTTTAACGCACAGCCAAAGTTAGGTTAACAACATTTGAAGCATACTAATTTTGGTAAAAAATTTGAAAAAAAAATTATATAAAAAAAGATAAAAAGGATATATGTTGTGAGTGGGATTTGAAACCAAGCCCTTTCGGACCAGAACCTTAATCTGTCGCCTTAGACCAACTCGGCCATCTCAACTTTGTTGCTTAATTTGTCAGAGAAATCCACTTATAGAATTTGGCAATTGATTTTCTTGATTTAATAGTGTTCTATGACTTTATGTTACTAAGATGAAAACTTACATATAAATTTCTATCTTTTCATGTCCATATCTACAAATAATATACCTTTGTTTATCATGAACTTGCTTCTAATATCATAAACATTAACTAAATTTTAAGCTAGGTGAGATATGACATGACTTAAGAAAGGTATAAAGGTGTAACTCTACTTATTTTGAATCTTGCTTGATGTATATAACGTCGATGTGGCCACATCAATCTAGAGTTATCTTGCTTTGAGTACGTGCAGCAGTGACCTTAAACCTCGTGAATTAATTGATCGAAAGTCAAAAACCACAGCAAAATAAAACTTGAAATATGAGCTTGTCATGATTTTACACTATGATAAACTGGTCCAACCTCATGTCTCATCAATTGCTTGTCTTTTTTAATACTTAACTATTTAATCCACTTTGTAATGGTTAGTATATTTTTTAGAACACCTGTAATCTATCTATCTATACTATCTATTAAAAAAGTCTTTTGGCTGACATCATCAATAATGAAATTGAGTCATTTCATTGGAGAATTAAAAATGAAATAGAAATTGACTGCTCTAATTGGACAATTGAATGATATTTATGATGTAAGCATTGTAGTTTTATTTTTTATAAATGGCTCAAATACATGAGAGCCTCATGCAAAGCTTAGATATCTTATTGGTGAATCCTGGAGGTGCTGATATACACAAAAATGCTTTTTCCATTTTGCAACTCCAACATAATCAACATTTAAAATTCAATGCAAATTCTTGAACTTTTAAAGCACGCTTTAACTTCCTTTTCATGTTTCAAATTTCAAATTTACCCCGAGTACTTTTTAAGAAACTGAAGTTGGTGCAACCTCTCGAGTTTCAACATTCACTGCCACTGTTACGCCTAACATTAATGCAACAGAAAACATAGCGATATGTTATCTTCTTCAGGTATTATTTTAATGTACATTCGGAAGTGCTAATGCGGTTGATAGGCTTTGAAGATTTTCTTTTGGGTTCGTTGCCGTTAGCATCCGTATACCTAATCTGCTACTATTCAGATTTTGGTTTGAAAAACTGGCTCTTTTTCTGTGTTGAATTTAGATTCATGAAAAAACGTTTTACTTATGCATATAATGTGTTTGATACTTTGATGATATGCTTGAAAGAAAATGTATCTTCTTATTTGATTGGGTTAATGTTCTTTAAAACTCTGTATTTTATAAGCATATGCATTGATCAAGTGAAAACAAATACTATTTTGGGGCAGCCATCTTACGCTCAATAAAATTTGATTTAATATGATAATGAGCTTTTTATGTAGTTGTTAGCTTTGACTTTAGTGGTTCTAACATCTGATTTGAATTGATTTTTGGAAATTGTTTGCAGGACGGTTGTGATCCCCTTTTACCCAAAAAAGTGGTAATTCACTGGATTTTGGAATAACTTCTTTTTTTTGCAGCTTTAGCAGATGTAATCTGAGCTAATCCGGTGGTACTTTTAAGTTATGAAGTATGAATCTGGTGGTACTTTAAGTGGACAGATTATTTGAATTTGATTAAAAATAAGTTTGATCATAAATCTAATTCCAAGATAATGTCTTTAAGCTCTCTCCTTTTTTTTTATTTTTTTTCTCTTCAACAACAGGAAAGAACAAAAAGAACCCCTTATTTAGCTCCAATATTCACTGAGGTATTTTCTTTCTCTTTTTAATGTTTGTTTTATACCTTAAGTGTATATTGCATTCTTGGTTAGTTAGACTTATTCAAATGATTTAATGTGCTCTAGTTTCACTTAAACTATCAATGGATTTTGTGAAACTTGAACTTAGTGTGGATCTAAAGTAGTCACCTACTGTCTTTTGCGTGGGACTAAGGTCTTCACTAATCTGTGGATTAGCAATGCTGCTTATGATTTTTAAAAGTATCAATTTTTTATCAATCCTTCACATGTTGTTCAAAATTGTTGTTTTAATTTGGTATTGCTGGTTTGTCTGACAATTAATTACTCTCCCGATCATCCCCAATAGATACCAATTTTAGGCTTTAGTCTCTGTCTTTACTAAGTTTACTTTGTATGGGTTCCTTTAAAAGAATGCATTCATAATACTTAAAAACTTAAGGTCAATTTAGCCCAACTCTACAAAATGAATATTTTGGTGCATTATAAATACTACGTGAGTGAGTTTAATTGCTTGTGTACTTCTTTTTCTTTTGGTTAATTTCAGAGATTGTGCAAAGATCCATCTTAAAAGTCACCATGAGTTTTATGCTAGAAGATGAGGAAGGCAATGTTAGCAAGAGCAATGTTAGCAAAAGAACTGACTTTTTTTGAGAATATATGTCTTAGACACGATGGGAAGACTTACTAAAAGAATATATATTCATTTAAAATTTTACATTTGCTTTGCATGATACTGTTGAAATGAAGTGAGTTTGCATTTCTTTATGCAGTTTGTTACCATATCTATTTTGCACCAAATATGGTGACGATTAATTCCTTCCTTCAAGTATTTGCATGTTCGATCTATTAATATTTTATGTGTTTGAAGCCTAATGCTCTGGATTAATTTTTAATATTTGAGGACGCAATTTATGTTCTTTCAAGCTTCTATCATGTTAATTGGTTTCCTTCATATAGGAATGAATTGAAATTCATATGTTTCTTTTGGCTTAGTTGTTCGCATTAACTTCACATTTTTGTTTTACATAAGAACGAATGCTAACCTATGGTAATACTCAACATTGTCTAAACTAACAACAAGAGATGATCGATCATCTTTTAAATGCAAACTCTATTAAGTAAATTTAGATAACTCGTGTATTACACGGGTCATTAACGAGTTGTTAGTATAACTATTTACTGATACTAAATCTAATGACACTTGGTTAAATCTGTTGATCAAAAGAAACGATTCAAAAAGTTGTGTTTGTAGTAAATACGATACCGTTTATAAGGAATTCAGAATAATGATAACAAGAAGAATAGAAACTATGACGGTGCAACCAAATTAAAAGTAAGAATCACCTGAACTTTTACACATGAACAGTAACCAAAGAAAGCCGAGTCTCGTGTTGAACACGATTCCCTTAAAACAATTCCGTGTCAATTACCACGGTTGTTTCCCAGGGTACAACGGCCGGAGCAGGAGTACTGCCGGAATTGACAACTTGCCCGAAATATTATAGAATTGTAGTGAGTAAGCTGGAGAGGAAATGTGTTAGCTGTGAATTGGATTGGATAATCTTGAATGGTTAAGATTGCCATCAATTTATACACCTTTATTATGTAACATATGATGTAATGGTAGCAATCAAATGGGTTAATGGCTCATCAATTTTCTATTATGAATCATTTAAAACAATCATAAAAGCCCAATAAATTGTCAGATTTCAAATAGAAATCATAACTCACTTTTAACCATTTTTCTCTTCATTCCAACTACCCTTCGTCGAGACTCGATATCTCATTCACACTAACTTCGTTTTGGACATATAATGGTTCGTTACGAAGCACTCACAAAGGACTACGTAACAACATAAGACCTTAATCATAATGATTATATTTAGTAATAGTAATCTATGTCCAAACTTAGTGAAAACTCATTATTTTCCACTTAATTTTCCAACAATCCCCCACATGAATGGAGATCGAGTAGAAACTCACACAATTCTGACAAGATTTCAGTGGTTGAGTCATGCATAGGATAGGTAGGTGTTACCCTTTGAACCTTCCCTTGTGAAATATACTTAGCCTCCTAGCTGCCAGTAGAACTTGATGTCTTTGAACTCATCTGCTGTTTGTGTAGACGACAATATATGTTCACACATGACTCTTCTTGACACTGTCAACTCCTCATAGTCGTGTTCGTTATGGTCATGAACACTAGCATGGTTCTGCAAGAGCTCTTAGGAAATGCGCCCCCCACATTACCCTTCGAAGCGACCCCACTTCTCTCTCACATAGGTGATTTCTTACTCAAATCATTAAAAGCTCTAGGCTTAACCTAGTATGTCACTGTATTGATAAGGTTTTAAAATGTACCATTTTGAGGGGTCGTTTAAGTCCTTATTTGATCACTTTTGTATCCGTTATTGCTTAATATCGTTCCTTTTCACTTTTTAGGTCTCATGAAGGCAAAATGCTGGAATGGCACTTATTTGGACAGAAAGGCGCGAATATATGAAGAAAATGGCCAAAGTCGAAATCAGACACTCACAGTTGCTGAAAGTATAAGGCGACGGCGTCAGGTTGCTATTTGCGACGCCGTCGGAGAATTATTGTGACGGGTCAGAACTTAAAACTCGTGTTTTCAAGAGACGGCGTCTAGTTGTGAAAGAGTAGGCCGTCACTACTCAGACGGCCTAGATGCGATCCAGACGACATCAGAAGCTGAAGAGGACGGCGTCACGGACATAAGGTGACGCCGTCGCAAGGTTAACGTGGCCAAGACGAAACCCTAATGGCGGCGACACGACGGCGTCACTAAACATAAGGTGACGCCGTCGCAATTGTAATCTTATATATAGAATCCGAATTTTTCAGTCTTTGTGTGGAGAGTCTTTGGAGTAAAAACCTAAAACCGAACCTAAGGTGTCTTGTACAGTATTTTAGGGTTTTTAACCCTATCTTACACCAAGATAAGTCTTTGCTTCATTAATTCAATTATGTCTTTGATTATTTGTGTGTATGCTTGCATGTTCTCCATGTCCGGCTAATTTATTTGTGTGTTTGCTTAGGAAGTATGAAACTTAATTATTGAATATTGATTGGTTGTTTCTTATCTTAGTTGATTAATGATCTAGTAATGCGATAGGTCATTCGTTGTGTACTTAATGCTTAATTCATCTTTGTGAACCTTAGAGTATGATTACCTGAGTGATTGTAGGCTAAAACATCCGAAGAGTGCCTTAGAGTAGGAGTCTATAATCTCTAAGTGGATTTGTAGACAAGACCCTTTGGTAAGTTTAAAGAGTTAGGGAGAAACGCATACCCTACAACTTTAGAATCAACCATCAATAGGAGATAATTAAGGAGTAATACAAACTAAGTAAACACATCTTTAAACTATCATACGAGCACACATTAATTAGACATAGACTCCCACAACCTTAGTTTAGATAATTAGATAATAGTAGAGTAATCGGTAGAAATACCAACCCCCCAAATCCAATACCCGAGATTCGTACCTTTCCATTTTTCATAAAATATAAAAAGATAAAAAATAATCTTCCTCAACCTTAACCTTAGCGTAGTAACTCCCTACTAGCATTCCTATTCCCCTAGAGAACGATATCAATACCCGTGGCTTACCCTAATTACTACACTACAACGATTAGGTTCACTGCCTAGGGTGTTATAAAACTTGCTCGAAGAAAAGGAAGTTTCCTTGACCCCGAACGACGCGTGTAGCGTTATCAAGTTTTTGGCGCCGCTGCCGGGGAATAGAATAGCTAGTTAGTAGTCCACCTCGTTTAGGTTTCTTTGCTTGATTCCTATCAAGTAAACTTTTTTTCTCATTTTTAGATTTCTCTTAGTCTATCCCCCTTCTTCGTAACCTTTGTTAGTAATTTCATCACTTTTCATCATGGAAGGTGATAACCCACTACCATTCATCAACCCACCACCAAATGACCCGCCAAGAGCCCGTACTCTTGGTGAATACTCAAGACCAAGCCACTTAGGCTATAGGAACACCATTGAGCTTCCCGACCAAGCCCAAACTACGGCCCTGCGATCCGACACCATCCGGTTGGTGCAAAATGGATGTGCATTCCATGGACTTCGTTCCGAAGATCCAAATCAGCATCTGAGGGATTTCCTCAAAATCGTCGATTCCATCGACCTTGATGCTACTACTCGGGAGACCACGCGCCTGCGTCTCTTCCAATTCTCTCTACGGGACCAAGTTAGTAATTGGCTTGAGCGACTTCCCGCCGGCTCCATCTCAAGTTGGGATGATCTTACTTCTCGCTTCCTTGCTCAATTTTTCCCACCGGGGAGAACCACTAAGCTTAGGAATGACATCTTGATGTTCCAACAACGTCAAGGTGAATCTCTCTACGAAGCATGGACCCGATTCAAGGACTTACTTCATAAAGTCCCTCATCACGGCATTGATCTTTGGCTCCAAGTCCAAATCTTTTATGATCATGTCAACTTCCCCACTAAGCGATCCATTGACCAAGCGGCCGGTGGAAAACTTAGTGATCTCACCGCAGAAGAATCATGGGAAATAATAGAGGACCTCGCCCTCTATGACAACGAAAGTTGGGATGACCCCCGTGAGCTGCCCAAAACCGTCAAGGCAATCTCCTTGCCTCCTCCCGACCGTAGGATGATCGAACTTGAAGATCAAGTTAAATTCCTCATGAGTTCCTACAAAAATCCTAAGTCCTCACGACAAGTGAATCAAATCACTCTACCTTGTGAGTTATGCAGTGGTCCCCATGACACTCGTGACTGCTCAAGGCTCTCCGAACAAGCTTTTGCGGACTACGCCTCCATACGTACCGACGGAGCGGGAGAGAAGTGGTACACTTTCAAACCCGAACAAAACAACTTAGGAAACTCATACAACCCCTCAAGGAGAAATCACCCTAATCTTAAGTGGAACCAAAACTCAAGCACAACCCAAAACTCATCTAGTTCGCCTAATAGGTTCAATTCTTCTAATACTGGGAACCCCACTGATCTCGAGGCAATTGCATCTAGATTTTTGTCATCTCAAGAAACTCGATTGAATAAGCTTGAAGCCGATTTTAAGCAAAAACAGAGCGAGATGACAACCAAGCTTGATGCCCTCTTAAAAGCCTTCAATGAGCGGGAAGTTGGAGCACTCCCAAGTGATACCATTAAGAACCCAAAAGTGAATTCGATTGCATCGACTTCACATTCCAGTTCACCATGGGAAAGTGCACATCCATGTCCCTCTCACCCAACGGTTCACTCGGTAAATGCTATAAAAAAGGGTTCCAAGTCATCCAAGAGATACCAAGGCCCGACACCTTTGGTAAAGCCTACTCCTGAGAAACCCGTCAGCCAAGAATCCAAACCTAGTTTAGAGGATGAGTACAAGGAACTATATCAAGAGAAACCAATCCTTGAAGTCTTAGCTCATGCACCTTATTATAATGCTTTAAAAGAAAAATATGAGTTAGAACTTAGGCTTGGGAAACATGGGTCCGCCTTTGTGCGAAACAACTTACCTAAGAAGTTAGATGATCCCGGGCTATTCACTCTTCCGTGTAGACTTGGAACTTCCAAGCCACTCGATGCTTTAGCCGATTTAGGATCATGCATCAATCTCGTTCCGTTGTCCCTTCATAGAAGCCTCAACCTAGGTAAAATTGAACCAACGGAAACTATCCTAGGATTAGCGGACGGTAGTATATCACGTCCGGTTGGAATAATAAAGGACATGGTAGTACATGTAGGAGAGTTGACTCTTTTGGCCGACTTTCATGTACTCGACATGAATAAGGACCCGACATGCCCATTACTAGTTGGAAGAGGATTTTTAGCTACCGCTAGTGCCATCATCGATTGTAAGATGTCCAAAATAGTGGTAGGAGAGGGGAGTGCTAGATCCGTTTACGATGTTAAAAAACATACATACTATAAGGATGAGGAAATCCCACAAGAGATAGGGTTGGATAGAGAGCCTTCTCGATATGGACCTTGGATTGAGAAGAACATCATAGGCCCCCAAAGACCTTTTTACCTAGATAAGGCCTTTACTAGTGCAGCAACTTTCCAAGAACAAGAATTGGCTAGGGATATAGAAGTGAACCCGTTCGAGGACGCCTTAGTATTTAGGAAGATGACCGAGTTCCTAGGAAGCTTGCCCGTTAACCTTGTCATGAATAAGTGGATAGTTGAGAAATCCGAACACATGTGGAATTGGAATAGACCGCCTACTGATGGTAATGGAAGGTGGCACATTAGGCATTAAAGAGTTAAATGTTGGATTTTAGTATGTAAGTGGGGGGCAATTTGAGTTTTTGGTGGGGGTCACTTTCGAAAAAATGTAAAAATTACATAAAAATTACACTAAAATATCAACTTTTTCGGCTAGCCGTGGGGGGCGCCTGCCCCCCACTCTAACATGCTAGGTCCGTCCCTGGTACCCACTACATTACTAACCTCCACGTCGCGTACATGCATTACATCACAATTTCCGGCATTATCTTTTACTACAACGGGGATATCCCCATCACCTATTCCACCAACCATGGGAACAAAACTTTGTACGGCTATGTCATTTCCATGCATATCACGTTCGGTATTACCCTCCATATCAACCAAGAAATTTTGAGACCCAAACTTTCCCTTTAGCGTACGGTTTATCAATATCTGCTGACATTTTTCTCGTATAACAGCATCATCAACAGTAAGAGCGACTGGAGAGGCATGGTCATTGTCAAAAGCGACTGCATCAGACTGACTAATTTCACCCCTGTAACGCTTACTTGCAGGAATACAGGATTCTAAAACCCCATGAAAAGAACGCTTACGTCCCACCTCGTGAGTATCCAACGCATTACTAACCTCTACATCACGTACACGCATTACATCACAATTTCCAGCATTATCAAGCAGTACAATGGGGGTATTTGATATAAAATCATTTGTTGTTGTACCTAGAACGTTAGCTCTCTTGCATAGTTGCATGGCCTACTTTTTATCTTCATTTTTTGCAAACTTAATGGATATACAAAACTAAATTACACTTAACAGAAACATGAATGTTAAAGATTGTATTCCACAACTTTTGGAAAGAGATTTTAAGATATTCATGCAAAAACAACCATGTCAGCAAACATATAACAATAGGAATAAACGAATGAAAAAAGGTTTATACAAGGTTAAACAGTAACTAACTCACCTGAGAATCCAAAACGCTTACATGCAAATCTACGCAGGGAGTGGAGTGATCAGATCCAGATTATCTTCTACCCTTCACGCCGAAGCTAACAGATGGCACAAAACCAACGAACCAATGTATCAGTAAGCCCAAAGGCTTATCAGGAGAGGCCCAACAACTTTTATAGTATCAGTAAGAATGCACCTGCAAAGCACGTGACAAAGGAAAACGTTTTCTAACTCCACCGACATTGCAGATTAAGTTATATATATAATTACTGAGGTTTAAAAACCGGTTTTTGAATTGACCTAATCGAGCTTTCGATTCACAGTTTAACCAACGGTTGAGCCGTGTTTTTTCCTCAAAACCGACATTCGATCACCCGATCAGTTCATAGTTCAACCAGCCGGTTAACCCGAGCTTCAAAACATAACTTATGAATTGAAATTGATAAAAAGTGGACCATTAGCTGAATTTTACTTATCACTATTTGTTCTGCCAATCAATCTTGACGTGTATATTTTAAATAAGGCAAATGTTTTTAAAATTTATCATATTTGCTACTACTTGTTTTTGTGGGTAGCGAAAAAAAGTTTCTACTTTTGTGGGTACCCTTTTCAAATTCATCATTTTTAGGTATTTTGCGAAATTTTTGAACATTTTTACTCCTCTTTGATAATAGAATTGTTTTCCCGAATAGCAAAAATGTCACATAATACCATAAAAATGATGAATTTGAAGAAGAAAAATACCCACAAAAGCAAAAAAAAATTGTTCGCCATCTACAAAAACAAAGATAACAAATATAATACCTTTTAAAAAAAAACATTTGCCCGTTTAAATAGATATGGTCATTTACACTTCTCATAATGCAACTATTGGTTAGTTTTCCTCCAAATTGTTTAAAACTTAAATATTGGAAGCCTTTTGTTTATTTTTTATTTTTATAGTATCCCAAACCAGTAATTAAACAATGTGTTTTGAAGAAAAAAAAATGTTGATAATTATTTATTTCACGTCTAATTTACCAAAATCACCTCAAAGGCTCCAAATCCTTAAATAAAATAATATTATTTTTGGGCTAAATAACTGCTTTTTTAGAAAGTTAACCCATAACAAGAGCCCAAAACAAACGATCTTGTCACGTTAAGTAGTAAAAAGACATTAACATTCTGGATAATCACCTACCTTATTTTACAAATGTTACAAACGAGTGTGGAAACCCGCGCGATGCAGCGGGATTGGCTTCAAAGGACTTACTTTGTAACGATACTTAAACCTTAGGGACTAATTTTGCCAAGTTGCTATAGATAGCAATTAATTCTACAAGACTTACTTTGCAACGTCACTTAAACCTTAGGGACTATTTTTGCCAAATTGCTATAGATAGCAACTAATGCTACAGGACTTACTTTGCAACGACACTTAAACCTCAGGGACTATTTTTGCCAAGTTGTGAAACTTAACAATTAATGCTTGCTTTGCAAACACTGTTTAACGGCTTTTAGTAGGCTGTGTTTGGCAGCGGGCTTATGAGGGGCTTATGGGGCTTGGGCTTCTAAAATAAGCCGGCTTATAAAATAAGTCTCGTTTGTCATGCGGGCTTGTGAAATCATAAGCCCCTAATAGGGGCTTAAAACTTTAGCCCCATAAAAGGGGCTAAAAACTTTAGCCCGGGGCTTATGAACCATAAATTACATATTTACCCACAAAAATATCTAACATATACCATAAAACTCATTTAATTATATCCTTTTTAGTAATTTTGCAATAATAAGCCCCAGCCCCAGCCCATTTGCCAAACAAGTCTACAAAAATACAAATTTCAACTTCGGCTTATAATAAAAGCCCTAGCCCCAGCCCCAGCCCAAGCCCCAGCCCCAGCTCCAGCCCCAGCCCATCGCGCCAAACATACCCATAGTAATATATTTTATGCAAGGAAAAAAAGTGAAGCCATTAACACGCTCTATCGTTTTAGTGACTTATTTATCGTTACGAAACGTACCACCAATATCCCGACAAGCGGAGGCAGACCGAGAACTATGAACTATAGGGTGCAGATGCCTAATGCTAAATTAGATGTAGTAATGATAAGTCACATACAGGATGAATGTGAGTTTTGCCATACTTATACTCAAACTGTTCTAATGGGCATATACGTCAATCGCGGCTAGATTCTTAACTAACCGGCTAGCAATAACCAAAAAAAAAAAGTTATAGCACATATATACCTAAACCACTACATGTTTCAACAGAACTTCACCAAATAAGAAGGCAAAAAAATGTCTTTTAGAATGCATTCTGCATTTTAAAATTGTGCAAATTTCAAGAGCGTCAAGTGTCATGGTTTGAGCCGTTTCCCCACCTCAGCATTTCACTTTTTACATTAACACATCAAAATATCCTAACGCTTATGGCCCAAGCCATTTCACCTCTTTTGAGACCCACCATACCCAATTAAAACACAAACTCAATGACAAAATCCAATTATAAAAAAGACAAAAATGATGTGCGCCAGATAATTGGCATGGACAATGGCAGTATGGCACAAGGGAGGGGCGGTATCGTGGCACCGAAAAGGCGGCGCCAAAATGCTTGCCACGTTGGAATGACACATAAGAAATGCGATAGTACCGTTCACTCTAATGTGGCAGAGATGCAATCCTACTTGTGTCTTTGTGTGATTTATATTTTTTAATCCTTGCTAGTAATAGAAAGTTGACACTTATCAGGTGAAATGATCCCACATAACCATTGACATTTTTTCTAGTTTGCTAACTTCCCAATATAGTGGGGTTGTGTAAGCTCTTTTATTGCCCGTGTCCCCTTGTAAGGAGATATGCCATTTACTAGACAAACAAAAGATTTTACATGACAAATAGAAAAAACACATGTGGTGTACTCAAGTCACAACAATTGTGGACTAAAAAAACCTTTTGAATAATGAGTTTGAGCGATAGATTTAATGGAAAGATGTTTCATTTTTATTGGTTAATTAACAGGAATAGTTTTTATGTGTATCAAAATGGATACAAAAGATTGTTTTGAATTATATGTTATAGTGTTTTGGTTGATCATAAGTTAATAAACATATGCTATAACTATCGATTACCCATCTAATTTTTTCATTTACTCGGTTTATCTGCCAACCGAGTAAATGGGCACTCCTCATATTGTTTGGTGTGTGTATTTTTTTATTAGTTTTTGTGATGTATGTTTTTTTGTTGTTGTTGCGATCGTTTTACTAGTAAATTGTGGTTGGGTGTAGTATTGAAAGAGAAAGCGTATCATTGATGTGTCAGAGAGATGATCACTATATTTACTATTATCATTACTCCATTAGGTTTGACCTAATAAAAAAAAAGTAAAAAAAAGTAACACTCAATACCGTCTTTCACGGGTTATGGGTCCCAATACCGTCTTTCACAGTGTATGGCGGAGGTTAAGACGTAGACAGCCTTTCTCCTACCTAAGGTAGAGAGGCTGCTTCTCGTTATATCAACAGTAAAAAAAGACCTTCGGCCTTGCAAGAGGTGAAGATCGAACTTTTGACCTCTGTCTCCAAAAACAAAAATGTTAACTACAAAAATGTTAACTACTTGATCCAACTTTAAGATTGACCTAATGTTAATGTAAAATCTAAAAACTTACGGGAAATTTCACTTACTAGTGACTTGATAATATGTAAATCTGACGCGCTCATTTTTAATATAATTATCTTGTGGACCCTTTCCCCTTTGAACAAATAAATGGATCTACTTTAATAAAAAAACATTGGAAGCATAGAGTTGAGATCAATATAGAACCTATATTTGTCATAGAACAAATGAACCAATCATAACCCTCCATCTTTTATCTAAATTAATAAAAAATCATTTTTCACCTTTTTTTTAAAACGACATATCTTACAAACGGTAAATTTTCAAAATATAAAAAATACACCATCGCGACGAGAATTAAATTATCTTTCTATAGATATGCACTTTCATATATTTTCGACAAACATTTTTTTTCAAAAATTCGGTCCGAAAAAATCATATATGATTTTTACGAATCATATATGATTTTAAAAAATCATGTATGATTCGATTTTTATGAATCATATATGATTTTTACGAATCTTATATGATTCTCAAAAATCATATATGATTCGTAAAAATCGAATCATATATGATTTTCATAAATCATATATGATTTTTGTTGACCGAAATTTTGAAAAAAAAAATGGTTAAAAATATATAGTAGTGCATATCTATAGAAAGATAATTTAATTCTCGTCGCGATGGTATAATTTTTATCGCGTAACGATTAACGGTTTGCGAGATATTTAATTTTTTTAAAAAGGGTGAAAGTTTATCATAATAAAAAAATGAATGGCTATTATTGGGTCATTGGATCTATGGTAAATTTTGGATCTATATTGAACTTTTGCCTGGAAGCATATAGTTTAATTTTTTCAATTATATTAATACCTACCATTATCGTCGATAGCATTTTTTAATTAAACTTTATTTCCCAAAATAGTATTGGAGAATAAAAAAATCGATTTAAGGGCATCCACTATGTTAAACTTTTAGAGCATCCACTATGGTGGTTTTTAAATAGGTCTAAAACATTTTGAAGAGGTTTATAAATTTGTGAACCATAGTGAGAAATCATTTCAATCCTAGGTGGAATGAAAAGGTCTAAGATCTTAGAGATGTCTAAACTATTTTTTAATTTCTTTTTTATTTTTATTTTTGAAAATGTTAGTTGTGTTTTGTGATATGAAAAGCTTTATGAATAGGTTTATCCATAGTAGAAATAGGTTTATAATATGAAAAAGTTTATAAATTGATGATGTATTAATTGTATAAACCTTTTTAGAGGTTTATCATAGTGGATGCCCTTATAAAGGTTTATAGTTTTATTATTGCATTAATTTATAAACCTTGAACCTATCTCCACTATGTATAAACCTCATAAAACTTTATAAACATCATACAAAACCCAAATGCATTAAATTATGAAGAGGTTCAATATTCTAGACCTATTCATTTTAGACCTCTTCATAAACCTATCTTCACTATGGTTTTAAGTTCTTAAACCTCTTCATCACTTTATAAACCTTTTAATAAACTACTATAGTGGATGCTCTAAGAGTGGTGGTGATTATTGGTTAAAATCTTAGATTTAAGATCATTTGAGGACAAAAGATTATTTACATACAAAGGGATAAATCTCGACTCTCCATTTTTATTTGATCTAATGGATGAGATTAATCTCAACAATTTAAAAAACCTACTTTCATCATTTTTTTTCAAATATTAATATCTTTCAAACCGTTAATCGTTAAGCGAAAAAAATATATCATTGCGACGAGCATTTAATTATCTTTCTATAGATAGGCACTTTGATATACTTTTGACAAAAAAAATTTCCGTATTTTTCACTTTTTTTTTTAAGTTTTTTTCGTTTTTTTACGTTACTAAAATTTGCATTATAAAAATCATATATGATAAAACACTAATTTGAATATCACATGTGATATTAGTGTAATATCATATATGATATGTAATATCACATGTGATATTAGTGTAATATCACATATGATATTACATATCATATATGATTTAACACTAATATCACATTGATATTCAATTTAGTGTTTTATTATATATGATTTTTTTCATGCAAATTTCAGTAACGTAAAAAAACGAAAAAAATAACGAAAAAACATTAAAAAAAAACGAAATTTTTTTCTTTTTTCGAAAGTATATCAAAGTGTCCGTCTATAGAAAGATAATTAAATGATCGTCGCGATGGTGTAAATATTTTCACTTAACGATTAACGGTTTAAGAGATATTTAAATTATAAAAAATAGGTGAAATAATAAAATGCTTTTAATCTCAGTCATTGATTTCTTTTTAGATGGATGGTGGAGATGAGTCCCTTGGTATGTGAGAAAAGTTTGGTATGTAAAATAACTCTTCTCAAAATCTTAAACTAAAATTCAATAACGTATTTAACGAGCATGTTAGCCCGCGCGTTGCTGCGGGGCTTCAGTTTTTTTAATAGTATATGCTAAGTTGCACTTGCGAGATGTAATATATGCCATAAATTCAGTACTCCACTGTACAAATAAAGTTACAAAAACTCCACAACTTTGCAAGTACTTGAAAGTTGTCAATTTTACCTGATAGACATGTTGTTCAAGCTCTACAAACCTTCCTTTAGACCAAATTATACATGAGTATTGTAAGAGGACACATCATGTTCTCTCTCAAGCAAAGTTGCAAGAGTACGTAATCAATGAAAACAGAAGCACACAATGCGCAAGAACTAATTGAATTGGACCACGACTGTTCCACGCACCACGACTGTTTGCGATTGGCCAAATAGATCGGTTCTATAAAAACAATATCAAAACGAAAAAAGAAATATTAGGTATCGACGTTAGTGTTAGCATGATTAAATAGCAAACAATTAACACAATACAATTACAAAACCGATAAGAAGACTCACATGTTGAATTAGCCTTGGCATTTGACTTCCTGCAACATAAATGAAGAAAAAGAGTGAGATTCATACACTATTAAAACTTAATTGGAAATACATTAATAAAAATGAGATTGTCTCATTGTTATTCTTTCAAGTTGGTTGTCATTGGTTTCGTGTTGCAACCTAACAAAGGGGAATTTAGGATCAGGTATCCAAGTGCCTAAGATTAAGTGGTTATTTCAAAATACGCATTCAAAAGCGCTTATAACTAACTGCTTTCTAAAACGTCTATAAGCTACCTTCTTAATTCAGAATGTTTTTTGCTCGCTCTTTACATTAGAATGCTTGTAACAAATCGCTTCATTGCGAATGGTTATATGTTATTTGCTTAAACCATCATATCCAAATAACTTCAAAATCTTGCTACAACAAATAGAACCTTAAATGATTAAAAAATTTGATATTTCTTATTAAGAACAAAACCTTGAATCCATACACAATTAGATAACTCATGAGTCAGATCAAGCAACTATGTGAGAATGATTATGATGGGGAGCTGGAAAAAAATAATTTACTATGTTTTCTTAGTCATACAACTTGCATCAAATCTGTAAGATAATAAAATACACAATAAAGTTTATGTTCATATGGTTACAATGCATCACTATATCATATAACCTAGTAATTTAATCCAAAATCTTAACCAAAACCCTACAAACACAAAATCGATAAAATCAAACTCCAAACAAAATTAATCAACAAAAAGATTAAACATTCAAACACACTTTTAAAAACCAACAAAAATCAGTGAACAATTTTCAAAACTAATCACTAAAACATAATCTTTAATTCAATAGTTTTTATATAAAAATAAAAGCCCAAAATAATTTACCTCAAATAAATAAAGGAGTTGCAATCTGAGTTCATTTAGGAATATCCATTACAACAATACCTTTCTGAGACTCTTCATCATTTTCATTAATCCATTTTCTCCTTTTTTAGAGAGCTTCTCAAAGATGATGTCTGATATTTTCCTATTGACTTTAGTTTGGTGGGAAGAATATGAGGAGAAAGATAGAGGCGGTGGAATTTTCTAGTAGGGGTGTGTGTCTAGAAATTTGGAGAAGAAACGTATACACTTGTTATCCTTCTCATGGTATCGTACAAAGGTTAAGGTGTGTTACGGAGTCATTACGCTAAACGGGTTGTGAATAGTTGATCCCCCAACACACTTAAACCAATCAAAATTTGCCAACATATCTAGGAATTAATTGTTGGGCCTTGTAATTCGTAAATCATTAAAAACGGACCAATATGAAGATTTATTAATGCATAACGGGCTCTGTAAAACTTTACTCTTGACCCCGTTAAAGTTTGGCTATTAGTATATATTATAATTACTATCTCTATCGTAAAAACAAGTGGTCCTGTTTTTTTTTAGTATTTTTATACGAGTAGAGTAAAATATAGGAATGCAAATCATAGTGCTCATGGTATCGAAAAAAGTACACATATCCCATTCATATATAGTAAAGAAAATATAAAAAGTAAAGATAATTTTTTTTGATATAGTAATACCGAGTATATTATAGGGTAATGTTTTAAAAATGAGGTTTTGAATTGACCCGGTAAAGTTATCGGGTCATTGGGTTATTGGTTTAACTGATTTGACCGCCGGTCAACCTGGTTTTCTATTAAATTTTTTTTTTAACCGGGTCAACCCGGTTTTCTATTAAAAAAATGAAAAAAACTAAATCCAGCCAGGTTTCGAGAACCGGGTTGACCCGGTTAACTTAAAACCCGACACGTCTAACCGGTTAACCCACTTTTAAAAACCCGGTTTTTTTTAACCCTTTTTTTGCGGGAACCGGTTCAACTGGTTAACCTGACCGGGTCGACCCGGGTTTCAAAACATTATTTTAAAGTGTTGTTAGGGCACCTCTCTTAGTGGCACTTCCCCTTAAACTACTTTTACTCATTACGTATGCCTTATGGAAAGGGAAAAACAAATTTTATCGTTTTATGTTCTGTATTTTTGTTTGTTAATATTTTTTACTTATAAACTTCATATTTTATATTTTGGACTTTTATTTTTGTACAACAACAACAACAACAGACCCAATCCCGCCGAGGCAGGGTGGACTTTTATTTTTGTAGTTTTATAATATAGTTCAAAATATTAAAATTAAAAAAATTAAAATAGAAAAGAGTAGCCACATTAGAGGGAATATATAACCAACCCTATATCTTTATTCTACATTTCTACTAGTACTTTAGGGTCCGTTTGGTTAGGGGTATTTGTTATTAGGGAATAGGAATGAAATACGTGTAAGTTGTTTGGTAAGTAGTTTAAACACGTGGTATATGTTTCATACTCCTAAAATTGAAACCTCGCCCATTTGACTGGTTTTAAAATTTGATACTTTTTGATGTGGGCCATTGTCCTTTTTTACTTGTTTTTTTTTCATTTTTTATTAAACTAATAATTTAAACATTAATGATAAATAGATAAAAAATAATATACTATATTTAATTATATTTATCCTTTATCCCACTATCTTTTAAACCTATAACAATTCCAATTCTAATTTCATAAATATTTACAAACCAAACGGGCCCTTAATCTTGGTTCATTTCTAACATGTGTACAGGTGGCCAACTCGGTATCAACAATCATCAGGTTTTTATGAAAATGTAACAACAATCATACCTCAAAATTTAAAGACCATGTTCATCTAAAAAAATCGATAATAATTTTACACTATGCGAGAAAAATATATGGGATTCACATGCACCCCTAGGAACCCCCCCTCAGTTCGCCCATGTCGTGGACAATAATTAGTGATGTAAAAAAGGCCCACAAGATTGATTAATCGCCTTTCAAGAGCTACTGGGCATCAAACTTTTCGATTTGTGTAAATTAGTCAACCGTGGTCAATAGCGGTCAATGGTCAACGATGGTCAAACTTGTCGGAATTTGTAAATCTTGCCGGAAATAGCCAAAAGTCGCTTTAAACTAGTTTTAATCACTTATAGTAACTGTTTATATCCATTATAAGATGTTTTTTTAAAGAAAATCTTATCAGATTTATCCAAAACTCGCCAGAAATAACTAAAACTTGCCAATCCAATTAACTACCGATTAATCCGCCTAAACTGATTAACAGTTACAAAAATATTGACAGCCCGACTATCAATTTACAATTTTTGTAACCTTGACAATAGCGATACTCAATCTAACTAAAATAAGGTACATGAGAAAGATATGCACACTTGTCTTTTAATAGAAAGTAATCACAATTGTTTAAAAAAAAAAAAAAAAAAAAAAAAAAAAAACGTTATATAGCTTTTAAAATTTGATTTAAGATCATTTGAAGACAAAAAATTATTTACATATTATGGGATCAATCTCTACCATCCATTTTTATTTGATCTAATTGATGAGATTAATCACAACAATTTAAAAAACTCACTTTCATATTCTTTTTTTAAATATTAATAACTTTCAAACAGTTAATCGTTAAGCGGAAAAACAAATATCATTGCGACGAGCATTTAACTATCTTTTTATAGATAAGCACTTTAATATACTTTCGACAAAAAAAAATTCGTATTTTTCACCTTCTTTTTTAAGTTTTTTCGTTTTTTTACGTTATTGAAATTTGCATTAAAAGTCATATATGATTAAACACTAGTTTGAATATCACACGTGATATTAGTGTTATATCATATATGATATTAGTGTTATATCATATATGATATGTAATATCACATGTGATATTAGTGTAAAATCACATATGATATATATATCATATCACATATCATATACTCCCTCTGTCCCTTATTAACTGTCCACTTTGATTTTTCTAGGTATTTCATTTCCAACTTTGACCTTAAATATTTTTAATTGTATTATATAATACTTGATGCGAAGTATATGAATAGATTGAGTTTTAAATGTATTTTTCATTGGTATAACTTTTATTAAATATTATATAACACAAACAAAAATTTTTAAGGTCAAAGTTGAAAAAGAAAGACTTGAAAAGTCAAAACGGGACAATTAATATGGGACGGAGGTAGTATGATTTAATACTAATATCACATGTGGTATTCAAATTAGTGTTTAATCATATATGATTGTTTTCACGCAAATTTCAAGTAACGTAAAAAAAGACCAAAAAACGTGAAAAAAAAGAATTTTTTTCCTTTTTTCGAAAGTATATCAAAGTGCCCGTCTATAGAAAGATAATTAAATGCTCTTCGCAACGGTGTAAATATTTTCACTTAACGATTAACGATTTAAGAGATATTTAAATTATAAAAAATATGTGAAATAATAAAATACTTTTAATCTCAGTCATTAATTTCTTTTTAGATGAATGGTGGAGATGAGTCATTTAGTATGTAAGAAAATTTTGGTACGTAAAATAACTCCCATCTTAAAATTTTGATGAAATATGTTTACCAAACTTTTCTCAAAGTAATAATTGTACCCGACAAAAAAACATGCAGTTAAAAAAAATTATAATTATTACTCGTAAAATATTTTCTTTTTCATACTTTCTAGGCTAAGCAATATAGTCACTAAATCCAATCACCTTTATATCAACGACACATCACTATTCACACACTACCAAACTCACACCTTTTAGGCTGCCCATAGTGGACCTGAGAAGATCGGTCGGTCACCCAACTTGACCGATTTCAACATCGGTCGTTCCCACTGTGATGGTTGGGTCGGAAGTCGGTCGAGCAAAGAAAAAAATACAACGGGCCTAATATTTGACACGTGAAGAGGCTGCTCGCCGTGAGCAAGAAGCACGGGAAGCTCAGTACCTCCAAGACAACTACTTCGACATAATGGAGCGTCGATACATGAATGGGGAGTTTAATTCTCCGGCAACCAGTTCTGAGGGTTGGGACTCAGATGATTCGTTTTTTTAAGTTTTAGTAGTTTTATTTTCGTCAGTATGCGTTGTATCTTTAATTTTTAATGTAATTCGTGTTTAACATTTAATGTACTTGGTGTTTAAATGTTATATGTTATATGTGTTTTAATAAATGAAGTGTTTGTTTTAGTTTAGGGGTTGAAATTGAAAATATGAAATGTTATTGATGTTATTGGGATGTTATGGTTGTGGGTGTTTTTTGGGGATGTTAATGTTAAATGTTAAAGCTGATGTGGCGCTGACGTAGACGGTGTTATTGGTGTTATAATGTTATGATTGTGAATGCTCTAAGGGGGCTTTGAGCATTTGAGTTTATTAATAGATTTGGTAATTTGTTCATGTGTAGTGAAGTTTTAAATGCAAAGTCTGAATTTTATCACCCATGTCCAATACGAATGTGTTCGAAGTTTGCTTTTCGTTCTTGAAAGAATGTCATTGGACCAGAATATTGGAACAGTAATATCCTAAGTCTGTAACTTTGGGCATGTTGGAGGTGGATCGGAATATGTGTGTCTCAAAACGGGTCACTTAGAATTATGGGTCAGCCGAATTGTCACGGATTGGTTTTAGAGTATTTGTATTACGTAAAACACAACAGGCTTATAAGTTGTTTTAGAATATACGGTAAATTATGATTAGATGGTATAAACTGATCTCGCTTTACAAAAAGAAGTCTTTTACCTTGGCAAACAAACTGTTTCTTACCTTCAGTTGCAAGATATGATGTCCAACGATGTAAAAGTGACTATCTTCCGTGTATTTGAGTTTAACATGTTTTGATGCTTTTCAATTTATTATTTGATGTCAGTTGGCTTTGAAGACGCATATGCATTGTGGCAGTTTGAAGATGCATATATGCTTATGGCTAAGAGACATGCAATTTCGTGGGAAGCAGCTCCAGAGGACACAAACGGAAAGAAAGATTTCGCAACCGTTTTAAAAAATACGTAAATCAATAATTTACATCCCGTCGCGAATTGCGGACTTAAAACGTCGTTATTCCTATCTATGTATTGAGGACTTCTTATAAAAGGAAGTTTTAAAAAAATAAGCCTACACATGCTACTATAATTAGTAATTCATATAATTAAGAAAAGAAGCACAATGTACAATACTTTAATGCACATAATTTTCATACGTACAAGACAAGAAGCATAGCGTACACCACTTTAATGCACATATTAAAAAAAACATAAAACACGACATTAATGCTATTTAATATAGTCAATTAAATAACTGATCAATAAATACAATTAATACAATTATTAAAACACCGCTAACATAATAAATATAAATTATCAAGCATATTGTACAACCAAATTAAACACAATTCCTACATTAAATGTCACTAATACAAATAATATTCAAGCTCGAACGGGCAACAGGCCAAATGAGCTTGAGCCTGAATGGGCGCAGGCCAAACGGGATCGAGCCCGAACGAGAACGGGCTCAACGAAATTCTTGAAATCCTTCAATTTATTGTCAAAAAGAACATAATAAACTAAAATACATGATTCACTTGAAAATTTTATTTCAGGGTATTTGCCGCCGCAAAGCGCGGATGCAAATATAAAGCCCGAACGGGCAACGGGCAAAATGGGCTTGAGCCCGAACAGGAACGGGCCAAACAGGCTCGGACCCGAGCAGGCGCGGGCCAAACGTACTCGAGCCCGAACGGGCACGGGCTAAATTAAATTCTTGATATCCGTAAATGTATTGTAAAAAGAACGTAATAAAATAAAATACATGATTCACCGGAAAAATTTATTTCAGGGTACCCGCCACCGCAACGTACGGGTACCCTGCTGTAAACTATAAACTGTTTAAACACTCCATAATTTTGCATGGAATATAATTTAACTTAGTTATTAAGTTATTGTCACAATACAAAGGATCCAAAAGATAATTACCATAATTTACTGGATCATTAGCATAAAATAAACCCATAATCAATCCTCTAAAACCTACCACACATCCTGCGTCAATTTCGATTCCCTTTTCCTCAAATTTCAATGGCGGCTTTAACAATCAAAAATAAGAATTCGAAACTAACTTCAGGTAATGTAAATTAATTGTAACTCTTATACACGTTTATGTTAATTATTTGTGCTCCATAATTGTTATTTTTTTCGAACAGCATGTTGCATATTACTAGTACTTAATGACGCATCCTTGTATACTTGATATTTGTCTACATTATTTTTTTGGTCACAATTTGTCTATATTTTAATTATTCATTATTTTCTACAGTCTTGTATGATGCAAACAAGAAAATCATGGCTGTTTATCTTCCACAAGACGTAATATTGTTTCAGATACTAACAAGGGTTCCAACAAAATCTGTAATCCGTTTTAAGTGTGTCTCCAAACAATGGAACTCGTTCCTGATGTCAGGTAGGTTCAAAGAGATGCACACCCGTAACCATCTTAAAGACCAAAAAATCTTCTTCTTTTCTGAAATAACAGCAACGTTCTTCACCATCGACTGTGAATCACTGCCTAATAAGGCTCCCTGCCCACGCCCTTTACCACAATTTGAAACCTACAGTCCTTTTGAACATATGCGTATACTAACATCTTATCATGGGCTGGTATGTTTAGGCATAAAAAAGTGTAATGATCATCGATACTCTGATATTATTTTGTGGAATCCTTTGACAGCCGAGTATAAGAGGTTGTCTAAACCAGCCAATCCTGATTACATGGAATGCTACAGTTCTTTTGAAAGCAGATACGGATTGTATTACAGCTCTTGTGAAGACGACTACAAGCTTCTAGTTGTAACAGATCAGTCTGGCAATGTTTACATATACTCTTTGAAGGCGGACTCATGGAGAAAGTTAAACAAGAAGGCCCCCAAAAAAGAAATAAATTGGGAATGGAGACCAGGTTTTTGCTTGAGCGAAAATATCTATTTTCAGTATTACAACAACAGAGAAGGCTTGATTAGGTTTGACACAACAGCTGAGAGGTTCCATAAGATAGAAATTCCCTCTGTGTATGATAATATTTATAAACTATCCTCCACCACCATTACTCTTCACAAAGGGTCCATTCATTTATGTGTCAAATATGACATGACTGGACGAAATGGTTTTTGCATCGACCTGTGGAAGTTGAATGTAGATGGAGATATCTGGAGTAATGTGGTTACCTATCAGCTTATGCCCAACTACGATATTTGTTTGTCTCCAGTGCACTTGATGAAAAACGGAAACTGGCTCATGATAAATTATACTAGTAGTTACGGAGAAGGTCGTATTTTTCAGGTAGATCTCAAGAAGAAGAAGTATACCAAAGAAAAAGACGGCCACAAGAGCAAAGGCAAAAATAAAAGCAAAGGAAATTTTCATGATGAATACGAATTGTATTCTTCCGACGTTAGAGTGGGTTACTATGAAGAAGTCATATACACTGAGACGTTTGTGTCACCTAATCAGTATATGAAGTAGCATCTATCAATTATCCTTCTATGTGCCTCTTTTAAATTACAATGCTGACCACTGATGAAATAAGATCGATCTTACTATGTGCCTCTTTTAAATTAGGGTTAATGGTCCAAAAAATACATGAACTTTCCACATTTTACTATTGTGACAATAAACTTTTAATTTTCCTATTAAAACCAAAAACTTTCTTAATTACCCTTATTGTAACAAAACTTGACACGTGGCACCCTTAATCCTTTAATTACCAGATTAATCCAACTCTTCTCGTTTTAAAATGTGAGGGCCTTTTTTGCCAAGTTTCGAAAGTATTAAGACTAAGGGTTAATGGTCCAAAAAATACATGAACTTTCCACATTTTACTATTGTGACAATAAACTTTTAATTTTCCTATTAAAACCAAAAACTTTCTTGATTACCCTTATTGTAACAAAACTTGACACTTGGCACCCTTAATCCTTTAATTACCGGATTAATCCAATTCTTCTTGTTTTAAAACGCGGGGGTCTTTTTTGCCAAGTTTCGAAAGTGTTAAAGCTAAATACATAAAACGTTTTCGTTTTCCCGTATTTCCCTCACCCTTTTCCCCCAAACCTAAAACCCAATTCTGCTATAAACCCTAATCAATGAGTACATATTCTTCAGCACAATCATGCCTAGTTGGTGGTAATATTCAATATTATTGTAATTGTAATAGTCTATTAAAGGTTCATACTTCAACCACAAGGAGGAATCCGGGTAAGAGATTTGTCAAATGTCAAGATTGCAAAGTGTATGAGTTTCTTGATGAAGATCTTCCTACTGGAGTACTACAAAGAATTGGTGCTGAAGAAGATGTACTCATTGATTAGGGTTTATAGCATAATTGGGTTTTAGGTTTGGGGAAAAGGGTGGGGGGGGGGGGGGGGGGGGGGAATACGGGAAAACGAAAACGTTTTATGTATTTAGTTTTAATACTTTTGAAACTTGGCAAAAAAGGCCCCCAGCGTTTTAAAACGAGAAGAGTTGGATTAATCCGGTAATTAAAGGATTAAGGGTGCCACGTGTCAAGTTTTGTTACAATAAGGGTAATTAAGAAAGTTTTTGGTTTTAATAGGAAAATAAAAAGTTTATTGTCACAATAGTAAAATGTGAAAAGTTCATGTATTTTTTGGACCATTAACCCTTAGTTTTAATACTTTCGAAACTTGGCAAAAAAGGCCCCCCACGTTTTAAAACGAGAAGAGTTGGATTAATCTGGTAATTAAAGGATTAAGGGTGCCCACGTGTCAAGTTTTGTTACAATAAGGGTAATTAAGAAAGTTTTTTGTTTTAATAGGAAAATTAAAAGTTTATTGTCACAATAGTAAAATGTGGAAAGTTCATGTATTTTTTGGACCATTAACCCTTTAAATTACAATCCTTGTATGTGCCTCTTTTGCAAGTCATATATGGCAGTGAACATAAAAGTATAATAATAGAATTAACATACCATGTTACCATGTCAATGTACTAATAAATGTTGTATGTGGTGCTTAATAAAACAGGTTAAAAACTTGTAACCCATTGGGGCAGTGGGCTACTGGCATCATTTCCCTTTTCCCACTACAAACGTCTAGCTGGCCGGTTGAGAAAAGCGACACCCAAGCTGTAGGGCTGAGCTTCGGGCCAAGACCAACCAAAACCGACCTGTAAACCAAGTTCTGGAAATAGCCTGAACCGATTCCGAACCGAAATTCCTAATATGTTTTGGTTGTTATTTTTGGGCCTGTGCATCATTTTTCACATTTTTTCCGCCAGCAAATCAAATGCCACAAAGTTTTACTGTACAAAAAAGTAGCACATATAAAACTTGTGCATATATTTTCAGTAGCAAACCATACGACTCATAATTTCAAAAGCAATTCTGACTGCATTTTAGTTACCGGTACAAATAACATAAAGAAATGTAACCAACGTTTATTGGAAAAAGCAACCCCAAAGATTTGTGACCAAAAGCGATTAGGAGTGACCATTGAATAAGTTTCTTCAGCTTGAGTTGGGTTAAAAGCATGGAATGTATTTGCACCATCACCATCTTCAAATAAAGTATTTCTACAGTAGCACCATGAGTAGCGCATAGCAAAGCGGCGCCCAATACACCAGCAACTCCCATCATATGAAATGGGTTCAATGTTCAGTTATGAAATCTTTTTCAAACTAAGAGCAATGTTTTAAACTTTTCATTGTAAAAAAAAGTAGCCAATAAAAATCCGAAACCATGATCATGTTAAATGCTTATAAAATCAATCAAGAATGATAAGCATTAAAAACATGTTATTACACATTGACGTAACTTTCTAAAAATGCTAATTAATCGTATGATTTGTACTGTATTAGTGATTTATGATAATCAACGACAACTAACAAAAAAAGTTACTCAACCAGCCGTAAATCATAACAAAACTAATAATTTACTTTTCGGTTTTAAATCATTCCAACATGTAACGTATTCCACCCACTCATTTAGCCACATGTAACGATATATCAAATGGAACAGCCATTTAAGCTGTAATTTTCCCTTTTGTTTATCATCATTTTATGCCATCGATTGATTATAACTTTCCTCTTATTGTGTTTGTTAATAAGATTCCATGTATTTATAAGCCTGTATTAAACGCCTCTCATCATTCAGTTTTCACAGACAAATAACGCAGCTCCATTGCAGACTTATTCCAGCAACCTTCGATCAGAAACACGCAGGCTTCGGTGATTTTTTAGGATGAAAAACACGACTACCCCTCCTGTGACTACTATTGTGAACGTACCTGGTGCGCCAGTTACCAACACGGTTGCTAATCATGCTGAGAAACCAGAGAAATTCAATGGGCAGAATTTCAAGAGGTGGCAACAGAAGATGTTTTTCTATCTGACTACTTTGAACCTTGCGCGGTTCTTAAAAGAAAACCCACCTAACATGGAACCTCCTGTAGAAGGTCAATCCTCTAATCAATAGGCTGTTCAAGCCTTGGAAGCATGGAAACATTCAGATTTTTTGTGTCACAATTATGTTCTGAATTGTTTGGTTGATTCTTTGTACAATGTGTACTGCAAGACCAAGACTGCCAAAGAATTATGGGAGTCATTGGAACGCAAGTACAAAACTGAGGATGCTCGTACAAAGAAGTTCGTGGTAGCTCGTTTTTTGGATTACAAGATGGATGATTCAAAGAATGTGATGAGTCAGGTTCAAGATCTGCAGGTTCTGCTACACGACATTCATGCTGAGGGAATGACTTTGAGTGAAACTTTTCAAGTTGCTACTATTATTGAAAAGTTACCTCCAAGCTGGGTAGAATTCAAGAACTACCTGAAGCATAAGCGAAAGGAGATGAGTGTTGAATACTTGGTTGTTCGTCTTCGTATTGAAGAGGACAACAAACTGGCTCAGAAAAACACGTATACGCCTGATTCTGCAAAGGCAAATATGGTTGAGCATGTTTCGTCATCTTCAAAGTCCAATGTCAAAGCTAAAGGCAAAGGAAAAGGAAAGAATGACAAGAAGGATAAAGGGAAGTCTGAGTACCTTGCTCCTAAAGTTGCAATTGTGAAACAGAAGTTCCAAGGGGTGTGTTTCAACTGTGACCAGCCAGGTCACCGTGCTGCTAATTGTAAGATGCCGAAGCGGGTGACTCCACGCCAGGCTAATATGGTGAATGAAGATGTGGACATGATTGCTATGGTGTCTGATGTCATTGCCATGATCTCTGAAGTTAACCTGGTAGGTTCCAACAACAGGGAATGGTGGGTGGATACTGGGGCTACCCGTCATGTGTGTGCTGATAAGAGTATGTTTCACTCTTTCAGAGCGGTTGATAGTGGAGAGAAGTTGTACATGGGCAACTCTGCAACTGCTGAAATCAAGGGCGAAGGAGATGTAATCTTGAAGATGACATCCGAGAAAGAGCTCAAGTTGACTAACGTCTTGTATGTTCCAGAGATTCGCAAGAATCTTGTGTCTGGTTGGCTGTTGAACAAGTTTGGTTTTCGTCTTGTTTTTTAGTCTGATAAGTTTGTTCTTTCTAAGAATCAAGTTTATGTTGGTAGGGGATATGCCCTGAATTGTATGTTTAAGCTCAATGTAATGGTTGTTAAGAATGATATCAATAAAATGAATTCTTTTGCTTACTTGATTGAGTCTTCTAATATGTGGCATGGCCGTCTTGGACATGTAAATTTTAATTCGATGCGTCGTTTGATTAAATTTAATTGCATACCTAATTTCCATATTGACTCAAAATATAAATGTGAAACTTGTGTTGAAGCCAAACTTACAAGAGCATCTTTCAAATCGGTTGAACGAAAAACCGAACCACTTGATATGATACACACTGACATATGTGATTTGAAATCACTACCCACAAAATGTGGCAATAAGTACTTTATCACGTTTATTGATGATTGTACAAAGTATTGCTATGTTTACTTACTGAAAAGTAAAGATGAAGCTATAGACAAGTTTGTTCTATACAAAAACGAAGTTGAGAATCAACTTAGTAAGAAAATCAAGGTGGTCCGAAGTGATAGAGGAGGTGAATATGTGTCTCCATTCGCTGACCTATGTGCGAAACATGGAATTAGACACGAATTCACTGCTCCCTATTCACCTTAGCAGAACGGTATTGCCGAAAGGAAGAACCGTACCTTGAAAGAAATGGTTAATGCCATGTTGATAAGTTCTGGTCTAAGCCAGGACATGTGGGGGGGAAGCCATTTTAACGGCTACTTATCTTTTAAATAAGATACCTCGTAAGGAAAAAGAAGAGACCCCTTATGAATTATGGATGGGAAGAAAGCCATCATATCAGTACTTACGAGTGTGGGGGTGTCTAGCAAAGGTCGCTATACCGACTCCCAAGGCCCAAAAGATTGGACCTAAATCTGTGGATTGTATATTCATCGGATATGCTAAGAATAGCAGTGCTTATCGCTTCATTGTACATGATTCGAAAAATCCGGATATACAAAAGGGTACATTAATGGAATCAAGGAATGCTTCATTCTTTGAAACTATATTTCCTTGTTTAACGAAGGAAACTGGAAGTTCATCTAGAATAGATGAAGAAGTTGTCCAAGATAAGAGACAACGAGATGATAATGATCTCCAAGATGAGAGACAAGATCAAACTGAGGAAGAAGAGGTTGAACCTAGAAGAAGCAAAAGGGCAAGAACCGAGAAATCGTTTGGACCCGATTTTGTTTCTTTTATGGTTGAAAACGAACCTACTTCATACCGAGAAGCGGTTACTTCCTCAGAAGGGCCTCAATGGAAAGAAGCCATTAAAAGTGAAATAGATTCTATTGTACAAAATCATACTTGGGAGCTCGTGGATTTACCTCCTGGTTGTAAACCACTAGGCTATAAATGGATCTTCAAGAAGAAGATGAAAGCCGATGGCACCATTGACAAGTATAAAGCAAGATTAGTAATCAAAGGATTTAGACAACGAGAAGGTCTTGATTACTTTGATACATATTCGCCTGTTACGCGAATAACCTCGATTAGGATGATACTTGCTATTGCCGCTTTAAGAAATTTGGAAGTACACCAAATGGATGTGAAAACGGCATTTCTAAACGGAGATTTAGAAGAAGAAATCTACATGAACCAACCTGAGGGTTTCATGGCTCCTGGACAAGAGAACAAAGTTTGTAGGCTTGTTAAGTCATTATATGGCTTAAAGCAAGCTCCCAAACAATGGCATCAAAAATTTGACCACGCCATGCTAGAGAGTGGATTCAAAATTAATGAATGCGACAAGTGTGTTTATGTGAAATACACAAATAGTGGATATGTAATCTTGTGTTTATATGTTGATGATATGCTTATCGTTGGCAGTAACGACAAGATGATCAAATCTACTAAAGACATGTTGAAATCAAAGTTTGACATGAAGGATATGGGTTTAGCTGATGTGATCCTTGGAATAAAGATCATACGAACTCATAATGGACTTGTGTTAAGTCAAGCACATTATGTGGACAAAATTCTTAATACTCATAATGCGGGGGATTCTGGCTTAGCTAGAACTCCAATTGACACCAGCAAGCATCTATCTAAAAATAGAGGCTTAGGTGTTGCCCAATTAGAGTATTCAAGAATTATTGGCATGTTAATGTACTTAATGACAGGTACCCGACCTGACTTAGCATATGCTGTTAGCAGGCTAAGTAGGTATACTAGTAACCCAAGCTATGCACATTGGGTAGCTATGACTAGGGTACTTCACTATTTGAGATACAGTCGTGATTATGGACTGCATTATGATCGATATCCAGCTGTTATCGAAGGATACAGTGATGCAAATTGGATATCTGACATAAAGGATTCTAGATCGACTAGTGGATATGTGTTTACACTAGGAGGAGCGGCTATATCTTGGAAGTCTTCCAAGCAAACTGTTATAGCTAAGTCCACAATGGAATCAGAATTTATCGCGTTAGATAAATGCGGACAAGAGGCGGAATGGCTACGTCAATTCGTAGAGGACATACCAAGGTGGCCTAAACCGGTAACGGCCATTAGTATACATTGTGATAGTCAATCGGCAATTGGCAGAGCTCATAGCATAATGTATAATGGAAAGTCCAGACATATCCGTCGTCGACATAATTCGATACGACAACTACTCTCAACAGGAGTTATCTCAATTGACTATGTGAAGTCAAAGGATAACATCGCGGATCCGCTTACGAAAGGCTTAAGCAGAGAGTTAGTTAGTAAGTCGTCTAGAGGAATGGGACTAAAGCCCTTGAAGGAATGAGTTTCTATGAAGGAAAACCTAACCCAGTTGACTGGAGATCCCAAGATCTGGGTTCAATAGGACAACCTAATCATAGAAATGTGGGGGAAGTCACGTCAATGTGGGGGAGTTACTAAATATTGTAACTTTCCTAGTCTATTCCTATAACAAATGTGACTTGTTGAGAGGTTAAACATATGGCTTGAATGATTCAGGATGAAATCATAAAGCATAATGATTCAAGATGAAATCACAAAACATATGTTTTTAATGATTCAAGATGAAATCACCTATGTGAGAGAGAAGTGGGGTCGCTTCGAAGGGAAATGTGGGGGCGCAATTCCTAAGAGCTCTTGCAGAACCAGGCTAGTGTTCATGACCATAACGAACACGACTATGAGGACTTGACAATGTCAGGGAGAGTCTTGTGTGAAGTGTAATGTCGTCTACGTAAATGGATGATGAGTTCAAGGACATCGCGTCTACTCAGATCTAGGAGACTAAGTGCATCTCACAAGGGAAGGTTCAAAGGGTTACACCTACCTATCCTATGCAAGACTTAACCGCGGAAATTTCACCGAAACTTTCGTGTGTTTTTGACCGATCTCCATTCATGTGGGGGATTGTTGGAAAAGTGGTTTTGCAAAATGAGTTTTTGCAAATTTTGGACACCTTTTAATATATGATATATGTTATATATATTTATGTTTCTTGGTAGCTTTGCGTTCTCCTCGACGAGAGCTTCGCAACGAGCTAAAGTATGTCCGAAATGGAGTTGAAATGAATGAGATATCGTGTCTCAAAGTGAGGCACTTGAAACACAAAATTTGGAAAAATGGGAGTATCCCACATCGCCCAAAACAAGAAGTGAAACTTAGTTTATATAGAAATCTTGATATGAACCTTCAAAATGATTTGTTGGTTTTACTCCAACACCTACGTGCGCGCGCGCAGGGGGGTGCAGATTTCAGGATTTCTGGGCCAAAATGAGTTCGAAGCTTCTGAACTCATGCGAGCCCGCGCGACCTGCGGACACGAATGCAGCTCCGAAATCTCGCATACCTGCGTATCTTTTTGCTACAGATTTGTTTCTATTTATTTTTGGAACTGATTTAAACTTTGTACACAAGTTAGACAGAATCGGTTTTAAATAAATAGAAGATTTAGAAACCGTGTTTAATAATTAACAGATTTGCGTAATCTGTGTATATACAGGCGAATATCTTTTCTTGGTGACCAAGATAGGTTTAGCCTACATATATTAAACACATCTCATTCGGTTTTGATACACAGAAAAACACAGCTCATTACCACAGACGAGTTCCAGCAGTTCTTCGCTCAGAAACACACGAGTCTTTCAGCGATCTTTCAGGCTAGTGGTCTAGTCCGGCTGTACAACAGCTGCGTACGTTGTACCCTGGGAAACAGACGACGAATCTGTTTTAAGGGAATCGTATTCAATACGAGCCTCGTTCAATTCTTTTACTGCTTTCGTTTTAATTACATTGAATAGTGTCTGTCTTCTGCTTCTACTCCATTCTGTCTGTTTAATTAACTGTTTTGTTTCTGTTAATTTATATACTGTTATTCTAATCTGATTTTATTAATTAAAGTGTACACCGTTTCCCACATGTAATCGCTATGAAATTATGGATATGTACTTGGCAATTCATCGGGTATCTTCAAAGCCGTCAAAGAAGCCCCGTGAATTAGCATGTATAAAAACCATTTTTTTTATGTCTCTCCGAGTTTCTTAGAGATAGACATGGAAGGAAGTAAGAAACTTTTGAAATATTTGATTCTAGTCTTATGGTAGTCATAGTGAATGTTTAACGCACAGCCAAAGTTAGGTTAACAACATTTGAAGCATACTAATTTTGGTAAAAAATTTGAAAAAAAAAATTATATAAAAAAAGATAAAAAGGATATATGTTGAGAGTGGGATTTGAAACCAAGCCCTTTCGGACCAGAACCTTAATCTGTCGCCTTAGACCAACTCGGCCATCTCAACTTTGTTGCTTAATTTGTCAGAGAAATCCACTTATAGAATTTGGCAATTGATTTTCTTGATTTAATAGTGTTCTATGACTTTATGTTACTAAGATGAAAACTTACATATAAATTTCTATCTTTTCATGTCCATATCTACAAATAATATACCTTTGTTTATCATGAACTTGCTTCTAATATCATAAACATTAACTAAATTTTAAGCTAGGTGAGATATGACATGACTTAAGAAAGGTATAAAGGTGTAACTCTACTTATTTTGAATCTTGCTTGATGTATATAACGTCGATGTGGCCACATCAATCTAGAGTTATCTTGCTTTGAGTACGTGCAGCAGTGACCTTAAACCTCGTGAATTAATTGATCGAAAGTCAAAAACCACAGCAAAATAAAACTTGAAATATGAGCTTGTCATGATTTTACACTATGATAAACTGGTCCAACCTCATGTCTCATCAATTGCTTGTCTTTTTTAATACTTAACTATTTAATCCACTTTGTAATGGTTAGTATATTTTTTAGAACACCTGTAATCTATCTATCTATACTATCTATTAAAAAAGTCTTTTGGCTGACATCATCAATAATGAAATTGAGTCATTTCATTGGAGAATTAAAAATGAAATAGAAATTGACTGCTCTAATTGGACAATTGAATGATATTTATGATGTAAGCATTGTAGTTTTATTTTTTATAAATGGCTCAAATACATGAGAGCCTCATGCAAAGCTTAGATATCTTATTGGTGAATCCTGGAGGTGCTGATATACACAAAAATGCTTTTTCCATTTTGCAACTCCAACATAGTCAACATTTAAAATTCAATGCAAATTCTTGAACTTTTAAAGCACGCTTTAACTTCCTTTTCATGTTTCAAATTTCAAATTTACCCCAAGTACTTTTTAAGAAACTGAAGTTGGTGCAACCTCTCGAGTTTCAACATTCACTGCCACTGTTACGCCTAACATTAATGCAACAGAAAACATAGCGATATGTTATCTTCTTCAGGTATTATTTTAATGTACATTCGGAAGTGCTAATGCGGTTGATAGGCTTTGAAGATTTTCTTTTGGGTTCGTTGCCGTTAGCATCCGTATACCTAATCTGCTACTATTCAGATTTTGGTTTGAAAAACTGGCTCTTTTTCTGTGTTGAATTTAGATTCATGAAAAAACGTTTTACTTATGCATATAATGTGTTTGATACTTTGATGATATGCTTGAAAGAAAATGTATCTTCTTATTTGATTGGGTTAATGTTCTTTAAAACTCTGTATTTTATAAGCATATGCATTGATCAAGTGAAAACAAATACTATTTTGGGGCAGCCATCTTACGCTCAATAAAATTTGATTTAATATGATAATGAGCTTTTTATGTAGTTGTTAGCTTTGACTTTAGTGGTTCTAACATCTGATTTGAATTGATTTTTGGAAATTGTTTGCAGGACGGTTGTGATCCCCTTTTACCCAAAAAAGTGGTAATTCACTGGATTTTGGAATAACTTCTTTTTTTTGCAGCTTTAGCAGATGTAATCTGAGCTAATCCGGTGGTACTTTTAAGTTATGAAGTATGAATCTGGTGGTACTTTAAGTGGACAGATTATTTGAATTTGATTAAAAATAAGTTTGATCATAAATCTAATTCCAAGATAATGTCTTTAAGCTCTCTCCTTTTTTTTTATTTTTTTTCTCTTCAACAACAGGAAAGAACAAAAAGAACCCCTTATTTAGCTCCAATATTCACTGAGGTATTTTCTTTCTCTTTTTAATGTTTGTTTTATACCTTAAGTGTATATTGCATTCTTGGTTAGTTAGACTTATTCAAATGATTTAATGTGCTCTAGTTTCACTTAAACTATCAATGGATTTTGTGAAACTTGAACTTAGTGTGGATCTAAAGTAGTCACCTACTGTCTTTTGCGTGGGACTAAGGTCTTCACTAATCTGTGGATTAGCAATGCTGCTTATGATTTTTAAAAGTATCAATTTTTTATCAATCCTTCACATGTTGTTCAAAATTGTTGTTTTAATTTGGTATTGCTGGTTTGTCTGACAATTAATTACTCTCCCGATCATCCCCAATAGATACCAATTTTAGGCTTTAGTCTCTGTCTTTACTAAGTTTACTTTGTATGGGTTCCTTTAAAAGAATGCATTCATAATACTTAAAAACTTAAGGTCAATTTAGCCCAACTCTACAAAATGAATATTTTGGTGCATTATAAATACTACGTGAGTGAGTTTAATTGCTTGTGTACTTCTTTTTCTTTTGGTTAATTTCAGAGATTGTGCAAAGATCCATCTTAAAAGTCACCATGAGTTTTATGCTAGAAGATGAGGAAGGCAATGTTAGCAAGAGCAATGTTAGCAAAAGAACTGACTTTTTTTGAGAATATATGTCTTAGACACGATGGGAAGACTTACTAAAAGAATATATATTCATTTAAAATTTTACATTTGCTTTGCATGATACTGTTGAAATGAAGTGAGTTTGCATTTCTTTATGCAGTTTGTTACCATATCTATTTTGCACCAAATATGGTGACGATTAATTCCTTCCTTCAAGTATTTGCATGTTCGATCTATTAATATTTTATGTGTTTGAAGCCTAATGCTCTGGATTAATTTTTAATATTTGAGGACGCAATTTATGTTCTTTCAAGCTTCTATCATGTTAATTGGTTTCCTTCATATAGGAATGAATTGAAATTCATATGTTTCTTTTGGCTTAGTTGTTCGCATTAACTTCACATTTTTGTTTTACATAAGAACGAATGCTAACCTATGGTAATACTCAACATTGTCTAAACTAACAACAAGAGATGATCGATCATCTTTTAAATGCAAACTCTATTAAGTAAATTTAGATAACTCGTGTATTACACGGGTCATTAACGAGTTGTTAGTATAACTATTTACTGATACTAAATCTAATGACACTTGGTTAAATCAATTGATCAAAAGAAACAATTCAAAAAGTTGTGTTTGTAGTAAATACGATACCGTTTATAAGGAATTCAGAATAATGATAACAAGAAGAATAGAAACTATGACGGTGCAACCAAATTAAAAGTAAGAATCACCTGAACTTTTACACATGAACAGTAACCAAAGAAAGCCGAGTCTCGTGTTGAACACGATTCCCTTAAAACAATTCCGTGTCAATTACCACGGTTGTTTCCCAGGGTACAACGGCCGGAGCAGGAGTACTGCCGGAATTGACAACTTGCCCGAAATATTATAGAATTGTAGTGAGTAAGCTGGAGAGGAAATGTGTTAGCTGTGAATTGGATTGGATAATCTTGAATGGTTAAGATTGCCATCAATTTATACACCTTTATTATGTAACATATGATGTAATGGTAGCAATCAAATGGGTTAATGGCTCATCAATTTTCTATTATGAATCATTTAAAACAATCATAAAAGCCCAATAAATTGTCAGATTTCAAATAGAAATCATAACTCACTTTTAACCATTTTTCTCTTCATTCCAACTACCCTTCGTCGAGACTCGATATCTCATTCACACTAACTTCGTTTTGGACATATAATGGTTCGTTACGAAGCACTCACAAAGGACTACGTAACAACATAAGACCTTAATCATAATGATTATATTTAGTAATAGTAATCTATGTCCAAACTTAGTGAAAACTCATTATTTTCCACTTAATTTTCCAACAATCCCCCACATGAATGGAGATCGAGTAGAAACTCACACAATTCTGACAAGATTTCAGTGGTTGAGTCATGCATAGGATAGGTAGGTGTTACCCTTTGAACCTTCCCTTGTGAAATATACTTAGCCTCCTAGCTGCCAGTAGAACTTGATGTCTTTGAACTCATCTGCTGTTTGTGTAGACGACAATATATGTTCACACATGACTCTTCTTGACACTGTCAACTCCTCATAGTCGTGTTCGTTATGGTCATGAACACTAGCATGGTTCTGCAAGAGCTCTTAGGAAATGCGCCCCCCACATTACCCTTCGAAGCGACCCCACTTCTCTCTCACATAGGTGATTTCTTACTCAAATCATTAAAAGCTTTAGGCTTAACCTAGTATGTCACTGTATTGATAAGGTTTTAAAAGGTACCATTTTGAGGGGTCGTTTAAGTCCTTATTTGATCACTTTTGTATCCGTTATTGCTTAATATCGTTCATTTTCACTTTTTAGGTCTCGTGAAGGCAAAATGCTGGAATGGCACTTATTTGGACAGAAAGGCGCGAATATATGAAGAAAATGGCCAAAGTCGAAATCAGACACTCACAGTTGCTGAAAGTATAAGGCGACGGCGTCAGGTTGCTATTTGCGACGCCGTCGGAGAATTATTGTGACGGGTCAGAACTTAAAACTCGTGTTTTCAAGAGACGGCGTCTAGTTGTGAAAGAGTAGGCCGTCACTACTCAGACGGCCTAGATGCGATCCAGACGAAGTCAGAAGCTGAAGAGGACGGCGTCACGGACATAAGCTGACGCCGTCGCAAGGTTAACGTGGCCAAGACGAAACCCTAATGGCGGCGACACGACGGCGTCATTAAACATAAGGTGACGCCGTCGCAATTGTAATCTTATATATAGAATCTGAATTTTTCAGTCTTTGTGTGGAGAGTCTTTGGAGTAAAAACCTAAAACCGAACCTAAGGTGTCTTGTACAGTATTTTAGGGTTTTTAACCCTATCTTACACCAAGATAAGTCTTTGCTTCATTAATTCAATTATGTCTTTGATTATTTGTGTGTATGCTTGCATGTTCTCCATGTCCGGCTAATTTATTTGTGTGTTTGCTTAGGAAGTATGAAACTTAATTATTGAATATTGATTGGTTGTTTCTTATCTTAGTTGATTAATGATCTAGTAATGCGATAGGTCATTCGTTGTGTACTTAATGCTTAATTCATCTTTGTGAACCTTAGAGTATGATTACCTGAGTGATTGTAGGCTAAAACATCCGAAGAGTGCCTTAGAGTAGGAGTCTATAATCTCTAAGTGGATTTGTAGACAAGACCCTTTGGTAAGTTTAAAGAGTTAGGGAGAAACGCATACCCTACAACTTTAGAATCAACCATCAATAGGAGATAATTAAGGAGTAATACAAACTAAGTAAACACATCTTTAAACTATCATACGAGCACACATTAATTAGACATAGACTCCCACAACCTAAGTTTAGATAATTAGATAATAGTAGAGTAATCGGTAGAAATACCAACCCCCCAAATCCAATACCCGAGATTCGTACCTTTCCATTTTTCATAAAATATAAAAAGATAAAAAATAATCTTCCTCAACCTTAACCTTAGCGTAGTAACTCCCTACTAGCATTCCTATTCCCCTAGAGAACGATATCAATACCCGTGGCTTACCCTAATTACTACACTACAACGATTAGGTTCACTGCCTAGGGTGTTATAAAACTTGCTCGAAGAAAAGGAAGTTTCCTTGACCCCGAACGACGCGTGTAGCGTTATCAAGTTTTTGGCGCCGCTGCCGGGGAATAGAATAGCTAGTTAGTAGTCCACCTCGTTTAGGTTTCTTTGCTTGATTCCTATCAAGTAAACTTTTTTTCTCATTTTTAGATTTCTCTTAGTCTATCCCCCTTCTTCGTAACCTTTGTTAGTAATTTCATCACTTTTCATCATGGAAGGTGATAACCCACTACCATTCATCAACCCACCACCAAATGACCCGCCAAGAGCCCGTACTCTTGGTGAATACTCAAGACCAAGCCACTTAGGCTATAGGAACACCATTGAGCTTCCCGACCAAGCCCAAACTACGGCCCTGCGATCCGACACCATCCGGTTGGTGCAAAATGGATGTGCATTCCATGGACTTCGTTCCGAAGATCCAAATCAGCATCTGAGGGATTTCCTCAAAATCGTCGATTCCATCGACCTTGATGCTACTACTCGGGAGACCACGCGCCTGCGTCTCTTCCAATTCTCTCTACGGGACCAAGTTAGTAATTGGCTTGAGCGACTTCCCGCCGGCTCCATCTCAAGTTGGGATGATCTTACTTCTCGCTTCCTTGCTCAATTTTTCCCACCGGGGAGAACCACTAAGCTTAGGAATGACATCTTGATGTTCCAACAACGTCAAGGTGAATCTCTCTACGAAGCATGGACCCGATTCAAGGACTTACTTCATAAAGTCCCTCATCACGGCATTGATCTTTGGCTCCAAGTCCAAATCTTTTATGATCATGTCAACTTCCCCACTAAGCGATCCATTGACCAAGCGGCCGGTGGAAAACTTAGTGATCTCACCGCAGAAGAATCATGGGAAATAATAGAGGACCTCGCCCTCTATGACAACGAAAGTTGGGATGACCCCCGTGAGCTGCCCAAAACCGTCAAGGCAATCTCCTTGCCTCCTCCCGACCGTAGGATGATCGAACTTGAAGATCAAGTTAAATTCCTCATGAGTTCCTAAAAAAATCCTAAGTCCTCACGACAAGTGAATCAAATCACTCTACCTTGTGAGTTATGCAGTGGTCCCCATGACACTCGTGACTGCTCAAGGCTCTCCGAACAAGCTTTTGCGGACTACGCCTCCATACGTACCGACGGAGCGGGAGAGAAGTGGTACACTTTCAAACCCAAACAAAACAACTTAGGAAACTCATACAACCCCTCATGGAGAAATCACCCTAATCTTAAGTGGAACCAAAACTCAAGCACAACCCAAAACTCATCTAGTTCGCCTAATAGGTTCAATTCTTCTAATACTGGGAACCCCACTGATCTCGAGGCAATTGCATCTAGATTTTTGTCATCTCAAGAAACTCGATTGAATAAGCTTGAAGCCGATTTTAAGCAAAAACAGAGCGAGATGACAACCAAGCTTGATGCCCTCTTAAAAGCCTTCAATGAGCGGGAAGTTGGAGCACTCCCAAGTGATACCATTAAGAACCCAAAAGTGAATTCGATTGCATCGACTTCACATTCCAGTTCACCATGGGAAAGTGCACATCCATGTCCCTCTCACCCAACGGTTCACTCGGTAAATGCTATAAAAAAGGGTTCCAAGTCATCCAAGAGATACCAAGGCCCGGCACCTTTGGTAAAGCCTACTCCTGAGAAACCCGTCAGCCAAGAATCCAAACCTAGTTTAGAGGATGAGTACAAGGAACTATATCAAGAGAAACCAATCCTTGAAGTCTTAGCTCATGCACCTTATTATAATGCTTTAAAAGAAAAATATGAGTTAGAACTTAGGCTTGGGAAACATGGGTCCGCCTTTGTGCGAAACAACTTACCTAAGAAGTTAGATGATCCCGGGCTATTCACTCTTTCGTGTAGACTTGGAACTTCCAAGCCACTCGATGCTTTAGCCGATTTAGGATCATGCATCAATCTCGTTCCGTTGTCCCTTCATAGAAGCCTCAACCTAGGTAAAATTGAACCAACGGAAACTATCCTAGGATTAGCGGACGGTAGTATATCACGTCCGGTTGGAATAATAAAGGACATGGTAGTACATGTAGGAGAGTTGACTCTTTTGGCCGACTTTCATGTACTCGACATGAATAAGGACCCGACATGCCCATTACTAGTTGGAAGAGGATTTTTAGCTACCGCTAGTGCCATCATCGATTGTAAGATGTCCAAAATAGTGGTAGGAGAGGGGAGTGCTAGATCCGTTTACGATGTTAAAAAACATACATACTATAAGGATGAGGAAATCCCACAAGAGATAGGGTTGGATAGAGAGCCTTCTCGATATGGACCTTGGATTGAGAAGAACATCATAGGCCCCCAAAGACCTTTTTACCTAGATAAGGCCTTTACTAGTGCAGCAACTTTCCAAGAACAAGAATTGGCTAGGGATATAGAAGTGAACCCGTTCGAGGACGCCTTAGTATTTAGGAAGATGACCGAGTTCCTAGGAAGCTTGCCCGTTAACCTTGTCATGAATAAGTGGATAGTTGAGAAATCCGAACACATGTGGAATTGGAATAGACCGCCTAGTGATGGTAATGGAAGGTGGCACATTAGGATACAAATATATGATCCCGATGGTGACCGAACGTACTACTAGGAACTTGAATGATAAGTTTGATCCTTACGACATTGTTGAGGATAAACTTACGTATATCGGTACGTAGGAGCACGACTATGAGTCTAGCTACAAGACTCTTAAATAAAGAAAAGCGCTTCGTGGGAGGCAACCCATGCTTAATTGTTTGCTTGTTAGTGTCATATATCTTTTATTAATTGTTTATCCTCATGTTTAAATTTGTAAAAATGCTTTATTTTGTTTTTAACTTCGTCTTAATTACATATAAAGGTATTTTACATAAGGGATAAGTGTAGGGAGGATTACACACGTTTTCAAAAGAAACGTAAACATGAGAATAACAATTAATTAAAAGATATATATGTTTGTTTGTTTGAGTCAAATGCTTGTATCGAGTCATAATGGATGTTTTGCAGAAATTTTTCCAGATTCTAAAGATATAAATTTTCCAGAAATTTTTTCCAGAAAATCGCAGACCAGTTTTTGTCAAGATAACCTGACGGCGTCAGGATTGCAACCTGACGGCGTCAGGAAGGAGTAAAAACATCAGATTACTTTTTCTCGTTTTCTGAGCTACTTATAAATTTTTGGAATTTTCCAGGTCTTAATTTTCTTAGAAATTCTGTAAACATCCATTCCACAAGCATTATATCCTAGTTTAAATCGAGTCTTATATATATTATTACCGCCGATTTTACGCGAAGGTTTCGTTTGTTTTCTTCAAGTGTGCAGGTTTAGTTTGTCAAGAAGAAGTTACATAAGATTGGAAGGAGCTTTTCACGCAATAATTCTTCTTGAAAAGAATTTAACCACCACTTTACACGGATCCTACCGAGCTAATCAGGGGAGTATTAGTTTCTTTCGTTTTTAATTACCTTCCATTATCATAACTTTGATACTTTCGGGGAACATTGGGGACAATGTTCAGTTTAAGTGTAGGGAGGGAAAATAAAACGGGAACTTTGAAACTATGCTTATCCTTGACTATTTGCTTTGTCCAATTGTGATTGTGTAATAAACCATGAGAAATGTCGGTTAGGGTAATTTTGGCACCAAATTTAAAAATTTTCATGACATATAAGAGTGGGCCATTAGTCTTAACAAAAGCGTCTCATGGATAGGAAGTTGCATGACTAGCACAAAAACCCTTTACCACCCAAATTCCACCCAAAATGTGAGGATCGCCCTTAGATTAGTAGGAATTAAAGCATTCATCTTTAATGCTTAGAGTGTGAACCGGTAGTATATTAGATTCTAGAACTTGTTTTGTGATGCATTCCGAGATCGCAAGTGAGGCTACACTTGTGTAGTTAGGAATAACTAAATGATAAGAGGCATTAGGATAACCCTTGTTTGATACCTGTAATATAATTACTTCTTCCACATCGGTTGAGTAATTCCCCCACACCCTTTGCGTTGTACTCATCTTTAGTACATGATACCCCTAGTTAACCCCTCAGAGCCTATCCTTTTCGCGGTTCTCGTGATGTTTCGGTTTTTCCGGAATATCAATGAAGAGCATTGTTTACACCCCACCCCCAAATATACACCCAAATCGCCTTAGCCTACCCCTTATGCACTCACTTTTAGTGCAATTATTTGTTATCACCCCAAACCCTTAGTTCAATTATCTAGTTGCTTGCATAAGTTGCTAAGTCGAGTCATATCCTTTGTATACAGTTTTGGGATGATTGGGATTCATGGGAAAAGTTAAAGTTTATGAAATGACGGGAAGGGAACGTTAAATTCAAATTCCCTTTGTTTACATAATAATGTACCCCAAGTGTTTTGATCTTTTCAAATCGGGTCAAATTAGTGTTAGAGTAATAAAAACTCAAGTGTAGGGATATGCTTATAAATCCCTAGTATTTTGATGTTATCGTAGAGGATGGTAGAGTAAAAGTGTATGAAAAAAAAAAAAAAAAAAAAAAAAAAAAAAAAAAAAATCGAAAAAAAATAGAAAAGGAGAAAAGAAAAAAAATAGAGTGAAAAAAAAAAAAAAAAACAAAAAAACAAAAAAACGGGCTACCATCCTACATCTATCTTTTAATTTATGTTTGTTTATTTCAGTTATCTAGAGTTTAGAGTGTCGAGTCTTGGCTTAGCAACGCCATTCTTCATATGCAGTTAACATAAAGATTTTTGACTTACCACCACTATATAGCCTATCCCACCAAACACTTATTTCCCTACCGTAAGCCTAACGTTACAACCCTTTAAAAGACCTCTTTGATAGTCTTTCCTAGGTGCTTACGCCAAAGCGATGGAGGTTTGATCTATTCTCAAGCCTATGGTAATCTATGTACTAGGACCGGTTAATGAGTGTTTATCTTCCATTTCCTATATTGTTATATTTCATTTATACACCTGAGAGAGATGTGAGTATCCAAACACCCCATGTGAGGTGCTAGTATGTAATTTCCGTGCTTGTTATGACTTTTGCGGGGCTTATATGTGTTGTGGACTGTTTTGAATTAATGCTGAATGACCCCTAACTTATAAATTAATTGGCTAAAAGCACATTTGCTTGAGGACAAACAAATAACAAGTGTAGGGATATTTGATAAGGTTTTAAAAGGTACCATTTTGAGGGGTCGTTTAAGTCCTTATTTGATCACTTTTGTATCCGTTATTGCTTAATATCGTTCCTTTTCACTTTTTAGGTCTCGTGAAGGCAAAATGCTGGAATGGCACTTATTTGGACAGAAAGGCGCGAATATATGAAGAAAATGGCCAAAGTCGAAATCAGACACTCACAGTTGCTGAAAGTATAAGGCGACGGCGTCAGGTTGCTATTTGCGACGCCGTCGGAGAATTATTGTGACGGGTCAGAACTTAAAACTCGTGTTTTCAAGAGACGGCGTCTAGTTGTGAAAGAGTAGGCCGTCACTACTCAGACGGCCTAGATGCGATCCAGACGACGTCAGAAGCTGAAGAGGACGGCGTCACGGACATAAGGTGACGCCGTCGCAAGGTTAACGTGGCCAAGACGAAACCCTAATGGCGGCGACACGACGGCGTCACTAAACATAAGGTGACGCCGTCGCAATTGTAATCTTATATATAGAATCCGAATTTTTCAGTCTTTGTGTGGAGAGTCTTTGGAGTAAAAACCTAAAACCGAACCTAAGGTGTCTTGTACAGTATTTTAGGGTTTTTAACCCTATCTTACACCAAGATAAGTCTTTGCTTCATTAATTCAATTATTTATTTGATTATTTGTGTGTATGCTTGCATGTTCTCCATGTCCGGCTAATTTATTTGTGTGTTTGCTTAGGAAGTATGAAACTTAATTATTGAATATTGATTGGTTGTTTCTTATCTTAGTTGATTAATGATCTAGTAATGCGATAGGTCATTCGTTGTGTACTTAATGCTTAATTCATCTTTGTGAACCTTAGAGTATGATTACCTGAGTGATTGTAGGCTAAAACATCCGAAGAGTGCCTTAGAGTAGGAGTCTATAATCTCTAAGTGGATTTGTAGACAAGACCCTTTGGTAAGTTTAAAGAGTTAGGGAGAAACGCATACCCTACAACTTTAGAATCACAACGCAACTAGGAATAAGACGTGACACTCAACCATCAATAGGAGATAATTAAGGAGTAATACAAACTAAGTAAACACATCTTTAAACTATCATACGAGCACACATTAATTAGACATAGACTCCCACAACCTTAGTTTAGATAATTAGATAATAGTAGAGTAATCGGTAGAAATACCAACCCCCCAAATCCAATACCCGAGATTCGTACCTTTCCATTTTTCATAAAATATAAAATGATAAAAAATAATCTTCCTCAACCTTAACCTTAGCGTAGTAACTCCCTACTAGCATTCCTATTCCCCTAGAGAACGATATCAATACCCGTGGCTTACCCTAATTACTACACTACAACGATTAGGTTCACTGCCTAGGGTGTTATAAAACTTGCTCGAAGAAAAGGAAGTTTCCTTGACCCCGAACGACGCGTGTAGCGTTATCATGTATGTTACTGGAATAGACCAGGATGTTTATTAACACCCTTGTGTGTTTTGGGAGGTTAACCCCCCACAGTGACTCCCCAACAGTTTATACAAGTAGGTTGTCCTATTGAACCCAGATCTTGGGATCTCCAGTCTGCTTGGTTAGGTTTTCCTTCGTATAAACTCATTCATTTACGGGCTTTAGTCCCATTCCTTTTGACGAATTGTTAACTAACTCCCTGCTTAAGCCTTTCGTAAACGGATCCGCTATGTTATCCTTTGATTTCACATAATCAATAGTGATAACTCCTGTAGAGAGTAGTTGTCGTATAGTATTGTGTCTACGCCTAATATGTCTTGACTTACCGTTATACATTATGCTATGAGCTCTGCCAATCGCCGATTGACTATCACAATATATACATATGGCCGTTACTGGCTTAGGCCACCTTGGTATGTCCTCTACAAATTGACGTAACCATTCTGCCTCTTCGGCACATTTATCTAAGGCGATAAATTCTGACTCCATTGTGGATCTGGAAATAACCGTCTGTTTGGAAGATTTCCATGATACGGCTCCACCTCCAAGTGTGAATACATATCCACTTGTTGATCTAGAGTCTTTTATATCAGATATCCAGTTTGCATCACTGTATCCTTCGATAACAGCCGGATATCTAGTATAATGCAATCCATATTCTCGAGTGTACCTTATGTACCCCAGAACCCTTGTTATACTTTCCCAGTGTTTGTAACCTGGGTTGTTCGTATACCTACTTAGCCTACTCACAACGTTTGCTAAGTCGGGTCTCGTACAATTCATTAGATACATCAAACTACCAATAATGCTCGAGTATCCCACCTGGTTAACTCCTTGACCTCTGTTTTTAGATAGATGTTTAGTCGTATCAATAGGAGTCCTCGCAATGTTGGAGTCATCTGGATTATATTTCTCAATAATTTTATCCACAAAGTGTGTTTGACACAACATAAGTCCATTTTGGGTTCGTATGATTTTGATTCCAAGTATCACATCTGCCAAACCCATGCCTTTCATGTCAAACCTTGATTTCAACATGTCTTTAGTAGATCGTATCATCTTATCGTTGCTTCCAACGATTAGCATATCGTCTACATATAGACATAAGATGACATATCCATTGTTTGTGTCTTTCATGTAGACGCACTTGTCACATTCATTAATTTTGAATCCACATTCGATCATGACGTGGTCAAACTTTTGATGCCACTGCTTAGGAGCTTGTTTCAATCCATACAGTGACTTGACAAGTTTACATACTTTTCCCTCTTGTCCCGGGGCAGTGAATCCCTCAGGTTGTTCCATGTAAATCTCTTCATCTAAATCTCCATTTAGAAAAGCAGTTTTTACATCCATTTGATGAACTTCCAGATTTCTTATGGCTGAAATAGCAAGTACCATCCTTATGGATGTTATTCGTGTTACGGGCGAATAAGTGTCAAAGTAGTCCAGACCTTCTCGTTGTCTGTAACCTTTGATTACCAATCTTGCTTTGTACTTATCTATGGTGCCATTAGCTTTCATCTTCTTCTTGAAGATCCATCGATAGCCTAATGTTTTGCAACCCGGAGGTAGATCTACAAGCTCCCATGTATGGTTATGCAAAATAGAATATATCTCACTCTTAATGGCTTCTTTCCATTGAGGCCCTTCTGAGGACGTAACCGCTTCTCGGTAAGAGTTTGGCTCACTTTCTACCAAAAAAGAAACATAATCGGGTCCAAACGATTTCTCGATTCTTGGCCTTTTGCTTCTTCTAGGTTCAACATCTTCTTCCTCAGATTGATGTTGTCTCTCATCGTGAACGATGTTATCATTTCGTTGTCTCTTTTCGTGGAAAACTATGTCATCTCGTCTAGATGACCTTTCATTCTCCTTGGTCAAACAAGGGAACACGGTTTCAAAGAATGAAGCATTCCTTGATTCCATTATCGTATTCTTGTGTATCTCAGGATTTTTTGACTCGTGCACAAGGAATCGATAACCGCTGCTATTATGAGCATACCCAATGAATACACAATCAACGGTTTTGGGTCCTATCTTTTGAGCTTTAGGTGCCGGAATTGCCACTTTAGCTAGGCACCCCCACACTCGTGAGTATTTATAAGATCGTTTTCATCCCATCCATAGCTCATATGGGGTCTCTTCTTTTTCCTTACAAGGTATCTTATTCAAAGATAAGTAGCCGATAAAATGGCTTCCCCCCACATGTTCTGATTTAAACCAGAACTTATTAACAAGGTACGATTTTTTCTTTCAACAATCTCATTCTGCTGAGGTGAATAGGGTGCGGTGAACTCATGTCTAATTCCATGTTGTGAACAAAATTCAGCAAATGGAGATACATATTCACCTCCCCTATCACTCCTTACTACCTTGATCTTTTTATTTAGTTGATTCTCAACCTCATTCTTGTATAGAATGAACTTGTCTATTGCTTCATCTTTACTTTTAAGTAAATACACATAGCAATATTTCGTACTATCATCAATGAAAGTAATGAAGTACTTATTATCTCCTCTTGTTGGCACCGATTTTAAATCACACACATCTGTGTGAATTAGATCAAGAGGGTCGGTTTTTCTTTCAACCGAATGAAAAGACGATCTTGTCATTTTCGCTTTAACACAAGTTTCGCACTTGTGATTTGAGTCAATATGGAATGTAGGTATACAATTTAATTTCATTAAACGATGGATGGAGTTATAATTGACATGACCAAGTCGGCCATGCCACACATTCGAAGTCTCAACTACACAAGTTGAATTAGTGTTCATTTTAGAAAGATTGTTTTCCTTAACAATCAAATCCAACTTGAACATTCCATCACGGGCGTAGCCCATACCTACAACCATTTTATTCTTGGTTAACTCAAATGTGTTACACTCAAATGCAAGGCAAAACCCATACTTGTTGAGCAACCACCCGGACACAAGATTCTTTCGAATCTCCGGAACGTACCAAACGTTTTTGAGTTTTAACTCTTTTCCTGATGTCCATTTCAAAATCACATCACCCTCACCTTTAATGTCAGCGGTGATGGAGTTTCCCATGAAATTTTTTCCACCATTGTTAACCTCTTTAAACGAACTAAAGAGACTCTTGTTTAAGCATACATGACGGGTGGCACTCGTGTCAATCCACCACTCGTTTGTGTTTGAACCTGCTTGGTTTACTTCTGAAATCATTGCAACGAAATCATGAACCATTCTGAAACTTTCACACAGAAAATTTGACAGTAGGTTGTAACTCGAGGTTGTACACAAAGTGATTTGTTTCTTGCACAAATAAGTTATTAGGAAAGGTACTCCTGTTTAATAGCTTATGCGCTCTCTGCACCAATATTGCACCCACAAAGTCCCACTTTTTCCGAACAAATGCAGAAAAGTTATTTCCAAAAAAATATATGCTTTGGGGCTGATTGGACAATCCTTTTAAATGGGCTGTTAGGACAGAGCTATATGCAGAAAAATCGTTCAAAAATTCTGATTTGGAGCTGTTTGGACAAGCCTGTTAATGGGCAGTTTGGACAGCAGCTTAGTGCCGAAAATAAGTGATAAAAACTGGTTAAGGGGCTGTTTGGACAGGACCTTTTAAGGGGCTGTTTGGACATCAGTTAAGTGCAGGAAATAAGGGTCTAAAAATCTGGTTTGGGACTGTATTGACACACCTTGTTACAAGATGTTTGGACAGGAATTATGTGCATAAAAGATGTTCTAAAAACTTGTGAAGGGGCTGTTTGGATAAGAGAAATAACAAAGCTAAAATCTCGACAATAGTTGTATAATATAATCTGCAAAGAACTCGTTAAGAATAATCTGAAGTTGACAAGTTTATAACACACAATACACTACATAAAATATACATATATATTAGATTCTGAACTGAATGAAAAAAAAAATAACTCTAAATCAGTCTTAACACAAGCAGCTATGAATCATGAAAAGCAAAAAATATATATATATATAGACCTGAACTTGAAAAAACAACACGTTTGAATAAAACTAAAATAAAATAAAATAAACCAGTGTAATAATGTGTATTCCACAGAACTAATTCAATCACGACTGGTTTTTAACAAACAAGATCATAAACACTTTTTTTTTTTTTTTTTTTTTTTTTTTTAAAGAATAGATCGAAATTGAAACTGGTTTGAATCCAAATCGTTTTATTCCTTATAAACGTTGACACGGAATTGTTTTAAGATTGTAGTAAATACGATACCGTTTATAAGGAATTCAGAATAATAATAACAAGAAGAATAGAAACTATGATAGTGCAACCAAATTAAAAGTAAGAATCACCTGAACTTTTACACAGGAACAGTAACCAAAGAAAGCCGAGTCTCGTGTTGAACACGATTCCCTTAAATAAATTCCGTGTCAATTACCACGGTTGTTTCCCAGGGTACAACGGCCGGAGCAAGAGTACTGCCGGAAATGACAACTTGCCCGAAATATTATAGAATTGTAGTGAGTAAGCTGGAGAGGAAATGTGTTAGCTGTGAATTGTATTGGATAATCTTGAATGGTTAAGATTGTCATCAATTTATGCACCTTTATGTAACATATGGTGTAATGGTAGCAATCAAATGGGTTAATGGCTCATCAATTTTCTATTATGAATCATTTAAAACAATCATAACAGCCCAATCAATTGTCAGATTTCAAACAGAATTCATAACTCACTTTTAACCATTGTTTCTCTTCATTCCAACTACCCTTCGTCGAGACTCGATATCTCATTCACACTAACTTCGTTTTGGACATATAACGGTTCGTTACGAAGCACTCACAAAGGACTACGTAACCACATAAGACCTTAATCATAATGATAATATTTAGCAATAGTAATCTATGTCCAAACTTAGTGAAAACTCATTATTTTCCACTTAATTTTCCAACAATGTTTTAGTTATACAATATCTCCATGTAATCAAAAATATAAACATGTATCAATAAACTTTGGCCGTATGTATCGTATTAGCGTTTTATGATAGCCAATGAAAACTAACAAAAAAAAATTACTCAACCAGCCGAAAATCATAACAAAACAAATAATTTACATCTCGGTTTAAACTTATTTCAACATGTAACTTGTCCTATCGAACACACTCATTTAGCCACATGTATCAATATATCGAATGGAACACTCAATACACTAAGACACAAGGAGACGACTTTATCAAGTTTTAACTCCAAATTGCTCAATACTTTGAGCACTGAAAGCATTTGGTTTAAAATTTTACTGCTAAAAACTATTTGATACTTAATATATACTTTAACCAACGAAAAACTATTTAATCCACTCTGTAATGATTAGTATATTTTTTCTTAGAAAACCTGTAATAGTTTTTTTGTTAAAAATTATATTAATCACAGAACTAATAAGTACAGTAGAATATGGCAGAAGAACAACATTAACTTTAACCAACGCTTGGACAACCCACTAAGCCGCTTGTGACTTGTCACAAAGCGAATAAAAAACTAGAGACATACAGTAACTAGATCACCTATAGGAAACAACCACTTCAAAAAGCACGAATCACCACAACTATCCATAAGCCGCCTCGTAGGAAAAGAATGTACCAACTGAGACTGTATCCTTAAAAAAAACCTTCCCAAAAAAAACCTAGCGGGAAAAACATTGGAGGAAAAAAAAAGAGTACTGCCCTCAATTGAAACTCTAACAAACAAACAAAAACATTAAAAGAATCAACCAAAGAGCTCGAACAAGCCTCAGACAACCAACTCTGCAACCGAACTTCAAAATGGGAGATCGACGTCATCGGGTGGACCGAATAAGAGAGTGAGATACTTCCAAACACCTGTAATTGTTAGTATAACTATTTACTATTACTAAATCTAATGACACTTGGTAGTATTTGTTGATCAAAAGAAACGAATCGAAAGGTTGTGTTTTAGTCTGCAAAAATTGGCATAAGTGGCCGATTAATAGGCGATTAATTTCTAAGCGAGAATTAACCGTTCGATCTTCACTAATCGGCCTTATTAATCGGTTTGGTCAAATATCGGTCAACATCCCGATTTATCGGATAAAGGCATAAATCGGACAAAAATCGGACAAAAATCGGGCAAATTGGAAAAAATCGGCTAGATCAACCAAATTGGGCATGTACTTTCAAAATTTTATAATTTTATATATGAAAAAGTATAATCCGATTAATCCTCGCTTAACCGATTAGTCGCTAAACGGTACCCGACCGCCCAGCTACCACCTAATGATTTTTGCAAACTTGGTTTTAGTTATACAATATCTCCATGTAGTCAATAATATAAATATGTATCAATAAAACTTGGACATATGTATTGTATTAGAGTGCTCGATATGGTAACCTGGGTACCCAAGTTAACCCTTAACGCCGCAGCGTTAAGGGGCGTTAACCACACCCTTTCCAGCGTTAAAGTCGCATTAACGAGGCAATGTTATAGCCTTAACAATGCGTTAAGGTGGAAGAAATAAAAAAAAAAAACCACTTTCACCCTCCCCCCAAACCGGCTATTATAGCCGTTGGGTTAAAAAAAATCATTTACCCCCCCCCCCCCCCCCCCCCCCGATTTTAAACGGCTAGTTTGTTTAAAAAAATCAAAACCATTTTCTTTTTTGGGTAAAGGGGAGTTTTCTTAACTGCGGAGTTCTGATGGGATCCGGTGCATTAGTGCTGGTATGATCGCACCCATCAAAACCATTTTCTTACCACTATAAATACCCAAATAACACACAATTTTTTTCACACTTCCACTACTCAATCTTATACTTCCATTTGAAAAATGTCGGAAGGCAACAACAATGATGATTCATTCATGAATCTTCTCGGTGGGTGGAATACCTCAAACCCGAGTTCATCTTCAAACCCGAACGCGGGTTCATCATCACCCAACATCTCTTTTCCTAACCCACTAGGCTTGTCGAGCCAAGATCTTTACCTACAACATCAACGATTTCTGTTTTGGGAACAAAGTCAACAAAACACACTAAACACCAGTTTCCAAAATCTACAATTCTCACAACATTCACAAACTGAAACACATGAGGTTCCGAAACACCCACGTCTCCTCAAAAGCCAAAAAGTCATGGTAAATGAAAGTCCAAAAAATCCAAAGACCCCGAACCAATCGATGAGGATGAAGAAAATCTCAACTACGTCCATGGACGTTGGCAATCAAAAAAGGAAGAATTACTTGCCACTTGTTATGTAGCCGCTACGGAGGATCCGGTTCTCGGGCGTGCACAAGGATATGAGATGTTTTTGCATCGGGTCAAAAATGAGTTCAATAGACTCAATTTTCAATAACGCAACAAGGATATGATAAGAAGCAAGTGGAAAACGTTGAACCGTGATTGCACAAAGTTCAATGCGTATTACAAACGTGCGCAATGGGAATAGAGAAGTGGGGAAAGTGCGATGGATGTCCTCAAACGGGCGAAACAAATGTTTCGTGACGAGCACAAATCCGCGCCGTTTGCAAATGAGGAGGCTTGGGAGGTTTTGCGTGGTCATAAAAAATGGAACGCGCCGGATCCGGTTGATTTAACCGGCGATGTCCCAAGCCAAACAAACGAGGCTTTGTTTGGTCATGATGAACAACCACGCCCCATGGGAAAAAACGTGCTTCCAAGAAAGCCAGATCCGAGAGCAAGACAAGTACTGGGGGAGCGAGCACCGGAGGAACGAGCTCGTCAAGCCAATTCACCGAGACTATGACAACGGAGTATCGTATCAAACGGGAAACCGCCCAAGCCGCGTATCAGGAGGCCCAAGTAAATGATGAAACGATCACAAGGTTGGAAGAGATGAAATTTTTGATGATTGACACTGCAGGCAAAGATCCAAATGTTGTGGCTTGGATCAATGAAGAAAAAGACCGAATCATCAAAAAATATAAATTGCAACCTCGTCACTAGATTGTATTTTCGTCATTTCCTTTATGTTGTAGTTTACTTTGCAGTGTGTTTTTTTTGTTTCGTATTTTTTTTTTCGTTGTAACCTTATTTTTTAATTTCGTATTGTAATATGTTTACGGAGTAATGATATGTTTTTTTAATAAATGAAGTGTTTGTTTTAGTTTAGGGGTTGGATTTAAAAATATTTGAGTTAAGGTTTAACTTGGGTAAGTTATGATAATGGGTGTTTTTTTTTTTTTTTTTTTTTTTTTATAAGTTAAAGTGAAATGTTAAAGCTGATGTGGCGCTGACTTGACAAGTGTTAAACCTTAACCTTAGGTTACCACACCTTATGCTCTTGGCAATTTATGATAGCCAATGAAAACTAACAAAAAAAGGTTACTCAACCAGCCGTAAGCCCGTAAATCATAACAAAACTAATAATTTGCTTTTCGGTTTAAAACTTATTTCAACATGTAACTGTCCCACCGAACCCACTCATTCAGCTGTGTTTTTTCCTCAAAACCGGCTTCCGGTTAACCCGAGTGTTTCAAAACATAACTTATGATTTGAAATTGATAAAAAGTGGACCATTGGCTAAACTATTTGTTCTGCTAAACTATTTGTTCTGCCAATCAATCTTGATGTGTATGTTTTAAATATGGTCATTTACACTTCTCATAATGCAACTATTGGTTAGTTTTCCTCCAAATTGTTTAAACCTTAAATATTGGAAGCCTTTTGTTTATTTTTTATTCTTATAGTATCCCAACCAGTAATTTAACAATGTGTTTTGAAAAAATAAAAATAAATAAATAAATAATAAAAATAAAATAAAAAATAAAAAATTGTCGATAATTATTTATTTCACATTTTCACGTCTATTTTACCAAAATCACCTCAAAGGCTCAAATCCTTAAATAAAATAATATTATTTTTGGGCTAAATAACTGCTTTTTTAGAAAGTTAACCCATAACAAGAGCCCAAAACAAAGGATCTTGTCACGTCAATTAGTAAAGCCATTAACATTCTGGATAATCACCTACCTTATTTTAAATGTTACAAATATATTTTATGCAAGGAAAAAAGTGAAGCCATTAACATGCTCTATCTTTTTAGTGACTTATTTATCGTTACAAAACGTACCACCAATATCCCGACAAGCGGAGGCAGACCGAGAACTATGAACTATAGGGTGCAGATGCCTAATGCTAAATTAGATGTAGTAATGATAAGTCACATACAGGATGAATGTGAGTTTTGCCATACTTATACTCAAACTGTTCTAATGGGCATATAGGCCAATAGCGGCTAGATTCTTAACTAACCGGCTAGCAATAACAAAAAACAAGTTATAGCACATATATACCTAAACCACTACATGTTTCAACAGAACTTCACCAAATAAGAAGGCAAAAAAATGTCAATTAGAATGCATTCTGCATTTTAAAATTGTGCAAATCTCAAGAGCGTCAAGTGTCATAGTTTGAGCCGTTTCCTCACCTCAGCATTTCACTTTTTACATTCACACACCAAAATATCATCACACTTATGGCCCAAGCCATGTCACCTCTTTTGAAACCCACCATACTCAATTAAAACACAAACTCAACAACAAAACCCAATTAAAAAAAAAAGAAAAAAATGGTGTGCGCCAGAGAATTGGCTTGGACAATGGCAGTATGGCACAAGGGAGGGGCGGTGTTGTGGCACCCAAAAGGCGGCACCAATGGAGCTTGATGCATAACCCATGACCCATTGCATGACATCATGCATGAAGTCATGTTGGGTATTATCTATGATCCATGACCCAAGACCCATGACCCACTGTCTAGATACATTGCATCTTGTTGGGTATCCTTAATAACCCATGGTTCATAACCCAACCCATAACCCGGTCTGCAACCCGAAATCCGGACTTAAGCTGACCCAGCAGCCGGATCCCTAGGATTGCACTAGTCGGATCCCTCTGGGGAAGGATCCGTGGGAACGGTGGGACAGTAGACATTTTTGTCTATAAATAGTGAGTCATTTCTCTCTTGCTCATCACCCCTTTTTACACATACTTTTTCTTAGTATTGTAACATCTCAAACTTCGAATCCAAAGGATCATTCTATGTAGTTTTATGTTTGTGCGATTCTCTAGGTTCCTCTTAAAGGCGAGATCACCACCTCTTGAAGACGTGCAAGCTCAAGGTCATGAGTTGCTAAGCTTCATCATTGTAACACCCCCAAAATATCGCAGCGGAAGATTGTGTCGTTGGGGTGCTACTTCATAATACAAAGTACAAGTTCTAGAAAACGACCTCTAAATGAGACGTTTTTAAAAGTTACCATTCGATTAATGAAATCAGAGTTACAAACAATGAGGTCCCAAAGTATAATATATAATGTTTACAAAATGCCCTTTACCCAAAAAAAATAAATGACAAAAGCATAAGTCTTCAAAATATGTCGTGCGACTCTATGTTCCATGCAACAGCTATCATCTTATTGACCTGAGATAAACATGCTAAAGTGTCAACACAATGGTTGGTGAGTTCATAGAGTTTGTTTTGAATAAGTCGAAAAGCCTTTAAAGAATAGCAGTGGGTTGTAAACACACAGGTTGCAAGTTTTGTATGGGCGGAACTTGGAACTGAGTGGAGTTACAATGCCTTTGTTGTGTGAACATTCTTTAAATCCATTCTTTAAAGGCTTTTCGACTTATTCAAAACAAACTCTATGAACTCACCAACCATTGTGTTGACACTTTAGCATGTTTATCTCAGGTCAATAAGACGATAGCTGCTGCATGGAACATAGAGTCGCACGACATATTTTGAAGACTTATGCTTTTGTCATTTACCATTTGAAACATTTTGTAAACATTATATATTATACTTTGGGACCTCATTGTTTGTAACTCTGATTTCATTAATCGAATGGTAACTTTTCAAAACGTCTCATTTAGAGGTCGTTTTCTATAACTTGTACTTTGTATTATGAAGTAGCACCCCAACGACACAATCTTCCGCTGCGATATTTTGGGGCTGTTACAGATTGGTATCAGAGAATTGGTTATAGAGAACTAGGTTGCATTTAAGAGCCTAAACTATAACTGCTTTATACGTTAAGACTCTCGACTGTAATTGCCTTACACACACTTCGTGCGCATATGCTTCTTGTTAGTTGTTTGTTTAGATCCACGTTGTTGGATGATATGACTTTAGTAATAATAAGGAAACCACATAATTTAATCGAGTCATTAAAAATATGGAGCTCAATAATAACTAATTATTTAACTTGATCTTGTGACAGTTCTTGTTTGATGATACATGAGATTTGAGTTAAATAATATTATTACTTAGCTTTAGGGATTTGATGACTTGGTTATCTTATTATCTACAAGCGAGTTTTGTGTCGGGAAATATTAAGTATGATGATTTATAATCTCCTTATTTGAATGGATTGGGACGCCTCTTTATTCAAATAAAGAAGTTATAAACCACCGAACCATATGTTTATAATTCATTACTTACATAAAAAATTATAAATAAGTGGGCTTATTTGCATCCGATACGATTTCCTAACCACATTATGGGTGTATTACAACGTAACCCATACACTATTCCTGTTGAATAAGAGAGAACCCCACTGTTTTTGAGACCACACTTTTCTTAGACACGCTATAAGTAGTTGACATCAACAGAACTTCGGGACGAAGTTCCCTTAAGGGGTAGAGACTCTAACAATTCGCATTTTCAGGAATTTACTATTCACCATTACTATTCATTTTTACTATTCATCACCAAAATTTTTTATTTTATATTCTTGTAAGTTAACCTATTTTAGTAATAATCCGATAATTTGACACTAATCGGGTCACTTCTGCAAATTTCACGAAACCGTGTCTGAGATTTACGTTTAGGTTTAAACGACCTTTAGGCATCCCGATATGTCCGAAAACATTACAAACAAGAGAAATATAAGTTTTTCACCTTCCGTGACATTTTCATAAGTTTTGGAATTTTACGTTTTCCAGTTTTGCGTTTTATGCGATTTGCGCGTTTTAGACCCGTGTTTCCAATTTTAGCAGCGTTTAAGAAACCCGATAGAACTTATCACTTATTTAATATGCTTATATAGAATATATTAACAAGTTTTAACATATTTACAAGTTTCATATTTTTAGTATACCCGGTTTTAAGTTTCGTGACTTTACGACTTACAGTTAGCGATTAACGGGACCAAAACTCACTCCGTAAACAACATAATACCAAGCAACTCATATCTAGTCATCCTAGATAGGACTTGAATGAAATTTAAGCCACATGGGGCATTTTATAAGTGATCACCATGATAAGGACATGAAACTTACATAGGAAGCTTATACATGTGTTAAGTTACTTAAGTCTTAAGTCTTAAACTTAAGACTTAAGTCTTAGAAATATCCTACACCTTTAACCTCCTCATCTTACTATAAATAGCAAGATCATTCTCTTCCTTTTCTCATCACCATTAATGAGACACACTTAAATCACACAACCCTTCATCTTTTATTTCCAAGTTCCAAGTTACACATAAGAGTTGAAGGCTTAGTTGTTCTCTACATGAATCTTAAGTTTATTTGGTGATTCCATGGTTGAATTAGGAGCTACACAAGGGTACTAGGGCTGAATTCATAAGGTTTTCACAAGGGTTATATCAAGGCTAGCAAAGTTTTGCAAGAATATTATTGAAGGATTGGAAGCTAGGGTTTTGGTTGAAAGGGTTTAGAAATTAGTGTTCTTGTTCATGGTTCTAGTTAAATTTCATCACAAGGATTGTAAGCAAACTTTTATGTTATCATTTGATTTCTGTAAATACTGGTATTTAATGTATGTACTATGTTTTATATGCTTATTATGGTCGATTGTGCTTGGATAAATGGACTAAACCACTAGAAATCGTCAAAAGGACTAGTATTGAAAAACAGAAACTGGAAAGGTGCTGTAAACGTAATTATTGGGTAAAATTCATGGACTGAAAAACTTAGGTAATAACATAGGATTATAGATCTATGTCTTTTGGTCATTTTGCCAGGTGGCTCGTGCCGTAACTCATCCCGATGAATAAACTAGAGCCAAAACGGCTAAACGTGTCCAAAAGACATAGATCTATAATCCTATGTTATTACCTAAGTTTTTCAGTCCACGAATTTTACCCAATAATTACGTTTACAGCACCTGTCCAGTTTCTGTTTTTCAATACTAGTCCTTTTGACGATTTCTAGTGGTTTAGTCCATTTATCCAAGAACAATCGACCATAATAAGCATATAAAACATATTACATACATTAAATACCAGTATTTATAGAAATCAAATGATAACATAAAAGTTTGCTTACAATCCTTGTGATGAAATTTAACTAGAACCATGAACAAGAACACTAATTTCTAAACCCTTTCAACCAAAACCCTAGCTTCCAATCCTTCAGTAATATCCTTACAAAACTTTGCTAGCCTTGATATAACCCTTGTGAAAACCTTATGAATCCAGCCCTAGTACCCTTGTGTAGCTCCTAATTCAACCATGGAATCACCAAATAAACTTAAGATTCATGTAGAGAACAACTAAGCCTTCAACTCTTATGTGTAACTTGGAACATGGAAATAAAAGATGAAGGGTTGTGTGATTTAAGTGTGTCTCATTAATGGTGATGAGAAAAGGAAGAGAATGATCTTGCTATTTATAGTAAGATGAGGAGGTTAAAGGTGTAGGATATTTCTAAGACTTAAGTCTTAAGTTTAAGACTTAAGACTTAAGTAACTTAACACATGTATAAGCTTCCTATGTAAGTTTCATGTCCTTATCATGGTGATCACTTATAAAATGCCCCATGTGGCTTAAATTTCGTTCAAGGCCTATCTAGGATGACTAGATATGAGTTGCTTGGTATTATCTTGTTTACGGAGTGAGTTTTGGTCCCGTTAATCGCTAACTGTAAGTCGTAAAGTCACGAAACTTAAAACCGGGTATACTAAAAATATGAAACTTGTAAATATGTTAAAACTTGTTAATATACTCCATATAAGCATATTAAATGAGTGATAAGTTCTATCGGGTTTCTTAAACGCTGCTAAAATTGGAAACGCGGGTCTAAAAAGCGCAAATCGCATAAAACGCAAAACTGGAAAACGTAAAATTCCAAAACTTATGAAAATGTCACGGAAGGTGAAAAACTTATATTTCTCTTGTTTGTAATGTTTTCGGACATATCGGGATGCCTAAAGGTCGTTTAAACCTAAACGTAAATCTCAGACACGGTTTCGTGAAATTTGCAGAAGTGACCCGATTAGTGTCAAATTATCGGATTATTACTAAAATAGGTTAACTTACAAGAATATGAAATAAAAAATTTTGGTGATGAATAGTAAAAATGAATAGTAACAGTGAATAGTAAATTCCCGAAAATGCGAATTATTACAATCATCATCAAGACCACTGAAGTGTATCTTGTTGATAGTTCTTTTCTCCCTCCATAGAAGTGTTATGTTGAAGGCATTAGTAAAAGGTGCCGAAGGGTCGTGTCGAAGGAATTAGTGAAAGGTGCCGAAGGGTCATGTCGAAGGAATTAGTGAAAGGTGCCGAAGGGTCGTGTCAAAGGTATTAGTGAAAGGTGCCAAGGATCTACATTCGGTATGGTGCATCGATATACAAGATAGTTAGTTTGAGTTAAAGGATATTGATATCCTTAAGATGTTGTAATAAAGAGTGTGTCACTTTGGGGTAGTCGTGTAGTGGTGTATTTTTGGGTAGTAGTTCCTCCTTTGTAATGGAACTCGGTATCTAGCCTTGTACCGGATAAAGTGTAGGCGACGTTGTGATAGGTGTGGTTCTACCTCGTGGAAGAACTCGGTGTCTAGCCTAGTACCGGATAAAGAGTAGGCGACGTTGTGAAGGCTTCTCCGCCACATTAAGGAGCTTGTGTTGTGTAGTGATTACGAATTCTCGAGTGGGCTACTCGGGGAGTGGAGTAGGGCAAGAAAGGTGCCCTTGTAGCCGAACCACTATAAATACTCGTGTCATGATTTTGTGTTTCTTTACTCTTTATATTTGCATTACTTACTTATATGCTTATCTATCATTATCCAACACACACATTAAATGACATAAGTCGATCTAAATAGTTTAAAACGAAGTTTTAATCTGTAAAACTATTCAACCCCTCCTTCTAGTTTTTCACAATTGGTACCAGAGTTTCGTTACCAAGTTTCTTGAGGAAGGGTATTGAAATATGTACTTAGCAAACTTATGAAACTTAAAGGATTAATATGAAACTTTTCTTAACTAAGTTTTTACTAACATAACTTTGAGTTGTGTTTGTCTAGTTTATGTTTGTGCAGGGTGTGAAGTGAAACTTTGGGCTATAAAAGATCTTAAACGAGCCAGGGTTTCATTCAGTCATTCACACACAATTTTTTCTCTCATCTGGGTTTTCTCTCTTGTTTACTGATAGATCATCATCAAGGTTTTTGGTTTCTTGTATTGTTTACATCAAAATCTACTTGATCTTGATAGTTAGTTTGATTCAGGTTATAGTATAGGTTCTGGGTTTGGTTTAGTGAGTGAGTTCTTATAAGTAGCACCTAATAGAGGGACTACTATTCTTTCGTTGTATTGTTAGCTTGCATCCGTGTTGGGGACAAGTTGTCTGTGTATATTGTTTTAATAATAATAAAGATCACCAAATGGGTGGTTGGTTGGGTGATTACATCTTGTGTTAGTAGGATTGATACCATTTTTACACATATTCTAACCTTTGAAGTTCTGTTACTTCTCAGGAGACCCGATCATTCGTGTTTCCTCAAGTCTCCGGATTGATTAATCACACATATTAGTAGTTGACATAAATAAACTTAGAGTATCCACTATACTAAACCTTTATAAAGTTTTATAGTTTTATGATGACATTAATTAATAAACCTTGAACCTATCTTCACTATGTATAAACCTCATAAAGCTTTGTTAAAATTATACTCCCTCCGTCCCATAATAGTTGTCCACTTTGACTATTTTGAGTCTTTCTTGTTAAACTTTGACCGTTAATATTTTTATTTATGTTATATAATACTTTGTGAGAATTATACCAACTGAAAATACATTTAAAATCCAATCTATTCATATATATTTCATCAAGTATTATATTATACAAACAAAAATATTTTTAGTCAAAGTTAAATAAAAAAGACTTAGAAAAAGCAAAGTGGACAATTATTATGGGACGGAGATAGTACAAAATTCAAATGCATTAATTTATGAAGATGTTTAATATTCTAGACATATTCATCATGAACCTATTTATAAACCAATCTTCACTGTGGTTTACAAGTTCTTAGACTTATTCTTCATTTTATAAACCTTTTCATAAACTACTATAGTGGATGCTCTTAGGTTGAAAATAAGCTATATTAGTCAATGAAGAACACAAACATACAAAGATATAGAAGGTAAATGGGCAGAGCCGTTAGTATGATCAAAAGCATTTTACGTCAAAAGTATTGAGTTTATCATATGGGTCAAAACGGGTCACAAAGCCGTGGGTCAGAGCGAGTCATATACCACCTTAAAATTTTTGATACTAATTACTCTATTTCACAATAATAAACAATTTCATTTCATGTTTTTAACATCTGAAAAAGTGAGGTAGATAAAGAGGAGGTAGTACCTTGTAGGTTGTAGCTACATGCAGGGGCGGAGCCAGGAATTTTTATTAAGGGGGGCTCGAATGTTTTGGGTAGTAATAATGTTTAATGTTTTATTTTAGAACCCATGATCGAATTGATAAACCTACTTGTACTCAAATGACCAACTTGCACAATTGAAATATATGTTATCTTTATAAAAGTTACTAATAAAACTTGGGGTAAGGATCCAGTGAGAAGAAAATTTAAAATGAGAAGAATGAGAAATAACTATAACCGCATATTTGAGATGCATCGACTTGCATGAGATGCATCTCTATTCATTTAGACACATCACAATTAGTTTCGAAAGTGATTTTGAAGTGCAAACGATGCAAAGTAGTACTAGCAATAAATTTGACTCGCAGAGGACGAAAAATAAATAGGATTCGTATAACCTGATGAAATGCATCTAATATATGTATATGCATCTAATTTTTAGCTAGAAAATATATTGTGATGCATCTAAAAGATTAGGAATTCATTTAAATCAAATCGATGCATCTCTAATATGTAGTTATAGTTATTTCTCATTCTTCTTATTTTAAGGATTCTTCTCTTTTGATCCTTAGTCATAAAACTTGAACCTTTTATCAGATAGATAAACTTATCTTTCATCAAAAAAAGCTAAACTAACTAGTCCACATAGCTAACATTTTCGAAAAAATAAATAAATAAATAAATAAATAAAAATAAATAAACCATTTAAATCAAAGTAAAGAATGAACCGACAATTGCTAGTCTTTGACTTTCCCATCTCCCTAGTAATTTGACAAAAAGCTCTCCTTTCTTTATATACAGTATACACTCACGTGATCAAATCATACAAATCTACTTTTACTGTTTTTACACAAACACCTTTTTGTTGCTACTTCCTCTTGATATGAAGATGGGTTCTTCCTCAAACACCTTACAAGTGAGTTACACCATGATCTACTTAAAACTAATATAAATGTAAGTATTTCTTGCCTTTGTTTTTCTACCAGCTTACGTATTTCTTTTCATAGTTCCAAGTCCAGGAAAGAAGAAAAAAACATAAAAAAAAAAAAAAAAAAAAATCATAAAACGGAACTGGTTCTTCAGCAGCGGCGCCGTTGCAACCAAGTGTTATTTTCCGATGAGGGCAGTCACGATATGGAATTAGGGGAGTAAGATCACCGTTGCTAAGATACTTGAGCCTTATAGCAGGTGCCATGTTAAAACTCCATGAAACATGGGCTGAAATTCAAGCTATAAGTTGGACAAGTTAGGTCGGTTGGGGGTGGCTGAGCACCCGCTAGCCACCCCATTGGCTCCGCCCCTGGCTACATGTATGTTGACGGTACCTTTGTAGATGTTGTGGTATCACTTGAAAACCATAAGCATGTCTAACATGGAGGATACATAAATAAGTTAACATTCAACTTTAATATTGCACTTCCGATGATAAGTTAACTTTAAGGTGATAATAAAGTTATCGATCCTTTATAAACCAAGTCAATTATTCAATGACAAAGATGAGTCATCGAGCCTATAATTTTCTGCATGAAAATATATACTGTACAGTTACCACAACTGGATTAGAGATCAGCGATAGCAGAATCTGCCAGCTCATGATTCTTTCGTGAAATGCACAGTATTTGGCTTTCGGGACCATTCGACCCGTAACGTTGAACTGAATTTGGAACTATCTATTAGACTACAAAGCAAAGCCCATACTCGGGCTTGGCTCAAATTACATATTCTGATACTATTCGATGAACCTGTAAAATCAGGATCTTATATAACAAAGTGAAATGAACTTTAGTAAGAATTTTGACAAATTTGTATCTTGTGGTTACAGTGTAAAATCAAGGTCTTTTGACTAGACCGAAATAATCCATATTGCAGTGCAAACATTATTTCAATTTCCCTTCTTGGTATACAAAATACAAGTCTTGAGCTGCTTTTGATTAATTGCTTTTGGGCTCTTTCTCCTGGATTTTATTTCCACTCCTGGTCCTCATAATATCATTGAAAAATACCTAAAAAAAGAAATAAATTCACATAACATATAAGAGATGAAACATAATAAAAGGCTCTCTGTCCTTAGAAATTTACAAAAGATTAAAAAATAACAGGTTTTAAAAAAGTTCTCAGAATTTTTCACACGATAGGGGAGGCCGGAGAATGAAAATTTGTGAATGAAGTTTTTGATTTTTTATGCACAAAATATATAAAAAAATGTATGCATCTTTATTTATTATGAACTAAATTTATCATATAGCCTACATATATATTAATATCATTAATAAGCATACAACATTAGTACTTGCTTAAGAATATGTGAAGTAAAACAGCTACAATTTCTGGACATCAACTTACTTGAAAGGGCAGTGCTTCCTCAAGCTCCTTGATAACAGATTCCAGTGTTGGACGGTTGGCTTGTGTTTCATCCAAACATTTATATGCGATATTTGAAAACATCTCGAAAGAATTCTGATAAAGGCGTTCAATAGAAGGTATAATGGCTTCAGTAATTCCTTCTTTCATTCTAGGATCTACAATTTCCTGCACTGTTTTGTTTTCAACGTGCCATCGTGTTGTGGGCGCAAGCCCCTTGCTATTGTTCGAATTATAAATTGTATCATAGGCCAACTTCCCACATAGAATCTCAGACATAACTACTCCGAGACAGTAAACATCTGATTCTTTTTTCAACTTACCTTCCTTTGCATATTGAGGATCCATGTACACTTTTGTGCCTGCAATTTGTCTCGAATAGTGCTTGTCATGTTCTTCGTTCTCAGAGTAGAGGAATTTACAGAGACCAAAGTCACCAATCTTAGCATCAAAATTTTCGTCCAACAGTATGTTCGCGCTCTTGATGTCACGATGCACTATCTCTTGTCTGCTCCCCTCCCCGGTGTGAAGATAACTCAATCCCTTTACAACTTGAAGGCAGATTTTCATCCGTTGTGCCCAACTGTCATTGGTCATGTTACTTCTGTTTCGTAAATAATCAACGAGACTCCCATTGAAAGCATATCACCCGCACACTTGCACTTGCCGGAGGTCTCGTTGGAATGAGTCTCTCTACCCTCGGGTTTGTCCGGGAGTAGGGGTAGGATCTGTCTACATTTTACCTCCCCCATAACCTGCCACGGCGGGATTGGGTTTGTTGTTGTTGTTGTTGTTATTGACTCCCTTTTGATACATATTCATATACAAGAATCATTGCAGAACCTTCGTCGCAAAAGCCAAGTAGAGTGAGTATGTTGGAATGCTTACAGCTTGTAAGCATTTCAATTTCTGCATAAAACCCTTGTTCACCTGACTCATCTTCCGTATCGTAGATGCGTTTTACAGCAACTGTGCTTTTTTTCTTGGGTATTGCACGTGCATTCTCCCGCCGAGCGATATTTACAACACTGTATGAAAGTTGTTTTTTTTTTTTTTTTTTTTTTTTAAAGATAAACAAATGTGTTATGACAATTCTATTTATGTTCTTTACTTATCGATCTATGTCTCTTAACATTTTACTTACCGCACTCAATAACCCGCTTTTATTCTCGTATTACGCAGAATATTTATGGTGTTGCATCCGGTTGTGAGTCTTGCTCTCGTGAGCGTAGTGTTGTTTTTCGTTAGCTTAGTGGGTCAACCGTTCAATGATTCCTTTCCCTACTTGGTGGTCTTTGTAACATTAGCTCTACCGTTGTTGATTGTATCGTTATGTATTAATATTTATGGATTCTAATGTAATAATAATTTACGTCGGTTAAACCAGTCAAAGAGTTCCGAGTTCCGTCAAGCAGGAATCTACACTTCAAATGTTGTGTATCAAGAAGTTTTACGTGACGAGTAACGTGTGTTGTTAGTTTTTATCTCAAAACTGATGTAATGTTTACTTTTAGTTTCCTTAAACGTTTTTATATGTTGTTTGATAGATGTTAAGATTTTTTTTCTAGACTTTAATTATCGTATAGTACAACCGTTTGCAATTACATTTGGATCGGTTCATGTTCTATTTTAAACGCTACACAAAACACTCATCACAATATCAAAATTCGTAATTATATGCCGCTAGGAATTTCCGTTGCTATGCACGGGTACTCGCCTAGTCTTTTTTAATTGAGAGACTTATTAAATTTTCTCTCTTCTTTATAAGAAACTAATTAAAACCATTTTATCTATACTACTTAATTTAGTAAAGATCCTTAATTCAAGAATTGAACAAGTGCAAATACAAGTGTAGGAAAATATTCAAATTTAGCAACCCTTCGTCCTACGGTCCATAATAATGTTTGTCGCAAAAGTAAGATATAATCTATTAAAATCTATTTTTGACAACTTAACAGAATCCAACACATTCATCTTTTTTAGTTCTTTATTCATATTTTCCTTCTTTTGTCAAAATTTTGTTTATACCAATTTTGTACCAACCCATCCTCCCATCGGTCTTTATAAACTAATGCTTTGTTCTAAAAGTAAAAGAAAACAGACTACCTTTAATTAATGTATAGTATGTCTAATAATATATAGTCTATATGTATGAACCAAATAAAAAAGACAAAATCGAACGCATATCGCTAGTTTGATGTAACTGAATTTTTTGTTTATCATAATTGGTGTCTTAAGCATATTATATCATCCGACTCAAAATGAAGCCACAAATCACAATGAGTGTCCAAATTTTCCTGTCCAAATTTCATTAGTCAACATCTAGTTTCTAGAGCACCTAAATTGTTAAAAGTTTAAAATTTTTAAATTCAAATATTAGTTTTCATCTATAGCTCATTAGTCTATACAATTTTCAAAACAACTGTATCCCAAAACTTTTAGACTTTTTTAGCTCATTAGTCAACATCTACTGTCTACTTTTAGACTTTTTTAGACTTTTAGAATTTTGTATCCCAAAACAATTTTCACTCAGTCATTTTGATGTAAATCATTGACGACACTTAACTTTAAAATTAAGTGCCAAAATCTGAATTTTGTTGCTCATTAGAAGACAAATGATCCGTGAGGGACGTCATACATAATGCACATGGGCCACCAGTGTCTTCACCACCATGGGATCCAATGCTACCAACAGTTTCAGATTTAGATGCACCATAAATATGACACCATCAACCTAAATCATTTTCTTAATCAAGATGTTTGACATTATAAATTTTCTCTAACAAAAAGTCAATAACAATCACAAGAGCAAACATATAACTTAGACAATCCAAAATAAATGTGTGTCCTTTTTGGGAATATCATTTTTGTTCTAATTTGATACTTTAAGTAAATGTAGTTTCATCGATCCACTACTTTTTATTGGAATGAATGTAAACAAATTTCTAATTTCATGAGAAAGAAAAAAAATGAAAGAGCAACAGAATTATCCAAAAGATATACAAAGTTTGACTTACGATATACACAGATATGGACTATTTGTAAACTACTTTAGAATTTAAATACAATTTAATAGTCAAAATATATGTAATCATCCATTCATTATTAGTTACGATAACATATAATTATATTTTTAAAGTCAAATTTTGGAGGAAGAATGTTGCAGTTGTCATAGCATATTTATTTGTAATTTGCATTATAGATCTACCACTGATACAGCAAGAAATGTGGAAGGGGGTAAATGACATTCATTTTTTCCCCTTCTGGATACCCAAAATATAAATTTACGAATTCAAATTATATGTTAGTTTCTTTTAAATTATTAAAGTTAAGTAATGCTTTGTAGTTACTAAATTATAATCAAATTTGAGTTGACTTAAAAGGGTGCTATTGTTGGCCTCTCCAAAGTTGTAAAGGATGGTCAAAACCTCCCCAGAGTATCAAAACACAAAAGCAATTGGATCGAAGAACACTTACTTTAAGCGGGTGGCTCCAAACCTCTCTGAAAATGATTGAAGGTCTGCTACACAGTCATGGTTAAACCCAGCAGCCTCCGCACGAGCACATGCCATAGCCAAGTCCTGTTTTACAGTTGCCAGCCTTACATCAATGGCCCTTTGAAGCTCCTTCCTGTTGAACAAGCAATAAAACAAGAAATCACAGACACACCTTTACATCATATCAGATAGCAGATGGCAGATGGATATGAACCATAAACTATATGATTACAACTATTTTTCAACAAATATGTGAGTGTTCAACTGCAATTTAGCTGGTCAAAAGTAACTACAAATATGCAGGGTAGTACTTTGGAATCTCATAAAATTAATTACTTGTATTGGCATAACACAAACCATGCATAAACATAAACATAAAGAACAGGGAGAAAGATAGAATTATTTACTTTGTTGCATCGCCCCCTGTTGCTGAGCTTAATCTTTCACCACCTGGATTACAGTAAAGGAACCAATTAGCCTGGTATTAAAACCCAATGTAGAATCAAGTGTCAAGACTCATACTCCAACTAAGAGTAACAAAATGTGTATCCCGTATTAAAATCTGTAGATAAATAAGAGTAACAAAATGTGTTAGAAAGAGATAAAAATCATAAACAACCCAAATATATCAAAACATAATTTTTAACAATTTACCAACAAAACTTTATATCATCAAAAATTCACTTCACACTAGGTGGTGTTTGTTTTTTATAAAAAAGCTCTTAACAGCCTCTTAATCTGAACCGTTCAGACGCGGTCAGACATTTTGGTCGTTCAGACCGTTTGTTTTTTTTTTTCTCGTTAAGAGGCAGTAAAATCTTAATGGTCTAGACTTGAGAGGGGTGTCTGAATGCCTCTTGTTGCCTCTTGCTGACACACAAAAAAAAAACCAAAAAAAATTAGTACGAACAAACAAATGTGCGGTTCAAACACGAGTTTTTTTTTCCCGTTCAGATGCGGTCAGATTCAGACATTTACGCCTCAGATTCAGATGTGCGGTTCGATTCAGAGCCTCTTAAAAAAGAAACACCACCACATATACACTTTTCATTTAACAAAATTTTATATCATCAAAACATTAGACCACCATTTCATATACATTAGAAATTCGTACACATCATGTCATCAAAAATTTACACCAACATAGCATTATCATTTCATAACTATAAAAAGCTTCATATACAGTAAAAGAAATATTTTATACAACTCAAAGAGAAACATAAAATAGAAAAATGAAATACACTTTATACCTCAGATCCATACGATTCCAGCGAGATCTAACCTGAAAAATTACAGATCAAGATCAGGAAAACACAAAAAAGTAGCCAAATCACTGAGATTTAGAAAAAACACAAATGAACCTATAAAGTTTCCAGATTCCGACTGTGGTGTCGACTTCGTGATGGTGATCGGCGTCGGTCAGATGTGATGGTTCTGCAGTGATCGGTAGTATGTGGTTGTTGTGTGAGACGAGAGAAAAATGAATTTGTGTGTGTTTTTTTTGAAAGAATGAGGGGTATTTGTATTTGAAGCTTTGTTAATTGTTGACCAACTTTCAAGTTTTCATTTTCAAGTTTGACTATACATACATTATAGATTACTAGAGGAGTACCCGCGCCTAGCGGCAGCTGTTTTTAGCGTCAGATAATTAATGATTTGTGATATTGTGGTGAGTGTTTTATGTAGCGTTTAAAATAGAACGTGAACCGATGAAAATGCAATTGCAAACGGTTGTACTATACGATAATTAAAGTCTAGACAAAATTCTTAACATCTATCAAACAACATATAAAATCATTTAATGAAAATGAAAGTAAACATTACATCAGTTATAGGATAAAAACTAACAACACACGTTACTTGTTGCGTAAAAACTAACAAGGATGGGATTAATGGTGACTAAAATTAGCGTGAATATGATTAGCCCAAAATAAAATAAAAATTGGCTAATTTTGGCTATTTTGTAAAAGATTTGGGCACATTTAGCCTCATCTTTTTTATGAAATGAGTGTATTTAACATATTGAAAAGTTAAATGTGCACTGACGGGCACATATTTTCTCATAATTGTAAAACATTATAATTGTTTTTGAAGAAAAACTTATAGATAATATATTTATATAGCGACAGATCGTTTTGTGTTAAAAAAAGTTTATGGGTTCTAAACGAAAAATAAAAAAAGTTTGAAGATTTGGGGATTATACATACATTTTGAAGCCCGGTTCGACCCGGGTGGTTCAACCGGTTAAACCGTTCCCGTCGAAAAACGGGTCGATTTAAACCGAGTCAATATGACATGTTGGGTCAAAACGTGTCAAATTAAACAGGGTCAACCCACTGGATTTGAAGCGTACTGTGTCAACCCGGTTTTCAATATGTGTTAATAGTTTCAAATTTTTACTTTTTACTTTTTGGTTTTTCCTTTATATATAATATAGCAGGGTACCCGCGCGTTGCGGCGGCAAGTACCCTGTGACTATTAACCGGAGAAATAGATCTCGATGAGACCTGATTCACCAGTTTGTATCGGTTTTAACGGGTCCTCTCTAGTTCGTTTCCGGATGGCTGTTATTGGTTAGCCGAACCGATGGCGACACCGGTTTCCGGTTGAACCCGTTGGTCAGGTCCGATTTTTAAAACTATATGTACCATCAACTTGTTAGCTTGTATGAAGCTTTGTGTGTTTTATTAATTTGTATAATATGTATAATAACATGTACTTTTCATAACTGATACCAATTGTCATATAGAACCATTGCTTTACATCCATTGCCCACTTTCATCACAAAATAATCTCACTTCATTCGTCAGTTTTAGAATATTTTTTCATCCCCAGATATCATTAACTTCTACATCAACAGCCCATACACTTTTTCCATTAAATTTAACTGTATTTACCCATTTCACCCATAAAGAATCCTTATCCACAACCACATGGCACAAATTTTTAACAATCATAGCTTTATTCTGAAGATCTTTCAACCCCAAACCTCCTTGCCTTTTTGATCTGCAAACATGCTTCCAAGCTACTTTTGCTTTTCCTCTAGCCAACTCATCCTGATTCCATAAAAACCCTTTTAGAAGCTTATTAATATCTTGAATCACTGTCTTAGGAAGTAAGAATACTGAAGCCCAGTACACATGTATAAATTTTAGAACTGAAGCTACTAACTGAAGCCTTCCTGCATATGTGAGACACTTGTTTTCAGTTTAAAACTCTGCTTTTGAACTTATCGAGTAAACATTTAAAATTATTAACTCTTATCTTTTTAGAAGTGAGAGGCACTCCCAAATACTTAATTAGAAGCTTCTCAACTTTAAAAGGAATGGAATCAAGGATACTTTATTTTTCACTATCCTTCATACTCCTAAAGATGACAATACTCTTGTTATAGTTTTGACATAATCCAGAATACTCTCCAAATTCTTCAATAGCTTCTTTTAACAGTTTTATAGAATCCATATCACCATGATAGAATCCATATCACACATGGGTTAATCTCATGGTTCTGCAGCCAAAATGAAATTGAAATTTCTCACTTCTATCCACTTTTTATTTGACAATAACAGATAGGATTTCCATCACAAGTGTAAATAGATAGGGTGACATAGGATCACCCTGTCTTAAGCCCCTACCACCCTTGAAATATCCAATACTCTCACCATTAACACCAATAGAGAAAGCAGTAGTAGTCACACACTTGATAATCCATCCTACCATCTTCTTATGGAAACCAAAACCTTGTAAGATTTGTTCCAAAAACTTCCAATTCATAGTCTTATATGATTTTTGTATATCAATTTTCATGGATATTCTTTTTGGTCCCTCCTTCCTAACATAACCTTTGAACAACTTTTGTGACAGTAAGATATTATCTTGAATATGTCTATTTGGAACAAAAGCACTTTGATTCTTATCCACTATCTCTATCCTCTCAGTTATAGATTTGCTAATGCACTTATACGGTACATTACAACAAGCAATTGGCCTAAAATCAGTATGCTTTGATGGAGTTTTCACTTTTGGAACTAAGGTAATCAAAGTGGAATTAATCTCCTTTAACATCTTCCCTGTTTCAAAGAAGTCCTTAACAACATTATAAACATCCTTCCCAACTATATTCCATGCTTTTTTGAAGAACAAAGTAGAGTAACCATCAGGTCCTGGAGCCTTATTTCTATCAATTAGAAACATAGCACTCTTAATTTTAGCATCACTAACATCTTTAATGAGTTCATTAGCTTCACTTTTAGAAAACTTCTTCTTAATAAACCTATTCATATCCACCATATCTTTCACAAGTACCTCTTTACATAAGAATTTTTGAAAATGATTAACAAACTGCATAACAACATCCTCACCCTCAAATTTATTCCTTTGCTCATCATAAACACACTGGATTCTATTCCTATGATTTTTACATTTCAAAACCTTGTGGAAATAGGCATTATTCCTGTCCCCAAAACTGAGCCATTGAACTTTTGATTTCTGATACAAAATCGTTTCCTCATCTTTCATAGCAACAACATATTTTAAAACTCTACTTTCCTCCTCTTTAAACTGCTTCCAATCAGGATCTTTGTCAATCTTTATCTGCAACTCTTTTAATTATTCTCTCAGCATTACTACTTTTTCAAAAAATTTACCATTCTTCCATGATAGCTTCTTCAAAGGATTTTTTAAACCTCTCAGTTTCTTGACAACTTTGAACATACTGTAGCCATTAACAGTATCTTCCCATAAGTTTTGCACAAGAGGACTAAATTCTTTTTTATCAGCTATAAAATTAGAAAATTTGAAACCTCTCTTTTTTGCTTGAATTGCATTAGGAAACCCTAATATAGTTGGACAGTGGTCAAAAATCAAATAAGGTAAAAACACTGCATTAGCTTAACTAAATTTGGCAATAAATTCTTCACTTCCAATGATTCTATCCAGCTTTTTTAGAACTCCACTTGTATCACCATATTTAACCTTGAACAAATTCTTTTCCATGTATAGAATAGCCCAGAACTAGCAATATCTTCCATTTTAATTTTGTTGACACAGTCTCTAAATTCACACATATCATTAGCATCGAGGAACTACTAGAGGAACGTTCATTTGGAGACAAAGTGACATTCATATCACCCATCATAACCCAAGCTTCTTTCCCACAATTCTCCTGTATATATCTTAATCCTTCCACAATTCCCTTCTTTCTTACCCTCCATTGGCAACATTAACAAAGGTACAGAACAACACTATATTACCATTAGGGGTGAGAAAAAAAAACCGAAAAATCGAAAACCAACCGAAAAAAAAAAAAAAAAAAAAAAAAAAAAAAAAAAAAAAAAAAAAAACGAACCAAAATAATCGACCGAAACTAAAACCGATGGTTCGGTTTTTACTTTTCCAAAAACCAAAAATTTATGTTCGGTTACGGTTTTTGTCCAAAAACCTAACCATAAAAACCAAACCGAACCGGTTTTATTATATAATAATGTAAATAAATAAGTAAATAAATCAAATATATAAATTCATATTCATTTTGTAAAAATATGAGAAATTACATAAATCGTCCTTGTGGTTTGGTAAAAGTTACGGATCTTGTCTCTATGGTTTAGCGGGTTTCGTCCCTGTGGTTTACAAATCTTACGGATCTTGTCCCTGATCTGACCCGGTCGTAAAAAAGGACCTCCCTTGCAAATACTCTCTAACGTGAGGGCTAACATTGTATTTTGGTTTTAACGATCGTTATACAAACAACATGGACGATTAATGTAATTTACTCTTAAAAAAAAAAAAAAAAAAAAAAAAAAAAAAAAAAAAATCTTTTTAGTTTATTATTTAATTTTTTTTTTAATTTTATTACGATTAAATTTTTTAATAAAAAAAACTTTTTTTTAAAAAATTTTATTTTAATTTTATTATAATAAATTTAAAAAAAACAAATTTTAATTTTATTATAATAAATTAAAAACTATTTTTAATTTTTTTTAAATATTTAAAAGAATAAAAAAATTATAATAAAACTAAAAAAAATTAATTTTACTTTTATTATAATATTTTTTTTTTAAAAAACTGTTTTTTCTTTAAAAAAATTAATTTTATTAGAAAAAATTAAAGTAAAATTAAAAATTTAATTTTATGAAGGCTTTTTGATTACTGCTTGGTCCTCTCATGGTTTGGTTGCTTGGAATGATGGATGTGAAGGCTTTTTGACGTCCTACCTCTTGGTTGATTTATTTTGTTTTGCGTTTCTTGCAATTTTCGGTTTTGTTTTGGAACCTTTTTATTAATAAAATCTTAGCCTTTCGAAAAAATAATAATAACATTACCAAAGTACTTGTAAAATTTACGAGAACATTTGTTTCATGAGAAAACTTAAAAAAAAAAACCTTGTTTAAAGTCCAAACTGAAAACATTCTCACCACTAAAGGAAAAGCGAGCTTATTTCTTCAGTTTCAAGTATGCCATGATGTCTTAAGATATGTACAATATCAAAAGAGAAATAAAATAAAATGAGAATGTTGAAAAAATACCACGGTTTTTAATAAAATTAATTTTTAATTTTACTTTAATTTTTTCTAATAAAATTAATTTTTTTAAGAAAAAACAGTTTTTCAAAAAAATTATAAAATTAAAATTAAATTTTTTTAGTTTTATTATATATTTTTTTTTATTTTTTTTAATATTAAAAAAAATTAAAAATAGTTTTTATTTATTATAATAAAATTAATTTTTTTTAATTTATTATAATAAAATTAAAATTAATTTTTTTTAAAAGTTCTTTTTTATTAAAAATTTAATCGTAATAAAATTAAAAAAAATTTGAATAATAAAACTAAAAAGATTTTTTTTTTTTTTAAGAGTAAATTACATAAATCGTTCCTGTGGTTTGTATAATGATCGTTAAAACCAAAATGCAATGTTAGCCCTCACGTTAGAGAGTATTTGTAAGGGAGGTCCTTTTTCGGGACCGGGTCAGATCAGGGACAAGATCCGTAAGATTTGTAAACCACTGGGACGAAACCCGCTAAAAAAAACCACAGGGATAAGATCCGTAACTTTTACCAAACCATAAGGACGATTTATGTAATTAACTCTAAACATTATTAGGCTTAGTTTGACAAAAAAAAGTAAAGAAAATTAACAAAGTTTTCTAAAAAAAATATTGTTTGTATAAATTGGCGACGCCAAAATATTAACGGTTAAAAACCGAAAAAACCAAAATCGAACTGAAACCGATTATAAACAGAAAAAATCGAACCGCAAAAAACCGAACGGTTTCAGTTTTGGGTTTTATAAAAACTTAATATTTCGGTTCAGTTTTGGTTTTAGCCAAAAACCAACCCAAACCGAACCGTGCACACCCCTAATTACCATTATTAGAACTTATTATACATAACAATGACTGTTTAGCTTTGTGAATAACATTCACACCTATAGAATCCTTATTCCAGCCTAACATAATCCTGCAACCCTTATCACAAAACTGCATATTTGAAGTCCATTCCCATCTCCCAAAAATCAGATCACAAACTTTTTAAATTATTTTGGCCTTTATATGGTTTTCTGGAATTGCACATACACTTAAAACCCTTGCATACCCAACTCTTCCTATCCCAGATTTACACATAGAAGCAATGACATTGTCCATGACCAAAGGTTTTCCAACTCTCCTAGCCAAAGCACTAATATGTGATTTTACACTAATATCATATGTGATATTAAATATCATATATAATTTAACATTAATATCAAATGTGATATTCAAATTAGTGTTTTATCATATATGATTTTTTAACACAAATTTCAGTAATGTAAAAAAAGGAAAAAACTTAAAAATAAAGTGAAAACTACGAAAAAAAATATTTTGTCGAAAGTATATCAAAGTGCTTATCTATTGAAAGATAATTAAATGCTCTTCGCAATGATATATATATTTTTTTTCGCTTAACCATATTATTATTTGAAAAAAAAAATGATGAAAGTGGGTTTTTTAAATTGTTGAGATTAATCTCATCCATTAGATCAAATAAAAATAAATTGTGGAGATTGATCACTTGATATGTAAAGAATCTTTTGTCCTCAAATGATCTTAAATCATTATTATTGACAAATATAATTAAGAATTATTTATATATCTTTTAGATAAAAGTTTACATATATTCAATAAATTAGCCTTATATTAAAACTAGGTCAATGTGACTTATATTTCAAAATAAGAGGAGCACACTAGTACAATAACCATAATTGCCGACGACCACTTTTGCAAATTGCCGATGACATGACGCCGGCATGTCACTATGCCGACGACATTAGGTAGCCATATTATAGTCGTGGATGCCTCGTCGGGACCTACTGTTCCGACGACGATTTCTTCCGTTTGCCGACGACAAGGTGGGTCTTGCAACCATTTGCAGTCAAAGTTTTTGTGGGTTGGACGCAAATGAAACAACTCAAATGAAACAACTCGACAAGAAAACGAAACAACTCGAACGACACAACTTAACACACGACAAAGACCGGAACAAACAACTCTCATTCATTATTTTTTTCTGATACTTCCCATTTTGCTAGAACCTGCACCACCATTCCTCTCTCTTTCATTCTTTTGCTTGATGAAATGTTCAAACAAAGATTCAAGATTTGTTATCCTCATTCTCAGTTCATCGAATTTTGATAACTTGCTTTCACTATCATCGGCCAACATCTCCTGTAGTATGGTTTTTTCCTCAACCATTTCAGAATAACATCTCTCATCCACGAGCTAATGTTCTTATAAGAACCATATTCAGAAATAATTTCATCGCCATATGTATTAAGAACTTCATCAAAGAGTGGTAGGTATGATAAAACCATTGACCACTCCTCTTCAAGTGTATAACCAGCCATTGTTATGTATGTTTTGCGGGGAATTGAGGATTGTTTTATGTGTGTTTTGGCGAATTGAGGATGATTGGTTATGTATAAGTAAAAAATTGGCGGGATAAAGTTGCAATGTGACGGGAAAAAGCTGGCATTCCTGCCCAATTATTCACTATTATTTGTCCAAGTGCTTTCCCTACTACATGTCATCGGGACGATACACTACAAAAGTGTTAATTACTTTTGTGATTTATTGTGCCGACGACATGTCATCGGTACGATAAACAGCAAAAGTGATTAGTGTTAGACCGTATGTTTACATTGAAAACCCCGTGTGTATTATGTATTATTCAATCACAATTTATAGAGAATACATGAAACATAAAGGAAACCCTAACGGACCCTAAGCCCACACACGGGCTTGGGCTTAGCCTAATCTATTCGCTAATACTCCCCCGCAGTCTGAGCGGCAAATTCACGAAAGCTCGAGACTAAAAGAGATTACTAGTATTATTGATAAAACTAACTTTGTTGATGAAGACGTCTTCAAACAAGCGGAAGTGGAGCCAAATCTTCAAAATCTTCATGATCCATAACTAGCAATATTGAAAAACTTGATTTGCTTTTTCTGTTTTTGGAAAAGATAACTAGATAAAGAAAAAAAATGCAAGGCAATGGAGGGAGAGCAGCATCGACAGAAGTTGATGAGAAGGGAGGAGAGGAGCAGCAGGTGAATGGAGGGAGAGGAGCAGCAACATAAGTGGATGAGAGGAGCAGCGACAGAAGTGGATGAGAAGGGAGGAGAGGAGCAGTTGAGGAGTAGAGATGGGAATGGAGCAAAGGCAGACGAGATCAGGGAAGAGGGGAGCAGTGAAGGGAGGAGGGAGAAGCAGAGGAGATTTTCAGAAGTGGGATTTTTTTTATTTTTTTTAGAGGATCGGTAATGTTTTGTCTGAAGGCATGTTAGATGATTTTTGTGACAAATGTTTTGTGATCTTACGTGGACTACACCAGAAGAAAAAGTTGAATTGTTTAATGGTATGTGTTGGTGACTTGTGGCTTGGCCTATCAAAGGAATGCATTGTTTAAAGAGAATCCAGTGACTACACCAGCGGAAGTTTTGTTGAACGATGATTGGAAGAAAATAGGGTTTGGCGGCTAGGGTTTGAATGGTGAAGATCAGACCCGCTCTGAAACCATGTTAGACCGTATGTTTACATTGAAAACCCCGTTTGTATTATGTATTATTCAATCACAATTTATAGAGAATACATGAAACATAAAGGAAACCCTAACGGACCCTAAGCCCACACACGGGCTTGGGCATAGCCTAATCTATTCGCTAATAATTAGCACTAATCTAATACTAATCTCGACCATTATTTGTGTATTTTTGTTACCGACGACATGTCGTCAGGAAGCTCAGGGCAGGAAAAAATGCCGTCAAAAAGTTGGGCCGAATATTGAAAGTCAAATTTGATTAACATCGTGCCGCCGACTTGTCGTCGGCATTTTTTCCTTAAAAATTCAACGCATTGGAGTCTCGGTCAAGCCTTTTTTTTTTTTTTTTTTTTTTTTTTTTATCGTTTAGCACTTTTTCTTGACGACATTGTGTCGTTGAGAAATAGGTCATAGCCAGTTCTCCTATTTCTTGTAGTGGCAATACTATTGTTCTTACTCTCTAAAAATAAGCAAAACTCGTCGAAAACGTTTTATCGCTTCTAGTTGCTGTTTAAATATTTGTTTTAAAGGTTTTCTCTTCATAAAATAGAGAGTTGAGGTAGAAAGAGTGGAAAAGGAAAAATAAAGTGATGTGTTAGAGAAATATTGAACGTCGTATGTACGGTATCCCCACTAAAAGTATCTTTGGATGTATTACGGTCATTTTAAAAAAAGAAATGATACATGGATCTAAACTTAGGCTTAAACTTAGACATAAAAACAAGTGTCAGCATCCTGAGTACTGCAGACAGGGACCCACTTATTTTACAATCTATCAGGATGATGACAAGTGGTTTTAAGTCTAAGTTTAGGTCCATGTATCATTTCTCTTTTAAAAAATACTTAGAGCCCGGGTACAATCGTGCCATAGCCTTGCGCCATCCCACTAGCCAACAACAATGGCGTCACAACCACACCACGGTTGGGCTGTTAACTTCTCGCACCATCACCACTAGCCCACACGTTAGAATTTGCTGATTTTTTTTTCTCTCTTTTTTAAATACTTGTTTATGTGTTTGAGATTCGAATGGTTTGATGACTGGTTTATATGTTTCTCTCATAGATAAGAGAAGGTGACTTTTGGGAGGATTTTGAGTTGCAGGTTCCGAGAAGAAGACTATGTATAGTTTTTCTTTGTTTATTTTGCAAATGACGAAATTACATTGTAGGTCCTTAAGGTTTGGGTCCAGACTTTTTAACACAGTTGAGTATAATTTCAATGTTTATAAAGTTGGTTTATAAAATATTTTGTACATTTGATGTTAAAATGAAATGAGCTTTTTTAACTAATTGTGATGTCAATCTAAAAGTTACAACTACAACGGCAACATGTGATTTGTTTTTCTTTGTTTTTTTAGTGGGGTGCATGTGGACTCATCTCATCACTTTTACTTTACGTCATCACTTTTGTATCAAGGAGAGGGGTTTTGATGTCATACCAAAAACTGATGTCATGAGTAAAAGGTGCTGAAGTGACATAATTTTTTCTTGCGGCATCACCTTTGACACGAGACTGTACTTAGCCCTCTTAGAATTATATCTTGAGTGTATAGCAAATTTGATTTTAAGGTTTTAGGTTTTAAAGATCAAAATAATCTTGCTATCTTATAATGCATGAAGCCTTTTTAGTCACTAACACTCTGTTCCCGAGTTTTAAGATGAAAGAAAAGAAGAGAAGAGACAAAATTGGATAGAAAAGAAGAGGAGAGTAATGTAATTTATTTTTTTTAAGTCGTGTTCCCGAGTTGAGAGAGAAAAGAAGAGAAAACTGTTGATTTTACAATTTAACCCTTTGTTAGATACAAAATTTATTTTTTATTCTAGGGCATTTAAGTCATTGTTTAATTAAAAAGTTTCCATATATACTTTCCTCCCAAATCATCCCACTTTTGGGAAGAAAGTTTTGGAGAGAAATATAACCAAATTTCCTCTCCTCTTCTTCTCTCTTCTCTCCTAAAAAAAACTTGGGAACACAAATTTATTTCGTTTTCATCCTACTTCTTTTCTCTTCTTTCAAAATTAAAACTCGGGAACACAGTGTAAATGCACTATAGTTGAAACTCAAAAATTGAGCAATACAAAAAACAAAATATCAAATATAACAAATTCAAATACAATTAATACTTGAAACTTAAATTTAAATGCACATTTTTTATTATTATTAAATGTCCCTAATTAAATGCACCCTCTCAATGAAAATTATAAGTAAAATAACATATTGTACAAACCTATCAAGCTATTATACACATAAAAACAACCAAATAACATAAGACAAATTAAGCAAAGATCCACCAAACTTTTGACATTGTTTATTATCCTTAAATAAACAAACTAATCGCTAAAGCTATTGTCAAAAAACATAGAAATGAAATAAATTATTGGCAAAAAAAAAAATTATAGGGTACCCATAGCCGCATAGCCGCATCGCGCGAATACTGTGCCTTTCTTTTTTATTTTATTTTTGTAATAAAACAAATTTACCCCTCAAAAGGGTTTAACCTGCGGAGAAACCTGAACCTATGAATCCTTTTATTGCCGACTGACTTTTTTCCTAAAAATCTGGCCTCAAACAATCTGCACCTAATCTATTAACCTTTAATCAGGGCGTGTAATTGAATATCTACCTAGATTAGTTGACTACTTTATACAGTAGTTTGGTTGCATATTTGAGGATTAATTGTGATTTAACCCCTTAATTTTTGATCAGTTAATGATTTAACTATTTAACTTTTTCTAGCAACGTTAAGAACTTTCTTTAACCATTTGGAAATACTACTGCTTAACTTAAAATGATTGTTTGATAAAAACACCTGATTAAGATGACTAAATAAAGCATCCTGCAACAGCTACGAAAACATGTCTTTGGAAACAAATTAAAACTTTAGATGACTAAATATGAACGAGAACAATTCACTTTTTACACAAAGCACATGCCATAGTTTTCTTTGAATACCACTTTATGAACTTATCTTATGTAGTCAACATGCCCTTAATTGTCAATCACAAGACAAAAACATGTCTTCGAATGCAACGAGGGAACCAAACAAGACAATTGCAATACATATTATCCTATCAAAACTGCACAAGGTAGGCAAAGTATTGCACATAGTCCATATTTACAAGATATTTGCAGGATTAGACCTAAAATGTCTTAGACATGGTTCAGGAATTTTATCTAACAATTTGTAGGCATTATGCACTTGATTATACTCCCCTTTTCTCACTCGCCTCTTTACTTGATTAACAGATAATGTCTAAAGAATTTGCTCACCTCAGGGTCCCCCTTGAAAATATCCTATCTGCCACCAACATCTTTTCTGAAGACAATCTCATCAGCGCAAGTGGATTTGCAAAGGAATACGAGGGACAGCTCTTGTGGTCTGGTGAGTTGATCGATATCACTGCTCGGAGGTTAAATAAAGAAAGGGATAATGATGATGAACACGGGTTTTGGATGGAGATTTCCATGCTTTCTAGTCTCAAGCATAAAAATCTGGTTTCCTTTGTTGGGTTTTGTGATGAAAATGGTGAGAAAATCATCATAAACAGGCGTGAGATGAGGGGAAGTCTCGGCAATTATCTAAGTGACCCGAGGTTGTTGACATGGGTGCAAAGATTGGAGATATGTGTCGGTGTAGCAAATGCATTATGCTACATGTATTATGACGAGCAACGTGATTTTAGCGTAATACACCGGAACATCGAGAGTAACATAGTTGTATTAAATGATGACTGGGAACCGAAGTTATCTGATTTTAAATTTTCCATGAAGATTTTAGCTGCTCAAAGGCACCATTCATTTCATACCAATAAACTTAAGTATGCGTATGGGTATGGAGACCCAACATATATTAAGACCAAGAGTGTGAGCCACAAGTCAGATATTTACTCGTTTGGAATTATATTGTTTGAACTACTGTGTGGTAGGAAATCAATAATTGATGACGGCCAAGATAATAAGTATTTGGGTCCAGCGGCCATCTTTCATTACAAAAAGAAAATACTAGATGAAATAATTCATCCTGTTTTATGGAAACAAATGGATCCGCAATCATTCAACGTTTTCGCAGAAACAGCATATGCCTGCTTAAATGAAGAACGATCACAACGTCCAAATATCCATGAGATTGTCACAAGCCTTGAGAACGCGTTGAAACTTCAAATGGAACGTCAAAATGCTGTAAGACATTTTTCTTTTTCATCTTTCTTTTATAATAACTTGTCTCTATTTATAGATAATCTTAATATTAACACGAGTAAAAATTATTTACTTATTACTTTTTCATCTGTTTGAGCAAATATTCGTAGATGCTCTTCAACCCTAAGCTTCAGGAGACTCCGCGGTAGCTCCTTCTTCTTGTAGGCTGAAATAAGAGAGAACACCGTTAGCTCGCCCCGGGTTTTTAGTCCGAGACCAAGCTCCGGCGTGAGAGTAAGTACTTGGTATAAGTGAATGATAAATAATAAGTGATAAGTAAAGAGGAGTAAGGGTAGAGAGAAGTCTCTATCGGAGTATGTGTGTGGGAAAAAGGTCCTCCTTCATGTGTGTGAACCATTCCTTTTATACTACCTGAGATTAGCTCCACGACATATCTCTTGTGGAAGCTAAGTTGTCTTTTAGGGGAAGCACATAAGGCGCTGACGAGCACCAGGCTTGGTCCTCGGGGTCAAAGTTGTCTTCATGCTAGTTGTGGACCAGACGCCTGTGCCATTCGTACATCATCGTACAACGTGTGTCAGTTGTCAGCGTACTAGTTCTGATGGAGATAATGTTCTACCTCCTGAGTAGACACATTCTCCTGAGTAGACAATGCTTCCTGAGTAGACATTGCCTTCTGAGTAGACATGTTCTCCTGAGTAGACATGTTCTCCTGAGTAGACAATGCCTCCTGAGTAGACATTGCTCTCCTAAGCAAACAATGCTCTCTTGGGCAGACATTGCTCTCCTAAGTAGATATTGCTCTCATGAGCAAACATTGCTATCCTGAGCAGACAATGCTCTCCTGAGCATACAGCTCTCCTCAGTAAACATTGGTCTCCTGAGCAGACAGCTCACGTGAGCAGACAATTCTCCTGAGCAGACATTGCTCTCCTGAGCAGACAGCTCACCTGAGCAGACAGCTCACCTGAGCAGACAGCTCACATGGGCTGACAACTCTCCTGAGCAGACAATGCCTCATCATAGATTGGTTTTGTCTTAGAAACATTTGGAGTTAATTGTGATCGTCTCCTCCGGAGTATCCGGAGGAGGACATACCTCATCATCATCCAATCATGACAAGGTAATTATTTACTTATTACTATTGTTGTAAGTCAATGGAATTTTATAAAAGTCAACTCCATATATATACGTGTCATCTTTGGAACACTTGGTAATGTTGTCTTGTTTGGTACATATGTAGGGATCATTGACCTCCATATCTACACACGTTGAGTCCCATGTCAGCAAAGAGACAAATTCTTTCCTCAAAGATCTTTGCTTTGAAGATATAGAATCCGCAACCAATAATTTTTCTGTTGAAAATATTATCAAACAATTTAAGCTTGGAATAATTTACGTAGGCCGTCTCTTTCATTCTGAACAATTCATCGATATTATTGTAAAGAGGTTCTATTTAGATTTTGTAAAAGATGAGAGCAAAAGGTTTCGGATGGAAGTTTCGATGCTTTCTAGTCTGAAACATAAGAATCTAGTGTCCCTTATTGAGATTTTTGATGATGAGAACAATAAGATGATCATATACAAGAAGGAGGCCAACGAAAGTCTCGCAAAACATCTAGGAGACCAGACCCTCACATGGATGCAAAGGTTGAATATATGTGTTGGTGTTGCAAATGCATTGAGTTACATCCATTACGATGTTGGACGTGATTTTAGTGTCATACATTGCAACATCAGGAGCTCGAAAATTTTACTTGATGACGAATGGGAACCCAAGTTATCTGGTTTTGAACTTTCGTTGAAAAATACAGTAGCTCGAAGACACCGTCTTTTTCTTACTCGTGATATTGTTGAGAATGTATACCTGGACCCAAAATATAAAATGACTGGCGGTATGACCCACAAGTCAGATGTGTATTCATTTGGTGTTGTATTATTAGAAGTCTTGTGCGGAAGGAGTGCAGTTCTTCCAGTTGAAGCGTTGGGAGAGGGGTTATTAAGTCAACTAGCAAAATCTCATTTGGATGATATGATTGATGTGCATTTACGAAATCAGATGGACCAAGATGCATTAAAGATCTTCTCAGAAACAGCATTTTCCTGCTTAAATGAGGAAAGAGCCAAACGTCCACATATAGATCAGGTTGTCAAAAGACTTGAGAAAGCATTGGAACTTCAATCAATGTATAAAAATCCGGTAAGAAAATCAACTTGCTTATCAACTTTAGGTGATAATAACTGTTATATATATCTACTAATGTCCTATTCTTCAGCAAATATTGTTTCAGGAACTTTCAAGGAATGCAGTTGACAGTACATCATCCAATCGCCTGAGGGTAATTTACTTCTTTATAGTTTTAGTTCAAAGCTGGTCATCCTAATTTATAAACAAAAAAGTAAATTACACGAATGGTCTATGTGGTTAGGGGCTTTTAACATTTGATCCCTGTTATGAAGAAATTAGAAAAGACATTTCTGGTGTCTCATATTCATAACCCTGGCACTCTAAAATGATAAACGACCGTTAACAAATTTATTGATATGGGGACAGAAATCAAAACATTTCTAAATTTATTGAGATGACCAGAATCAGAAATCATAACACCCAAACACCAGAAATCAAAACACCATCGGCACCAACTACCATGGACCTGCACACTAGTCACAAATCACAAATCATTTTTAAGCGTAAAACAGTAACTGATGTCGAAGCTAATGGAATCGAATGGCTGAGAATAAAGCGTTGTTGTATCACTTTTTTGTATTAACATCACAATTAGTACATATTGTGAATCTTTTTTCATTGAATATTTATTTAAGTACAGTGTTTTTTCATTGAATATTTATTTAAGTACGTTTTTGTATTTTGAATGTCCACAATGTTGCAGCGGAAGAACTTGGAACACTTGAAGATTGGACTTGATGATATCGTGATGGCAACAGAGAAGTTTGCCAACAAATATTGCATTGGGTCTGGCGGATATTGTATGGTATACAAGGCACAACTCGAACATTTTGATAGCAGTAGTTCAGCTTCCATAGAAGGGAAGAATAAATGTGATCTTCCCAAGAAACGTAGCACGGTAGCCATAAAACGCTTTCACAATCGAGAAGGAGAACAAGGGTTCATTGCAGAAATTGAGATTCTGACTAGCTACAAACATGAGAATATAATCTCTCTTCTTGGTTTTTGTTATGAAGATCTTGATCACCCGATCCTTGTCTATGAGCTTGCTTCTAAAGGAAGTCTTGAAGATTATATGGGAAGTCATAAGAATTATACGGGAAGTCTTACTTGGATGCAACGCTTGAACATATGTCTCGATATCGCACATGGCTTGAATTACATTCACAACAACACAAATCAAGCAAAACAAAAGATGATACACTGTGACATCAAGAGTGCAAATATTCTATTGGACGAAAATTGGGAGGCGAAGATTGCTGGTTTCGGGCTCTCCAAATTCCACACAACAGATCAAGATGCCAGTACTCTCAACGCCAGTTCGAGTGTAGGTACAATTATGTATTTGGATCCAGAATATGAGATGTCTGGAAGATTAAATAAAAAATCAGACATTTACTCTTTTGGAGTAGTGTTACTTGAGATCTTGACCGGGAGGTTGGCCCATGATCGTATTTTCACTAACGTCAATGAGAAGGGGATTGCATCCATTGCAAGAGATCATTTTGAGAAGGGAACACTAATGGAAATTGTTGATCACAAGATCAAGGAAGAACCAGATGAACATGTCTTTGCACTACGTAAAGGACCCAGTAAAGAGTCTTTGGACATATTTTCAGAAATCGCTTTTCAATGTCTAGCAGAAACTCAAGCAAAACGTCCATCAATCGGAGTTGTCATCAACGAACTCAAAAAAGCGTTATGTTGTCAGGTAAGTAATGGGTTTAAAATATAACTTTATAATTTCCTCATTTATTCTATCGTAGTATATATGTGACATTTCATACATTATACTTTAAAGGAGTTTCAGATGCCAAATTGTTCCAATTATATTTTACTTTTCAAATCGACTGATTGTCCGATGATTTGCAGGAGAACCACAAGGACAACCTCAAACTGTCACTTCAAGACATAAAATTGGCCACAAAAACTTTCAATCAAGAAAATCTCATTGGACATGGAGATTTTGGGAATGTGTATAAGGGTCAAACTCATGGGCATAACTTCATTGCTGCAAAGCGGTTGGGTAGAAAATCTGCTGAAAGAGAAGCTGAATTTATGACAGAGCTAGAAATCCTTATGGAGTATAAACATGAAAATGTCATTGGTCTTGTAGGCTACTGTGATGAAGAGGATGAGAAAATTATTGTATACGAGTATGCATCCAGAGGAAGTCTTCATAATTATTTGAATGATGATTGTCTTACGTGGGTGATGCGACTTAAAATATGCATCGATATTGCAATAGGGTTGGAGTTTCTTCATGGAACTGTTTCAAGTCCAGAAATGGTGATACATCGGGATATCAACAGCAGCAACATTCTACTTCTTGATGATTGGAAAGCAAAAATTAGTGGTTTTGGGCTTTCCTTAGTATGTCGAACAAATCAGGATGTAGACTATGTCATCGACAATGTTAGAGGCACAACTGGCTATCGTGACCCACTATACTCGAAAAGAGGCTTCTTAACCAAAGAGTCTGATATATTCTCATTGGGTGCTATCTTATTTGACATATTGTGTGGGAAACTATCATCCGTAAAACTAGATGACGAGTATCTTTATTTACCCTTTTTGGCTAAACAACACTATCAGTTAGAAAAACTTGACGAGTTGGTGTTTGAGGGTATAAAGGAACAGATTGAGCCACAATCATTTACTACATTTGCAAGGATTGCCTATCAATGCATACATCACATGAGAGAAAGACGCCCAACAGCTGAAGAAGTGGTCATACAGCTTAAGAAAGCATTGGATTTCCAGGTAAGTTTCTTTGATTCATTTATATCTAAACTATGGCCTTTAACTGTATGAAACATGAGTTTATTAATTGATTAATGTATATACAGGAAGATCATGAAATATGGGAGCCCAAATTGCCTAAAGACTATAAAGAAATAATCCGGATGTCAAATAGGCCTGAATTCTATTCTACCAAAAAGAAAGAGGAACTTTACAACATATTTGCTGAAGGAATCCTCCTTAAACAGGACAAAGTGGTAATCATTTCGTTTATATATCTCAATTATTTTGTGTTTTATGCATCTTTAACATTTTGAGGGACAGTTGAAAATCATACATGCATTTATACATAATATAAATCAAGTCTGAATTGATTTATGTCGTATAACAGCTTCTCTCATTCTATGGTAAAGGAGAAAGAAATGAAATGGTATCAGCAACAACATTTTCATATAAAAACAGTTGTCCACTCAAGTGGCGATCTCTTCCTGAATCAAGGTTCTTTTCTCTTTCTTTCTATCCTGGTTATAATATATATATATCTATCTTCTTTATTGTTAAATACAGTTACAAGTTGTATACGGTAGCATAACAATTTGTTCATATATTTTAGTTTTTACTTTTTAATATTAACAAGTTTTAGTTTTGGGGAAAAAGAACAAAATATAAATCTTTTCTTTAGAAATTGGACACCACATGCATTGACAAATTCGGTATTTTTATGTTACCTAATATAGCCCATGTTTGGTGTATCGATGATATGTTTGATATTCCTGCTCTTTGGAGTCAGTAGCTTGTTTTTTTTAATAGGTGGTCGCGGTATGCCCATGTTTTGGGTCCGCTGTTTTCACGACCATTAATGTTAAATTTGGTAGCATCTTGCTAGTGGATTTTACAAAGACACTCAGTACAGAATGAACGGGACGCCCTTGATGTTGTGTTGGGTTGAACAACGGCCAGTTTGGGGCGGTTTTTAGTTAAAACCAAACCCCAGATGAAAAGCTTGGTATATACATTTTTCAAAACCAAACCCAGAACCGTAAGTCGGTTTGGTTTTTCCGGTCTTTAGTTTTTTTCAGTTCTGTTTTGGGATTTAGATTTTTGTTTTTTCATTCAAGGCCAAGCTTTTCTAATGGTATAAATTTGATTTCACAATTATTAGGTGATAACAAAATTAAATGTATTTGAGTTCATTTTTGCATCAGAAAACAAAATAGATGTTACGTATACCGATGAGAGAAACACTATTTTGGTGGGACAATTGATATGTGATAATTTTATTTTTTTCATAATTTTAGAAAAAGAGATATGTACGTCTTACGAATATAATATGTGTGTCTTTTATTTTTTTAAGTATTTCAAGAAAAACTTGATGTATTTTTTCTAAAAGTTTAATTAATATTAGTACGGAGCGGTTCGATTTTTTTGGTTCTTCTTGCTCACCCCTAGTGTTTACAACGCCAACTTCTTGTGTTCGGCCGGAGAAAAGCGGATGCACATAGTCGGGTTAGGCGCAACATTAAAGAAAAATGAAGATTTAAAACAAGATTTCTCGGATACCTTATCCATATATCAAATCATAAAAAGAAAGTGGGTTTGAAAGAAACCAAAGAAATATTAAAGGCATGTCAACATAGAAACTAATAGAGAAAACGAATACTAGACTAGACTGCTAGTCTTTGGCCGAAAGTTTTAGTGCACAAAAATGTCGGGACACAGGCTCTTTGAATAAAAACAAATCTTAAAAGAAAATTTTTATTAGTAAAAAACATTGACATTTTCTAGTCATTTATATGATAACGATACTATAAATTTAAATTATGAGTTAAAATATTCTCCCGAAAAAGTATATATATTAGTATTATTTACTAGAAGAATACCCGAGCATTGCGATGATTATATATAGTTTTCGACAAAATCTAGTTGCGTCAATTTGTCTGCACATATTTATTTATATCTTTTGTGGATCTTTATGGATTTATGTATTTCTTTTGTGTATCTTTATAGGTGTGATTTATATCGTTTGTGTGTGTGTCCACGCAGTTTTCAAACATTTTTTAAATAAACTATTATGACGACAGTAAAGCAGATTTTAGGTGGTTTCGGTTTGCTTTGTCGGTGATTCGGCTTAGATGAGTTTATTATGTGTGTGTGAATCACTTTTGTGGCTCATTTACTTGAATGATAGTTATCACATGTTTTAATTGTAGCTTCTGTAGCTTGAGATAATTTTGAAAAGATATTAACGATCATTTTCTAAATCATTTTTCGAAATATTGTATGTATTCTAATGTGTTAACTCTAGTTTGGGTCCACGTAAATTTGTTACATTCACTATATTTCAAGCCATGTATGATCTATAAGTGTTTATAGTTGATAGTTTTATTACTCGCGCCAAGCAATGACAAAAAATAGTTTGTTGTACAAGGAGATCAGAAAAAGTTTATGAATTAAATTGTAATTAATACGGAATGCGTTGCCTTTTATGAGTAAAGGTATTTTAGTAAATCCACTTTTCTCATTTTGCAAGTTTTAAGCAAAATAATTTTTGCTTTATAAGTAGTATAGATTTTGTCAAAAATAATTATTAAATCTCAAAGTAGAAGTTTATATTTGGGGGAGTAAAAGCTATGACTGATGAAGACATAATTATTTATTAATAATACGTGCAGGTTCCATACAGCAGTGGAAATGTTAGATACTTCTAACTTGATTATTGAAATCAAGACAAGAGCTCAATTTTTATCTCCAAATGTTGTTTACGGGGTCTATTTAGTCTTCAAGTTTAATGACTCAAGAAATTTGTCAAGTAAACCTCTATATGTTAATCTGAAGTATAAAAATGGGCGTGAAAGTCTACATTCATATTTTGCAACATGGAGAGACAATGAATGGATGATTATTGAGCTGTATCGATTTTTGAATGAGAAAGAAGATGTTGTTCATGAGTTTCTCCTTGAGAGTTTGTCATCGTACTATTGTGGAGATGGTACAATTTATGTCGAAGGCATTGAATTTCGAGCAATAAACAATGTAAGTTTGAAAATAATCCTTGGTTCGTATTCTACATTCTTTTTGTTATGTACGTAGTATTGTATAAAGGGATGGATATATGGAGGGAAATAAAAATCATGTCCTAAGTTACATGCATAAACCATGATTCTTACACAGGTGAAAGATGAAGAAATCGGAAAGTTTGAGAAAGTCCAACAAGTCTTCAAATCAAACATCAATGATGATCAGGTGCAACAATTACCAACTAAGTTTGAAGAAATATTTAAGAAATACGGTAACCGTGACGAATTGTTCTGGTTTGGCGAAGTAAATGGAATGAAACTTCTTATACTTTCGGCCCAGGCAGCTTTACACAATTTCTCTAATGTGGATCTTTTTACTTCAAAACCATCACCCCAGTCCAGGTTTGCTTTTTAACAAACTTTACCTAACTGAACATTCACTATGAGCTCATTTATGGTTACCCAAATATTTAAAAGATTACTCATTATAAAACTAGATTCAATAAATTTTAGATCTTAACCTTCTGTTTGGTCTGATAAAATAATGATGATTCATGAACAGATGGTTGACAAAAGTTTCATTTCTTAGATTTGGGTTTTTGTGTCTTCAAATTTTACATTTTTTGTAATCAATATCGTAATGCAGATTTCGGAAGGTGATTGAGTTATTACCACAAAAAGTATTTTGTATCAATTGCACGATTGAAAGTCAAATGTTATCCCCCGATACAGACTACAGGTGTTACCTAGTGTTCAAGATTTCAGAGAAATGCCAAGGGTTGCATTGTCCGGTGAAAGTACGAGATATACTCCACCAAGAAAACAACGAGGCTGATTTTTTCTATTTTATTAACCCAAGCGAATTAAATACAAATGATATTACTCGGGTACCAAAACAAAGGGAAGATGGATGGATGGAGATTCAACTTTGGAACTTTAACTCGACTCATGAACTTGCGAATGACTCTCTTTCAATTAGTATGAAGTTTACAAGTCTTGAAGGACCTATGTCTGGTCTCATTGTTTGTGGCCTTGAGTTTCGGCCATTGTAAAAAGAATTATTTCCATATTTAGTAGTATTTGTTTTTCCTCGGTTCAGAAAAGGTTCTTGGTGTTACTCTGGATAATCGTAGAGAGAGTAAATTTCATACACCGTTTTTGTGGTTTGTCCAAATTGCTGATTGAGTCTGCACCTTTTTGAAAATGAAGACGCACGTCCTGTGTCAAACCTTTGGTGTGAATATAGTCTTTGACTCAAAATGAAATGACTAAAATATCTTTTGTGATGGGGTTGGAATTCCAACCCCATCACAAAAGGTATTTTAGTCATTTTACTGTTAGCGAGAGACTATATCCACACCAAAAGTTTCTCATAAGGACTGTGCTTGCATTTTAAAAAGCTAAGGACTGAATATGCAATTTGAAAAAAATCACAAGTACGGTTTTCGCAATTTACTCTTATGGAAAGTATGTGTAAAGGTTAATCTTGTGCCACGATTTAAGTGTTACATTCAATGCTGATGCTTGTACGACTTTTACCAGTTGTAGAATAGTCGTTGTATAGGCGGACTCGGGACTAAAACCTACCAGGTTCAGTTTGGTAAATCTAAACATGGCTTGCAAGTTGCAACTATTAGCTAGCCGATTATATTTAGACTTAGTCCAAGTATAATTGTATTGGGATTAGCCCTATGAGTTAGCTTACTTTTGCTAATTAACTCAGCCATTTTCTTTTTCTTTTTAGCTAAGCTTGCTGCTACCACAATTTACCTTGTCATAGCATCATGACGGGTAACACATCTACTCCGCAAATCCGCAATCCATTGCTAGCATAAACGCTTGCATCCCTACCCCTCTCGATCTTGAAAAATTAAACTACAACTCATGGAGCGCGTTGTTCAAGTGTTTTTGTAACATGTATGGTGTGCATCACCATTTGAAGACTCCACCTACATCAACCACAAGTTCATCTTCCATTGATCCCACTCATGACAGCAATGACTCACTTGTGGTTATGTGGATGCATTCCACGATCTCTCCTAAGCTTGTTGACATAGTTATTCATGATACTATGTGTGCACATGAAGTTTGGAAATGTTTACAAGACATCTTCCATGATAATAAGGATGTTAGGATCATTCAACTTGACAACAAGATTCGTAATTTGAACATTGGCAACCTTTCCGTCACTAAACACTTTCAAGAAATCAAGAGCAAAGCCGATCGGTTATCCAACCTTGGTTCCACGCGTGGACGGACCTTCTTGAAGGCTAGGAAGGGCCATGGCTCCAAAAAAAATTCCTCAATGTATTTTGTTTAGTAAATTAGTGCTAAGCTTTTGTTTTAGTAGTTTGGCCCTCCTAAAAATTAATCAATAACGTTTCAGTTCCCTCAACAAAATGGTTCAAGTTCCGTTGATGGTTTCACGATAAGTAATTTCGAGTCTTGTTAGATATGCTATTGATGGACTTCATGCTCGGTTTCCCGAGATAACCCGCATCATGCGACATAGGAAAAAACTTTCTTCTCACTTTTGACGAGGTAAGGTCTATGGTCCTTCTTGAGGAGAGTGATATGAATAATAACCCACCATCCCCTTATAATCACTCCTCATCATCCCCTACGGTTTTAATGACAACTACTTCTGGTTCCATCCAACCCAACGCGGTGCTTGCACGTATGGAGGAAGGTGAAAATATGTTCATGGCTTAAATGATAATAGACCTATAATACCCTCTCAAACCTCTGCTAGTAATCGACCCTCTAATTCACAATATGGCAATAATCGAGGGTGTGAGCCCAATAAACGCATATCCAACCAGGCTCAGTTCAATACAACCAAACACTTTCAACTCTATGATATAATCTGTACCGGACTCCACTTCATTCAATGGCCCAACACCATCAATAGTTCGCTATGTTTACTTGCAGACGGCCCTGAACCATTTTGCCGACTCCTACCATGCTTCCCTCGGCTTTTCAAAATATGACATTACAACATCCCGCATGGAATATGGAAAGGGTAGCATCATCACACTTGGAGGACAACACAGTTACACTTGCTTCTGTTTGTAATTTAAGTATTTATTCTTGTGTATATGTTGGAAATGGCCCATCTATACATGTTATTTATATGGGACACAGTTTTTTGCCGACTCCTCACAAACCATTACACCTTGACTAGCAGTCGCTTATGCTCAGGCCCATCTTGCACACAAGCTCCAGCCCAACAGCCCATTCCCTAACAATAACTCATTCCCCAACAACAGCCCGCTCAGTTGGCTAGCCCACAGCTCGCTCGGTTGACTATGTGACGAGTTACAAAAATTACCTTGTACTATTAGCTAAAACTTTATTTATAAAATATCTAACATATATCTAGCGATTTCCTTATAAAAAAGTATATTGATGAAAATGTTTTTAAATTGCGAACAAAATAAGCCTACTATTGCAATATTTTTTACTTAAGTAGCATATGGTATGCAGTGTGGCTTATAAGCTATATCTATACTACTTATAATAGAGGAATGAATCTCTTTCCTCATGGTCTTAAAATTAAGATTTACAGAATACAAAGCCTGTTGTAAAATACATAATGCACTATTAATGATCTTTCTCATCAATCTTAATTTTAAGACTTACAAGTCTTTAAACTTAATGTACAAAATACAAAGCACTATTAATGTGGTCAATATATTTAATGTAGTTAGTAATTAACTGGTCAATAAATACAATTAATACAGTTATTAAAACACCCCTTACACAAGAAATACAAATTATCAAGCATATTGTACAACCAACTTAAACATAATTCCTGCATTAAAATGTCACTAATACAAATAATAAAGAACATTATACAAATATTCAAGCCCGAACGGGCAATGGTCCAAATGGGCCCGAGCCCGAACGAGTACGATCCAAACGGGCACGGGCCAAACGGGGTCGAGCCCGAGTGGGCACGGGCCAAAAGGGATTGAGCCCGAACGGGCACGAGCTAAACGAAATTCTTGAAATCCGTAAATTTATTATCAAAATGAACATAATAAACTAAAATACATGATTCACCGGAAAATTTTATTTCATGGTATCCGCCACCGCAACGCGCGGGAACCCTGCATTAAATGTCACTAATACAAATAATAAAACACATTATACAGATATTCAAGCCCGAACGGTCAACGGGAAAAATAGGCTTAAGCCCGAACTGGTGCGGGCCAAATGAGCTCGAGCCCGAACGGGCATGGGCCAAATAGGCACGGGCCAACAGGCTCGAGCCCGAACGGGCATGGGCTAAACGAAATTCTTGATATCCGTAAAATTATTGTCAAAAAGAACATAATAAAGTAAAATACATGATTTACCAGAAAATTTTATTTCATGGTACCCGTCGCCGCAATGCGCGGATACCCTGCTAGCATGTTTAAATGACAAACGAAGAAATTTTATAGACTGATACTGAGCAAACAAGTCCACAACGACCTGAAAAATGCAAACATGTACATAATTATTAATTGCATGTTTTAACAATGGGTATTAAGCATAAACCGAAATGTAATAGCAATCCAGGTAATAATTACGGCCTATTTACAATTATGTAATGTAAACAATTCTGATTTATTAGATAGAATACGCAACTAGATTAGAGCAAAAGCATACCGCAAAGAAGTGCGAGTTTTATTATCCTCGTTAGAATACATTGTGCATTTTAAAACTTTGCAAATCTAAATGCAGATATGCAATCCAACTTTATTTTTTTATTATTTTTTATTTGTTTATTTATTTTTAGTCCTTTTTAGGTAAAATGATCCCACAAAACCATTGACATTTTTTCTTGTTTGCCAACTTCCAAATATAGTGAGGTTGTACAAGTCCCTTGTATTGCCCATGTCCCCTTCTAAGAGCACACGGTATGGTGCTTGATAACATGTTAAAAGAAAAAAACTTATACCAATGGCATGCCATTGCCATACCACCTCAACATGCCAAATCCATGCCAAATACATTTGAGCCACTCCATTAACTCAAGCCAAATGCAAACTTTGTGTGTGTTTTTTTTTGGTATTGTGAGTGGGTGGGTATTTTTAGTGGGGTATTTTGTGGGACCCAATAACATGTTAGTAGTGTGTTATGAGGGAGGGGTGTTTGAGTGATTGGTGTGTTATTGAGAGGTGTATGATGTGGCGCTGAGATGGCATACCAATAACATGTTATTGGTATCTCCCTCACCTTGTGCTCTAAGGAGATATATGCCAAGTACTGACAAACAAAAGGTTTTACATGACAAATGAAGAAACACATGTGGTGTACTCAAGTCACAACAATTGGGGACTAAAAACACCTTTTAAATAATGAGTTTGAGTGATAGATTTGATGGAAAGATGTTTTCTTAGGTTGAATAGCAAAAATAGATTTTTCATTAATGTTTTGGTTGATCACAAGTTAAGAAACATATGCTACAACTTCAAATCTTCTCATTCAAAAAAAATAATTCAAATCTTCACTGACTCGCATATGACTGTATGTTGGACCTCAAGTGGGCCTAAGCCCAAACCAACTCAAAACTGTTTGTAAGGTGAAAGTAGTCCATAAAGGTTTTGCCAAATGCCCAAATCTTCAAAATATCTAAAAAAAAAACGATTAGGGCCTTAGGGGTGTTCACAAATCGGGGGTAACACTTACAAGAGCCGAAGACTGAAACCGAGCCGAACCGAATAAAATCCTACCAAATTTGTCAAATGAACAAAGCTGAACTAAATATTTGGTTTTAAAAATGGTTTTGACAAAATAAAATCGAACCGAACCAAAAACCGAATACACATAAATATAGGTAGTATATATTTTTTATGTATTTATATAAAAAAGAAAACCATTAAAACTATTTCCTAGTATAAATATAACATCTTTTAAGCTTGAAGTCTTTCTTTTTTTCTTCTAAAAATCTATAAAATTAAAAATATATATAAATTATTATTTGGGTAAACCCGAAAACCGAACTGAATTCAATTTGGTATTCAGTTCTGTTTAATCAAATTTGAATTCGGTTTAGGGAGGTTCAGTTTTTAGTTTTACCAAAAAAAAGTAATCAAACTAACCAAATTGAATAAATCAAATAATCCAAAACCGATGAACACCGTTAAAAAGTTTCATATTCACTAATGCTCATGTAAAATCTAAAAACATAACTTTTACTTAATGGTGATTTGATAATATTTAAATACGACGTGCTAAGGATGTTCACGGGGCGGTCAGTTCTGTTAGTTGTAAGATTCATACTATCTATTGTGAGCTGCGTAATTCATTTTACTATCCGAAACCGAACCGTATTAGGCGGTTAACCAGACACGTGAGTATCTCGAATGAGCAGTTACCCGCGGTTCGGGTCATGGTTAACCATTTTAGACATTTAATTGAGTTTAACTTAATCGAGTTTAACGTATATGAATAATAATATGTTCTAAAGCCTAAAATGTACTTTAGTTAGATAAAATCACATTCAATAGATTTAAGTTATTCGGTCACAATAGTTGTATTCAAATAATCATACATAATAGATTAACAATAATTATTTGTTTGACATTTTTAAGTGACGACCATCTTAAACAATTTTCACACATAATATTTAGGGAATGTTTACATTAGGAACAAAAATCTTACTCCTTCCGTCTCAAATTATAATTCTATTTTCAATTTTCTATTCATCAATCAAGTATCTTCTATCTCCGCTAAAGTGTTTTTTGATTGGTTAAAATAAGAAAATAGACATGTATTTTGGGACAACCAAAAAGAGGAAAATTGACTTATAATTTGAGACGTATGGAGTATTTGACATTTAGTGGGTATGTATGTAATTCTCTTTATATTATACACGGTTCGGTTCGATTAACTACATATATTTAAAAGTAAAAACCGAAACCGAACTGTGATAAACTGGTTATTTCGGTTTTGGTTTGTTCGGGTTCGAGTTTTTTTTATTTTGAATTGAAGGGGTTCGGCTCGATTCGTCGATTTTTCGGATTTTTTAACACCCGATGACGTGCTCATTATAATATAATCATCTTGTGGACCCTTTCCCCTTTGAACAAATAATGGATCTACTTTAATAAAAAAATCAAGGTAAGCATATAGTTTAATTTTTTCAATTATTTTAATACCTACCATTATCGTCGATAGCATTTTTTAGTAAAACTATATTTCCCAAAATAGTATTGGAGAATAAAAAAATCAATATTTAATAGTGGTGGTGGTTCCTTATTATTGGTTAAAATCTTAAACTAAATTTAATACTAACATACGTATTAATTACCGGTCCTTTTTTTTGAGTATTTTTATACGAGTAGAGTATAATATAGGAATGCAAATCATAGTGCTCATGGTATCGAAAAAAGTACACATCTCCCATTCATATATAGTAAAGAAAATATAAAAAGTAAAGATAAATTTTCTTGATATAGTAATACCGAGTATATTATGTTGAGAATCAGTCCCTTCCCACCCCAAACTCACACCCACAAAACACCAATCAAAACAGCAAATGGGTTCTCAATGCTTTGTATATTAACAGGAAGGAACCTGAATACATTGATTACAAAATGCTAGACTCCTATTTATAAAGAACCTAAACTAAATAAACGTGGTTGTGGATTGCCATGACTCCTAAGATATCTCCCTAACTATCAGGAAACAAACCCACGTACACTTCCATAAACTTCGGTCAACCAAAGACCATATCAACACTTCTTTATACAGATAAAACTAATACAAGTCACTGCCCATTCTTCTTTATCCGTGACCTACATACTGACCCACATACTTGGCCCATCAAGATTACCCAACATTTACCCGCGTAATCTTGATGCCTATCGCGGTCTCGGCTTATGTCGATCATACTTAGGAACACGGTCTCGGTCACGTACTGCTTACTAGGTCTCCTCGTACTTTGCTTCTCTTCTGATGCGTTCTTTTGGTCCACCGTTGTGATCAAAACTTCTGCTTGCTTTCGTCTTTCGATCTTTTACTGCTTGTCAAACCCGTAAATGGATCAACCCACTTCTGAGATCCATACCCACTGAACCAAGACCCATGGCCTGCTCCATGGATACAACCTGTTACGTGATCCACTTGTTTAAAGTTCTTGCTAAAATTTCTTCCTAAACTTTTGAGTTCCAAAACGGTATTAATTCCATGCTAAAATACCGGTCTTGATCTCGTTCTTGCTTCTTGCTTATCGATTCTTGCTTTCTTGCGATTGTTTCATGTTTGCCACTTGCTACAAACCCGAAACTTTCTACTTGCTACGGTTGTCTTGTCGGCTACTTGCTACAGACTATACGGCAACTTTCTTTCTTTCTTGCTTTCTTTATTTTGATTACCATGTGATCAACCTTGCTGCTTGCTTTGTTTCTTGCTTGAGACCATTCGACAAACTGCTGCTCCTTCTCTTTCTTTTGATCATCATGTGATCAACCTTGATGCTTGCTTTCTTTCTTGTCTGCTACGTGCTACAGACTACTTGCTGTTGCTTTCTTTCTTTCTCGTTCTTCTTGCTATAAAAATGAAAACAGTCCTTGCTATCTTCCTGCTGCGTTCTTCTCGTTCACCCGCCCTTTAATCGAACTCAGCTCTTGATACCATGTTGAGAATCAGTCCCTTCCCACACCAAACTCACACCCACAAAACACCAATCAAAACAGCAAATGGGTTCTCAATGCTTTGTATATTAACAGGAAGGAAACTGGATACATTGATTACAAAATGCTAGACTCCTATTTATAAAGAACCTAAACTAAATAAACGTGGCTGTAGATTGCCATGACTCCTAAGATATCTCCCTAACTATCAGGAAACAAACCCACGTACACTTCCATAAACTTCGGTCAACCAAAGACCATATCAACACTTCTTTATACAGACAAGTCACTGGCCCATTCTTCTTTATCCGTGACCTACATACTGACCCATATACTTGGCCCATCAAGATTACCCAACATATTATAGGGTGAGAAAAGTTCAATATAGAACTCATATTTGTCATAAAATCAATTAACCAATCATACTCACTCATTTTTTTTATTAAAATATATTCACCGTTTTTTTAAAAATTAAATATCTCATAAACCGTTAATCGTTGCGTCAAAAAAATCATACCGTCACGACGAGAATTAAATTATCTTTCTATAGATATGCATTGTTATATACTTTCGACGAACTTTTTTTTAAAAATTTTTCTGGGCGAAAAAAAAAAAAAAAAAAAAAAAAAACAACTTCGTCGAAAGTATATAAAAATGCATATATATATAGAAAGATAATTTAATTCTCGTCACAATAGTGTATTTTTTGTAGCTTGAAGATTTACCTTTTGCAAGATATGTTGTTTTTTAAAAAAATGTGGAAAATGATTTTTTATTAATTTGGATAAAAAATGGATGGCTATGATTGGTTCATTGGTTCTATGACAAATATGAGTTCTACATGGATCTCAACTCATTATAGGGTAATGTTTTAAAAACCAGGTTTTGAATTGACCCGGTCGAGTCATCGGGTTATTTGTTTAATTGATTTGATCGCCGGTCAACCTGGTTTTCTATTAAAAAAAACTATTTTATTAACCGGGTCAACCCGGTTTTCTATTAAAAAATGTAAAAAACTAAATTCGGCCAGGTTTCGAGAACCGGATTGACCCGGGTAACTTAAAACCCGACGCGTCTAACATGTTAACCCATTTTTAAAAACCCGATTTTTTTAACCCTTTTTTTGTCGGAACCGGTTCAACTGGTTAACCCGACCGGGTCAACCCGGGTTTCAAAACATTATTATATTTTTTAATCCTTGTAAGAAACGACGCCGTATTGGCGTTTGAAAAAATTGGCTGAAACGACAATTTGGTGCCAAATTTAAAGGGTAAAACGACAATTGTGAAACGACGTCGTTTCGATACTTTGGTAAAATGGCAACAAGTACCCCTCAAGTCAACTAGGCCTTGCAAAAGGAATCCTTATCTTGGTCCGTTTCATAGTTTTTTATATGAGATGTATCACTTGCCGACATATTGAAGCTTCTAAACTTTTCTCCTCACATCTCAATCTTACAATAACATCGCCACTGACACTTACATCCATCACCATCATCAATATCACGGCCTAAAAACACAGACACACAATTGCCTAGATTCATTCATGGCAAAAAGCATAGTTTTTTCAATAGATAATTATGCATCTTTTTTCCAGAGATCAGATAAGCTTCTTCTTCCCTCCCACACATCCATCGCCTTCTCCAAAATCATTCATTTTTCTTATACATCGGCTACAAGATGGTTGTCTTGATGTTTAAGATAATATGTAGGTAAGTTTGCAAACCGTAACCTTAAAAATCAGTATACTGCTGCCTAATTTTCTGCGGCTGACGATGTGGTTTGAGTTAGGATCATGGGGGACAAAGGTAAAATTAGGGTTATGTTTATGGGATTGCCTGATTAAGGTTGTTGTCAAGTGTTGATTGAGTCACTCCGTTCATCAAGTATGATTGAGTCACTCCGTTTTGCATATTTGGTGGCAAGTTGGATGATGCCCATAAACTGTTTGATGAAATGTCAAGGTCCTTAGACCTTAGTGACACCTGTTTGTCTGGTCGCAGGTGTCAGAACTTTTGTTGCAAAAAAAAAAAAAACAAATGTGTGTGCAATAATATATGAAGTGCTTTCCCAATATTTAAGAAAAAATGTTTGTTAGCCTTAATTGTATGTCCCATATGAAATGATTATAATGGGTAATTGAGTTTTACCGCTTTCTTTTTGGTAATGCAGGAGAAGGAGCTATTTAGCAGAAGTGCGACGACGTTTACAAAGATCTTCAAGTGCTCAATCTGTATGAGTGGATTATGTGTTTGGCCAACTTTCCAGCCGTGTCTTGGTAAGCTTATTTAAGGGCCTATTAATTTTGTGCGTTTTTAGAAAGTTTTAAACCTCACCAATTCACAAAAAATACCAGCAAAAAAAAAATAATGTCAAATTTATAAATTGTGAAATTAAATTATTAAAATTTGTCAATGCTTACAATTTATTACTTATAAGTGTGAATGATGATGATCTTTAAGTTAATCACAACTTACGTATTACGTAATCTGTTATTTCGTAATGTCGAATACATCAAGTTGTTAGCTTAATTATTATAATATTTATTATTTGATGTAACTCATATGCTATTTAAAGCAAGTGAAAAGTAAGATGGCTTAGTGTTGTGTATAAGTAATTTTATAGCCTATTTTTTTGCAGATTGTTGTTTCTGTGGCTTAAAAGGGGATGCTGGCATTGTGGACGAAACAATTGTGGAAAAGGCCATACATTGTGAAAATTCACTAATATGGCGGATGCTTAACAGGTGTGTTTTAGGTCATCATACACAACATTTTACATGTAGTTAAATGACAAAAATATATGATAACATTGCTACCTAAGTTTTCATGTTATCTAATTGCGCTGAAAATAAGCAGAACTAAACGTCCTTGGTGGCTGAAAACAACAAAACCAAGCGCACCCGTTTGCAGAAAAACATAAACAACCCAAACGCACCTGATGGTGCAAAAATTCAGCAACCCAAACGCACCTGTTGGTCCAAGAATTCAGCAACCCAAACGCGCCAGTTGGTGCAGAATTTCAGCCAACCAAACACACCAGTTGGTGCAGAAAATCAGCAACGCATGCGCCTTTTTAAGGGCTGAAAACGTAGCCATTTAGGGGCTGAAAACCGATTCAAAACACACCCCTTTAGGGTCTGAAAATCAGCAGCAAAAGCAATCACTTTTAAGCTAAAAATTAGCAGCAAACGCACCCATTTTGGAGCTGAAAATCAGCAGCAAATACACTCATTTAGTAGCTGAAAATCAGCAGCAAACAACCCGTTTGGGATGTGCTGTGATAGCAGAAAACAAACACCGCTTGGTGTTTTGCGCTAAGCTGAAACAAGGCTTCACCCGACACCCTTCGTGGGTGGTTGTGGTCGAATCGAGGGCAAGGCTAAACTAGCACGGTCAAACACAACACGCTCTTGGGTTGTGGTTGCTTAAGAAACTCACGACACACCCTTTGTGGGTTTGGCTTCCCTGAACCGCAATAACAACCCGACCACAGCCTAAACACAAAAACTAACACAGCTTAAACTGTTTTAAACCTTAACCACTTTAGACTATTTAAAAGAAAATGAAAACAGGGTAATCACTTCCAAGTTTAAGCCAGTATCTAAAGTGAACTGTGATTTTTCTTCTTGGTTCACCATACAATACGTATAAAAAATGTTCATGGCTCATTTTTCTTGCATATGCATTCTTAAATTGATTTCTTTCTCATGAGGCTATAGAGATTGTTTGTTGATTATGGATATGTTTTAAATGTGCAGTTGCTCAAATGGATTTGAAGTTTGTGAGGCTCTTTCGAATAGCTCTTCTACCATACTCAACTCCTACCCGTTGATCGTAAAATTCCACTTATTACAATTCATCCTGCCACTGAACTAATACGTAATTGAAAGCGGTAAGTGTAATACTTCTTTAAACAAATGTCTTTTTTCGAATAGCTATGATAACTTAGTTTAGAGAATTAGTTAAACATTTGAGTCGTTAAAAAGTCTTTTAGTTTTGTACTGTAGTATTTGTTATATATATCCTTTAAGGACTGATAATGCATGATTTAGTTAAGTTACAAATTGTGTTGGAATCACTGGTGTTGATTGTAAAGGCAAATGGTTGGAAGCAGTTTAGATGATGTGTGAAAATTTAAAAAAACTATGACAAATGTAGGGATGAGCATTTCAAACCGAATCCCGGAACCGAACCGGAACCGTACCGATACGGTACCGATTCTTGAAATACGGTACGGTACCAGGACTACGAAATAAGGTGAAAAAAAATCGGGACCACTAATTCGGTACGGGATCGGTACCAAGTCGGGAAATTCCCGAAAAAAAGCGGGGAAAACCCGAATTCCCGATACCGGTATCCGAATCCCGTTCGGTATGGTACCGGTACCACTAATGTATGCTCGGAAAAAAATCGGTACCACTAATTCGGTATGGGATCGGTACGGGACTGGTACCGTGCTCATCCCTAGACAAATGTATCGACGGGCTGTGGCGTTGTATAAAGCTATCACAAACCATTTTAGGGAATAATAATAGTTGTTAGTTGATGGGTGTTTAGATATTAACAGATTGGAATGGGAATTAGTCAGTAGGAATGTGTTATTTAACTAATTTGTAAATGAGTTCATTTATGGAGAACATTTTGTGCTGATTGCCTTATTTAATCAATTACTACTTTGTCTATGCTGCAAAAAAAATGTCTGATAGAAGTTAGATAAGGAAGACCATACTCCTATTTGCAATAGCCGTCAAGAACATGAAGACACCATTTGGATGAATGCTTTAGGACAAAAATATTTCAATTTGTTTGGCTTTGCTACATTGAATCATTTATGGTGTTTTAGGTACTAAAGATAAGCCGAAGGGTGAGAAGTGAGGCATCGTGAGCACACAATGGTACATGCCATTGCCATGACGGCTAGAGCTGACCCAGCAATGGTGGCTGGAAACACAGATGCTCAGCTTTCTAGGTCGGCCACGATGCCTGAAGACACACAAATAGACGATAATGTGTTAATCTTTTGTACCAAAGTTACACTCTAACTGTGGAACCATCTAAAGTGTAGATCATAGCTGTAAATGCATATGAAACTTATGTATGGTGATACCAACTCTGCAACTTTTTTTGTTTAGCACATTCTTGCATCAACTACACGTGCCCTTTATATATACACATACCACACATATAACAAAACTCATATAGCATAAAAAATTAAATGCAAAAAACCCGCCGCAACGCGCGGGTGCATAATCTCGTTATTTTAAAGTGTTGTTAGGGCATAGCGGCACTTCCCCTTAAACTACTTTTACTCGTTACATATACCTTATGGATAGGAAAAATCAATTTTTATCGTTGTTTTCTGTCTGTATTTTTTTTTTTAATATTTTTTTACTTATAAACTTCATATTTTATATTTTGGACTTTTACTTCAGTAGTTTTATAATATAGTTCAAAATATTAAAATTAAAAAATTAAAAAAGAAAAGAGTAGCCACATTAGAGGGAATATATAACCAACCCTATATCTTTATTCTACATTTCTACTAGTACTTTAAGGCCCGTTTGGTTAGGGGTATTTGTTATTAGGGAATAGGAATGAATTACGGGTAAGTTGTTTGGTAAGTTGTTTAAACACGTAGTATATGTTTCATACTCCTAAAATTGAAACCTCGCCCATTTGGCTAGTTTTAAATTTTGATACTTTTTTACGTGGGTCATTGTCCTTTTATACTTGTCTTTTTTCATTTTTTTATTAAACTAATAATTTAAACATTAATGATAAATAAATAAAAAATAATATACTATATTTAATTATATTTATCATTTATCTCACTATCTTTCAAACCTATACCATTCCAATTCTAATTTCATATCTATTTACAAACCAAATGAGCCCTTAATCTTGGTTCATTTCTAACATGCGTACAGGTGGCCGACTCGGTATCAACAATCATTAGGTTTTTATGAAAATGTAACAACTATCATACCTCAAAAATTAAAGACCATGTTCATTTTTTAAAAATCGATATATTTAACATAATTTTACACTATGCGAGAATAATATATGGGATTCTCGTGCACCCCTAGGAACCCCCCTCAGTTAGCCCATGTCGTAGACAATAATCAGCAATGTAAAAAAGGCCTACAAGGTCGATTAATCGCCTTTCAAGCGCTATTGGGCCATCAAACTTTTCGATTTGCGTAAATTGGTCAATCGTGGTCAATAGCGGTCAACAGTCAACGATGGTCAAACTTGTCGGAATTTGCAAATCTTGCCGGAAATACCCAAAAGTCGCCTAAACTAGTTTTTAATCACTTATAGTCACTGTTTATATTTATAATAAGATGTTTTTTTAAGAAAATCTTGTCGGATATATCCAAAACTCGCCAGAAATAACCAAAACTTGCCAATCCGATTAACCACCGATTAATCCGCCTAAACTGATTAACAGTTACAAAAATATTGACCACCCGACTATCAATTTACAATTTTTGTAACCTTGACAATAACGATACTCAATCTAACTAAAATAAGGTACATGAGAAAGATATATAACTTTTAAAATTTTGATGAAATATGTTTACCAAACTTTTCTCAAAGTAATAATTGTACCCGACAAAAAAACATGCAGTTAAAAAAAAATATAATTATTACTCGTAAAATATTTTCTTTTTCATACTTTCCAGGCTAAGCAATATAGTCACTAAATCCAATCACTTTTATATCAGCGACACATCACTATTCACACACCACCAAACTCACACCTTTTAGGCTGCCCATAGTGGACTTGAGAAGATCGATCGGTCACCCAACTTGACCGATTTCAACATCGGTCGTTCCCACTGTGGTGGTTGGGTCGGAAGTCGGTCGAGCAAGGAAAAAAAATACAATCGTTCTAATATTTGACCCATTTTGCACACAACTACAATCCCCCAAAATTATATCTTTTGAACCAAAAAAAAAAAAAAAAAAAAAAAAAAAAAAAAAAAAAAAAAAAACCCTCGGTTATCGACGGTGGTAACTTGATCGTGTCTGGTCATCGGAGAGAGAAAGATGATGTGGCAGGCGAAGACCCAGGTCACGACTGTGGGTAGCCTTACTCATTATGGTCGCCACCAAACCTATCATCAAACCAAAAACATAAAATACCCATGTTATAGCAGAGGGTATGCATTGAATTTAACACGCCAAATACTCATTTGTAAACCAATAACACGCCAATGATGGTACCTAGGAATATGCCATTCACAAGCCATTCATGTTTGAGTTGTTTCATTGGCTCACGTTATTGGTTAATTGTTATGTTTTTGTTTTTGTTTTTATTTTTTTAGTGTACTGTGAGTGAGGGGGTATTTTGTAAGACCAAGTAGCATGTTAGTGGTGTGTTATGGGGGACGCTATTTTAGTTATTGGTGTGTTATTGGGAGGTGTATGATATGACGCTGAGATAACATACCAATAACGTGTTAACGGTTCCTCTAATACCTTGTGCTCTTACAATATACCCCAAACACATTTACAAACCACCCCATTTTTTTTAATTTGCATTATGTGGTGCAAACCAACAAAAAGGAACGAAAATCCCACCACCGAGCGTGATGGTGATGGGTCTTCACTATGAGGCTCCCCTGTGGTGACCTAGGTAGTTTACCACTATCAATAGTGTTTACCCTTATTAGAATGATAGTTTTATCATTAACTAATTAATCAAAGTCTTTTTAAAGTTTGTAATAATAATTTCAAGGAAGCGTAATATGCTAAACTTGATCAAAATTTCTAAACTATTTTCGTAATGTACAAATAAATTGGGATGTTTTAAAAATGAAACGTGGACTGTTAATTTGAGACAGAATGAGCATTAGAAAATGAAAAACAAAGTGATTTGCACACTATTATTTTATATTTGCACACACCAATTTGTGCAATAAGCAGTTGTACATTTGTTATATACTGTTTTCACTAAAGTTACATTTGATAGTGCAAATAAGAAAAGAAAGTGTACCAATCAATTCCCTAATAGCATAAGATACGGGACGATTTCGCCCAATGCCGTCCACAAAACACGACGGGAAAACGCGATACCCACACCAGATGTGGCGTTTTCGTGGTTGGCGTTGTCAACACCAGCCCAAACGATCCTTTTTCTTTTCTTTCTTTCTTTTTTATTTTTTTTCTTTTTAATTTTTCTGGTTTGTTGTGCAATTTTTTTATATTTTTTGTGTTTGGTTTGTGAAAGTTTTTTTTTTCTCTTGTCTAAAAGTTGTAGCGACAAAGAAAGGGAGGAAGAAAAAAGGATTTTGTTTTTCTTCAATTTTATAAAATTTTCATTTAAACCTTGTTTTTATATCTGCTTACATTATAAGTATCTGATGTCATTATTCATACATCCATCGTTATTTATGTTTATAATGGTAGTTTTTTAGTTACTTTTTTCCATTATAACTATCACTTTTTTCCATAACATAATGTTGAAAGTAACATAACTAAAAAAAGTGCTATAACTATAACTAAGAAAAGTGCTGTTATGGTGTTATAAGAGGGAGTTGTGTTTTTTGTAATGTGATATATTATTGTGTTATGGAAAAAAATCTTAAGATGACAAAACTTTGATGGCACCAATAGGTACCCAATGCTCTAAGACTGCACGTAGTGGAGGGAGTGAGCCTCAGTGACCAGCTCAACTACGCGCCACTCCACTGGGTTAGCCAACCTCACGCATGAGGGGGAAAAAATGATCGGTGACATGTTCATCGCTTATGAATTTGTGCAAAGTTGGGCCCGTTTGTGTTTTTATTATTTATTATTTGGGTTGTGAGTGTGTGTAGAGTATTTAGTGGTGTATGTTTGTATAAAAATTAATATCTATATCTATACTACTTATAATACATCTTTGACCCTCTCTCCTATTAACTTTTTAAGATTTTCTAATTTAGATTTTAAGCAAATACAAGTGACAAAGCATTATTTACAACTATTTGAAACACAAATAAAACTAAACAAACACTATTCAACCTACACAATTAATTCACTATTTAAATCACCCCTCCACTAAAATATACAACCTCATAAAGCTATAAGTACAATTATCATAAACATAAATTTTTAACATCAAATATAACAACCTAGAAGATTACAACTAACCACAAGGTTCGCATAACCCCATATAACCTCATATCTGTTTCACTCTTCATTGGTCAAAGTCAAAGTAAAAAAAAAAAAAAAAAAAAAAACAAAAACAAACAAACAAACGAATGAGAAAAGCACCATTAGTTTCTCTTTTTTTACCATCTTTATCCTCATGAAGCACCATATCCATCATGAAACACCATAAAAAATCAAGTGCACTAACCTATTAAAGATATCGATTCCACCCAAAAATTCCCCTATTCGAAATCTTGAGAGAAAAAAGGAAAACTCTTTTTTGTTAAATAAAACCGAAAAGTCGCCTTGTCTGTCAGACGTGGTGGACATATGGTTGGTCAACGAGAGGTGGGTGTGATGGTGAACCGGTGGCGCTAGGGGATGGTTGCTGATTATATTGTGGCCAGAAAGTGATCGGAGTGTGGTCGGAGATGATTAAAGGATTGAAAGTAATCGGGTTGTGCTGTAAAAAAACGAAGGGTGTTTGTTTTGAATGGATATAAGTGCCACTGGATTTGTGTTTGTTCCCAAAAAAATAGTTACCAACCTTATATCTTGGGAGGAAGGAGTCAAAGGGGCGGATTTGATAACAATGGATTTTAGGGTTGAAATGATTTAGGGCTACATTGGTAGTGTTACATATCACTTTTTTTTATTTAAGGTTTTTTTTTTTTTTTTTTTTTTTTTTGGCTTGCCATACTACCATAAGAAATTGGGCTTATCAAATTTAAAAGAACCAGAAACCTACACTTATTAAAATTCAGATTTACTAGCAAACAATTAAAAAGTACATGTAAGATAGTTATGACATCTTGTTCGTCTCTTTTAACTTGACATAAAATGTTGTGAGTCTTAATTTTTATAGGTTATACATTTATATAATTCAGAAAAGGAGTATCAAATCCCATTGCAACGTCTGCCATGTAGGAAAATATTTGAACATGTAAATATTGTGTTTGCTTATTTTGAACCTATGTATAGTAATGTGGGTGATTTAGTTTTTCTGATTCCCGAAGTCGCAATAAGCAATTAGGCACTTTCTGAGTCTAATAATAATTCTCACTGTTTATGATTCGCGTTGTTTGTGAACGAAAAAACCATTGATAACCGGAAAATAAATTATCATGCATTACAGAATGAAAAACGTTGTTTCTGGTTAAAGAGTTAAAGTTGTTCCGACATGAATTTCCGTATATTTATTGTAAAAAAATGTAATAATTTAATATACGTGGCCTACTGGAAATTAAAATACGTAAAGTTGTTGTTAGAAAAAACATATAAATGAAAAACATTTGCTCGCCACAAAATTTAGTTATATGGTACCCGCCGCCGCATTGCGCGGGTACCCTGCTAGTTTTAATAAAATATGAGGGAGTGACCATTGCTAACCTCTCATTTGTCAAACAATTACTAAAAATTAAAATACTCATGGTTACCACTCATCATTTTAAAAAGCTCAACACCTCTCCGTACTTAACATTCCCGTGATGTGGCCTGGGGCCGAGCCATATGGTTAGATATGGGGGGCTGTGACAGTACTTTCGTATGCAATTTTAGCAGGAAAACATTAGAAATAAGCTGAATTTACAAGTGTGCCCTCGCACATAAATGAGATGTGCCCTCAACTTTGAAAAATGTTTTTATACTTTTTTCTCTTTCAAGTCCATATTTGTCTAAAACCAAACTTACATACAAGTAAATCTACTCTTAGTACTGCTAACTAACATAAAATAACCATGTACAGATTAACTTGTTAAAATTACATCTATAAATTTCACGGGCTTTGATTTGATTTCATTTATCAACGCATCACAAAGACACAAACACACGCCTGTGGTTGTAGAGGTGAGTGAAAAAACCGAAAACCGAAAATCAAAACTGAACCGAACCGAAAATAACCGAACCGAATTTGCTAAAACCGAACCAAATCAAACTATTAATTCGGTTCTCGGGTTGGATATGGGTTTAACAGTTTGAGCCAAAAACCGAACCGAAAACCGAATTCATATAAATATATATATATTTTTTATATTTATATATTTTTATATATATTTATACATAAATAAATACTATTAAAAGGTTATCATAATATAATAAAACACATTTTATGCTTGAAATATATATTTTTTCTAAATATTCATGTAATTATTAATTTTTTAAAAAAAATAGTGAAATTCGGGTTATTCGAGTCAACCCAAGAACCGAACTGAAATAGAATTCAACCGAACCGAACCGAAAACCGAATTTAAATTTAGTTCGGTTTGGTTCGGTTCTCGGGTTAACCTAAAAAAAATTTAACCGAATTAACCGAACCGAACTAACCGAACCGATCAACACCCTTACGTGGTTGGTGTGCATTGCCTTAACAAGTAATATCGTGAATTTTGTTTTAAGCAATACCCGACTCGACTTGACCCGAACAATTTCAAAATTTTACTGCTTACAAAAAATTTGTACTTGATTGCCCCATCTAACTAGATTCGTTGGCTCCGCCACTGGATGTGGCTATTGGTAGTAATCTAATGAAAACCGCCAAAGTGGGCCCACGTCAATGAAAATATCCTGGCAATCACGCAATCACACACACACTTGTTGCAGTGGTCCCGTAATAAAGTTTTGGTCAAGTTGTCAAATATGTCTCCTATTTTTGTCCTATACTATTTGACTTTATCATTCGAGTTCTTTGTTGCAAAGTATTTTTTGATGTTACATGTCTAAATAGTGTTACAGGCTCGAATCTAATAAAATCAAAAGATAGGTGTTAAATATAAGTTTGGTTTGTCAGTTTTTTTATATTTACAGAAACGAATCAGCTAAAAACGGACAAAAACTATAAAAAAAAACGAAAGAAAATGGACAAAAAACGTAAAAAAAGGGAGGAAACGGATAAAAAACGAACGAAAACGGACAAAAACGTAAAAAATCGGGCGATAACTATTATTAACGGAGGGACTAACTGTGAAAAACTATATTTTAAAAAATAAGGACTAACGGTGCAAAATTTATTAACGAATGACTAACACCGCAAAATACTTAACGGACTGCACTAACGGCCATCCAAAATAGGGACTAAAAGATTGCAACGTTTCAAAAATAGGTATATGTGGGGTAATTAAAATGACTTAGGGACCAAACTTGCAATACGAGCAAACCACAGGGACCAACCGTGTAATATTGTCTAGAAATATTGACTCAACTTATTATTATAATAATGTAAAAAAATTACTAAAAAGTTAACATTTACATTATATACACATCTCGACGAAAACTATAAGAAAGAAGATTGAAGACGGTCACTGGGATGCTTCGTTTTAGCTCAGTTGGCCACTTGAGCTCTTTTTGAAGCTTGTAGGACGTTTTATCTATGGTTCAAGTCTCGAAAGAGATAAAAATTCAAGGTTTTCCTCCTAGTGCGTGTTGAAAAAAATGTATTGCAAAATGATTTTTTGTAATTTTGGGACACTATTAAAAAATTCAAGGTTTTCGTCCTAGCCTATAAATTAAACACATATTGAGACACATAAAACGCAGCTTCTTACCAGACGAGTTCCAACAATCCTTCGATCAGAAACTGCATACACTTCAGTGATCTTTCAGGCAAGTTGTCAGGTCCGACTGTACAACAGCTTTGGACGTTGTACTGTGCCCTGGAAAACAGACGGCGGATCTGTTTTAAGGGAATCATGTTTAACACGAACCTCGTTCCACGACCTTTACTGTTTTCTTTGTTTATCGTTTATAGTGTCTGTCTTCTGCTTCTACCCCTTATTGTATATTCTTAATTTTCTGTTATTTACATTCTGTTAATTTTTATTATTGTAATCTGATTATTTTAATAAAGGTGTACACCATTTCTCACAGTGTGAAGCCGTGAGTTCTAGAGGTTTTCTTTCGCGGATCTCTCTTAGTGGTTCAGGTCTGTTTGGATGGTTTAACTCAAGAGTTGGATTTCAAATATGATGCCGTTCAAAAAAAAAAAAAAAAAAAAAAAAAAAAAAACCTTACATATAAATAAATAAAAAAATCATGATAACTTGCAAAACGTAAACATGATCCGTTATTTGTAGAAAACAACCTGTATGGTGGCTAAATAGGGTGGCTTAAATCAATATATGCAACATCAATATCGATATTTTTTTTCAAGAATTGACGACAAAAAAAGTTATTTTGGGATATCACAATTATTATTAACCCTCGCTTTCATCGCAGTCCCCATCTTTTGTCAATTACAAAACATTGTAATTTGTTTCAACCGACCTTGTACCATTACTTGTCTTATTTCAACATCTTGTGGTCACATAGTTACACCAGAATATGAAATCAAACATTTAACATCTTCTATGCATTGGAATTTATAAAACCCTCAAATCTTAACCACATGGGGTGACCCAATGGTTTGGATTTGGTCTTCTAAGTGGTTAAAGTCCCTGGAGGTCCCAGGTTCAAACCTTGGGGAGAAAATTAATCCCCATGTGGTCACGGAGGTTCACTTGCGATGACTTCGGGCTATCCAAAAGAGTAGTCGCCCTAGGATTAGTCGGCTCGTAATGTCGAGTCAAAACCCAAGTAAAATAAAAAAATAATAATAATAAATAAATAAAACCCTCAAATCTTTCAATATAGTACTCTAATAATAAGAGGGAATACTAAATATTATATTATTAAATTCAACTATAACTCATACATTACAATACATCAAATATAAAAAACATATACGAAACCTTAACTATTAAACGAGCCTAAGCAAGTGAGCAAGGCTAATAGGTCTTTATTATCTAACATGTACACATTCTAACCAAAATAACTCACTTTTTCATAGTTTCACTATTTAACTCCTCTTAATATAACTACAAACAATGTTAGTTACAGTGTGTTAGTTATCGCTACTTGTCGTGTGTCAAGTTCACGGAGTTTCAATCATATCGTACGTTATAGTTCATGACATTGCAATGATGTAGACTAATCGTGTAGTATAACGATATGAAAAAAACTTTGGAGAAAGTCGGTTTTTGATTTCACATCGGCTTTTAATTCTCTTGAATTGTCGTTTTCCGGTGTTGGACGGATCATGATGACCATATTGGTTCAACCATCGCTTACATGAATTTGCTTTCTAGGTTTTCATTCTCAAGTGTGTCGTCGTTCATTTCATTTGAGAATGATTTCAAGAGCCGGGGATAGTAGGACTAAGAAATTAAGTGGACATTTTAAATCATACAAAGTTAAGCAAAATCGACACGAGAATGGTTTCAAAAGCTAGGTGCGTCCAAGCTAGCGAGACCATCTTTATTAAAATGTAATGATTTATAGTTATAGGACTAGAAAGTAGAAACTACATAATCTAGCAAGATGAAAACACATGTATACATATAGCCACATATAGGAAATAAGAAATTATCTTTCCTAATTGTTAATGAAACATAAATTATATAAAATAACATGTAGATACAACAATTTTTGCGGTGGGCAGGAATCAATAAAAATCAAGGTGGATATAGTAGATATCGGCCTGAAAATGCAAGTCAAAATCTATCACATACTTCTAAAAAAATATGTTTAGAGAGATCCGTGCAATTATCTTATGGCATGTCATAGGGTTTTAGCACCCATAAAATCGTCAAACTGCACCGTGTGTTGGTGTTATAAGGGCGAATGTGCTTGGGTTGGCATTGTGTTATTTGTATTTATTATTATTTTTTTTTGAGTGAGTGAGGTAATTGTGATGGTGTGTTATAGAAATACTATTAAAGAATGTGTTTATGTTATAGGAGTGTTATAGGTTAGATGTGACGTGACGACGCCTATAAAACTTATATGATGCAACTGCACCCACCACTCTTATACTCTCCCAACATATATAATACAAACGTATATAGTGTAGGGTTATTTTTAGAACCAAGAAAAGGTCGAGAACTGCGAGAACCGATCTGATCCATTCATTTTTTGATCAATGGCTGAAAAGACTTGTGGCATAATTGTAATAAAATAGAACTTGAGATATTAATATGTAAATGATGGAAGGGTATTATGGGCATTGAACTAAAATATTAATTCATTGAAAAAAAAAAAAAAAAAAAAAACTGTAACTTATTTGATTAGATCCAAATTTCTCTTTCAAAACCCTAACCACCACTTTCACTTCTTCACCAAAAATCGCCGCCCCTCTCAGCCACCACCTTTTTCTCCCGTCTTTCTAATCATTCAAACAAAGTACCTTCATTTTTCAAATCTTTTGTACCCAAATGGCGCCTTGACGGGGTTCGTAGTTGGTAATAAAGCATGAAGAATTACAAGGTAACATTTACTCATATATTTTCTATTTCAAAGATTTATGTAACAATCAGTATCATATTGATATTCTATATTTATTTTCAAAAAGGGATCTACAAGTTTTTTTTTTTTTTTTTTCCTTGTATTTTGTTACCTTTTATTTCACAATCATTTAGTTAATCGTTTTCTGATAATTTTATGATTATGGGAGATTGGTTTTTTCAATTATACTGTTGCTAAATGTTTTTGTATTTAACGTTTTAGGTAGGAAGAAGATTAACCTCTTGTGTGCTATACAGTTGGTTCAACGTGTTAAGTTTCTAGTAGCTTTTAAGGTATATTTATATTTATGGTTGTATAATTTTTTGTTTGTATGGTTCAATGTGTTAAGTGCACATATGTTTTGTTGTTGTTTATGATGTAAAAAAGTGGGATGTTTAGCTTTTTTGTTGTTGTCAAAACATGGGTGGTTTAGCTTGCATTTTTGCTGTCAAAATGGATGTTTGATTGCTGTTTTTCTGTCAAAATGGGTGTCTTAATGCTGTCAAATTTGGTGTTTGGCTGATGTTTTTTCTGTCACAAAGGGGCTGTTTGGTTTGTTGTCAAAATGGGTGTTTGGCTGCAGTTTATCCTGTAAAAAATGGGTTGTTTGGTTTGCTAACAAAATGGGTGTTTGGTTTGCTGTTTTTTTGTTAAAATGTGTTGTTTTCCGTGTGAAATACATGTGCATAGTTGTGACGAACAGTGCATAGTTGTTATATCATGGTGTGACGAACAGTGTTTGAATTTATAATTGGTGTGACGAATAGCGTGAAATACATGTGCTTCTAATCGAGTTTGTTCACTCTATGTTTGAATTTATAACTTGTGTGGTCACTCTATGTTTGAAATACATGTGCTTCTAATCGAGTTTGTTCACCTCTTCTTTTAATATTTATAATTGGTATGACGAACAGTGTGAAATACATGTGCATAGTTGTTATATCATGGTTAAATTTTTTTATTTCACTCTATGTTTGAATTTCGAGTTTGTTCTAGTTCATATGTGGAGAAATATAAATATCAACGTGTTACAAGAAACTGAAAATATTTGTGCTTTTAATCTTGATTTTTTTCTCAAACTGTTGATTAAAGTTGTATACGATTTTTGTTTCAAAATTTTTTTTGGTTTTGTGTGTTGTTTCAGTAGTTGTTGCTTTTCTTTTTACAAAAGAGTATAGTTGACTAAATAATTTGTTTATCAATTATTTGTGGTTACAGGTACGAGTATGATGAGTAATATGAAGAGTGCACATGTATTTTGTACATATTATCTAGCGACAAGATAGTTATGCTAAAGATTCCAGGTTTAAAGACACAAGTGCATGGCGTAAATACAAGTGCACATATACGTACAAAGAAATCCAAATTGTCCAAGGAGTGAAAATACATGTGCATATGCGGCAATATATTTTTTGCTTTTAGAAATTTGTACTTAGAATAGTATATCACATGATTTTAAATTTTGTATCTAATGTTTTTGTTCTAAATTGTATACAATACATGTAAAATACATTTGTTTTCCATTCGTGCACTACAAACACACGTAAATTTATATTATCTACAAAAACATATATGCACCTTACAAAATACATGTAAATTGAACACTACAAACACACGTAAATTTAGATTATCTAAAAAACACATGTGCACTTCACTAAACACGCATGCTGGAAAAAAAATTATTAAAAAAAAAAAAATCCTAAATATAGGGAAAAAACGTTTTTTATAAACAAAAATTCAAAAAGAAAATAAAAATGTACTTTTACTATTATACCTTTTTAAATTAAATAATAATAATTAATATCCAAAAAAATCTGATTGATTGATGGTGGTTCTCGCAGTTCTTGACCTTTTTATGGTTCTGAAAAGAACCCTTCCCCTATCACATATGTAAGTAAATTTAGCAAAATATTCCACAAATTTATATTATAGCCGCTAATGTGCCGGGTTCACAACTAAAGTTTCATCTTCCAATGACATAAGGTGTTTTAATTAGGAATATTAATCATATGCTTAACACTTTTGAATTTTATAATCAAGTATATATATATTCTCATTCGGGAGTATAGTAGTTTAATTGTTTTTAGAACATGGAGGCTTTACAAAGAAGCTCATGTATCCGGTGGAATTTCTCACATTGTTTCCAAAAAGGTAGTGAGTCTACACAAAATCACTGTGCTCGTTGTAGAGGCGTTACATATATATCGACTATAGAGCGTATTTGTGTATGTGTGCATGCTAATTAAGTTGCAGTATGTACTTGTATACATGGGCGGAGATAGGAGGGGGCGGGGTGGGCACCTGCCCCTTTAGCGAAACTATCAAAGTTTGTTCCTATCAATCACAACTTTTTGACTATGTCCTTTAAATTTGTAACATGTCATGTATAAAAGATTTAGGGATTTATGAGACTGTAAAGCATGACCAGGTTCATTAAGATCTCACGGCTTGCACGTGACTAATCGTCATTTTACTTCACTAGAACAAAACTTTATTTCATCAACTATTTTAATTTTTTTTTTGATAAATGAATAATAAAAGAGACAGCTACGCTGTAAAATATCCAATACCATGCAAGAACCTTTGTCTTTTCTTACCTAATTTCTATATTGTCCACCGACCAATCACCGATTGACACGTGTCAAGATAGCTATATTGGCCCCCACTTATAACACCTAGATATAGATATGCTTCTTCAATTCAACAAACCAAACACAAACATTTTCATATTCACATAAACACAAACCCTTTGTTTTTCCACCTTTTAATTCTTGCACAAGAAAATATTTATCAGAATTTGAAAATTTAAGCTCATGAAATAATGGAATCTAACGATGTAATCGCGCCATTTGTTATGAAAACATATCAAATGGTTGACGATTCGTCGTTAGATAACCTAATTCGATGGGGGACATCGAACAATAGCTTCGTCGTCGTTGATTCGTTAGATTTCTCACAACGACTCTTGCCTGCGTATTTTAAACATAATAATTTCTCCAGTTTTATTCGTCAACTCAATACTTATGTAAGCACAAATCTTTCTCATAAATGATGTATATATTAGCTATAGAGTTTCTTATTAGTTATATATGAGCTTGTATGTATGCTTATGATTAATTGAAGTGTGTCTAATTGATAAATTTATGTGTGTATATATGTTTTAGTGATAAATATTTGTACATGTGTGTTACTAGCTAGTTTTTTAGTGTACATGTGTGTTCTAATTATAATTTGTTTCTTTGTATACAAAGTTTCTTATTAGTTATTTATGAGCTTGTAGTTGTATGTATGCTTATGATTAATTGAAGTGTGTCTAAGTGATAAATTTATGTGTGTATATATGTTTTAGTGATAAATATGTGTACATGTGTGTTCTAATTATAAGTTGTGTTTTATCTTAGGGTTTTAGAAAAGTGGATCCAGATCGATGGGAATTCGCGAACGAGTGGTTTCTAAGAGGACAAATTCATTTGCTAAAGAACATTGGAAGAAAAAGGCAAACAAATAATAATAGGTTGAAACATACTAGATACGAAGATGACGAAGAGGAAGAAATGGTGAATGAAATCGCGCGTTTAAAACAAGAACAAAAGCTTTTAGAACAAGAGCTTATGAATATGAATAAACGGCTTGAAGCAACCGAACGACGACCAGAACAAATGATGTCGTTGCTTAGTAAAGTAGCTGAAGATCCAAACATATTGCAACGTATGATGCTTGAAAAAGGACAAAGATCCAAAAGATTAGTGGATAAAAAGAAGCAACAACGATTAATCACTCCACAAACCGTGCCCTCGTGCTCTACCTCGTCGTCAAGTATAGACATAAAGCATGAGGACGACGAATGCTACCTCGGAGGAGAGGTGAGGTCTCCTCCGACGGTTTGGTTGTGGAATAGGGAAGGTCTTGGTGGAAATAACGACGTTGGTGGTAGTGGTAGTGGAGATACTGTCTATTTTGGTGGCGGATCAGTGGATTCTGATCTAAGACCACCTCCGCCACCATATCCATTTTCTCTTTTAGGAGGCGGATTTTATAATTAGTTGAATTCCTTATATTAATCAGAAATTAGTAATACGAATTATCATATGATATGTAATTCGCATAGGTTTATTATAAATGTTTTTTATCGTTAAAGATAGCTAAAAATAAGGTACGGTTGAGCAACCGTATCATATAATTTGCTACTTTTAACGAGTTAAAATGTTAAATGTTCAAATGGTAATGATTTTATATGCATGTTATGATATGATATAAAAAACATTGTTATTCTGTTAATCATATGTATACTTTTTTGTTATGTGCTTCTTTTGGTAAGTTTTTACAAGTCAATCAAAGTGATACTCAACAAGCCAATAATTGACTTCTTTTTTTGAGCAAACAATAATTGAATTCATGCAACAATTACAATGGTTAAAAACATATAATTCTATCAATACATTAACAGAACTATAAGTAAAATAAGCCAATAAATCTAATCAGCTTTATTTTGTGGAAATTTTGGAGATAAGTGAAATAAAGTTTTTGCTATGTGGCACAATAAATAAAACAAAAATTGTGGCATTTGTTCTTTCATGGGGGTGACACGTTTGTTCCATTCACTCATTTAACATTTTTTCTAAGACTTTAATAATATTTGCTTTGATTATAAATTGGAATAAAAATAGTTGACACCTATTTTTGTATACCTAGGCTTTTTTGTGTTTCTATTTATAGAAAACATACAAGTGTAGGTATTAATTCGGTGTCAATTTACATTTTCATCAAGAGATATATTTATTTGTTTAATTACGTACGGAACCAGGATCAAATTGACCAGGCGCATAAAAAGTTTTATAAGTATACTAACTAAATAATATTATAAACATATTTCGATTGGCCGAGTGCATTTAAAATAATTCATATTTATTTCCAAAACTTAATATTACATCAAAAAAGTTCATGGATGTCCCGAAACCCTGCAAGAACCCCTGATACCGTCCCTAGTTATAACCTGTTCAAATATGAATTTGCAACAAATTTTATAGTACTAATCAAAATTCCACTCAAAGGTAATCTAATCCAACTTAATTGTATTTTAATTTGATTTGTTTTGTGGTCCTTTTCCCCTTTGAGAAAATAATGGATCTACTTTTATTAAAAAAACATGTGTGACAATATTCTATTAGTTTTTAATACAATTTTTGTACCTATCATTATCGTTGACAGCATACGTTTAATTAAGTATTACCCAAAGAGGTACGGGGTTCCTAATAATATACATTATAAAAACACATTTACCTTTTTAAAATTCGAAGACATGAACGATAGCCATGCAATTTAGAGCAATGTTGGCTTCTTCTCATTGGCTTAATTTTTAATCATGGCTTTAACCTTACAACAATGGAAAAATCCACCAATTAGATTTAAGTGGTCCTATGTTTAATTATTTTAATTATATCAAAAACTTGGTAAGGAATAAGAATTATTTTAATACATGACTCACTACAACATTAAGGAGGTAAACCGTTTACCCGCATCACATCTAATATGACGAGTTAGTTTATGAGTCCTGTTATCGTGAAACATACCATGACACTTCATATATTGGTTTTTTATTAGATGAATTTTATAAGATACTTACTCATTTTAGTCTCGTTATGATAACATAATACGACACTTGCTATTTAGGTTCTAGTATCTTAAATTTTAAAAGACTCTAAGCCGTAGATATCATATTATATATTATATATAATCTAATATGACACAGTTATATCCGTCCTATTAAATTTGATTTTTTAGGAAACTAATTATATGGTGTAGTCGTGTAATGAGGAATTTAAAAGGACAGTATTAAATTAGTTTTGTAAGACACTTATTTACTAGGGGTTTTATGATGAAAGAAACTTGATGCGACAACTGATATTTTAGTCTTAATGCTAGTTTGTTACAGCATTGTCTTATTGTACTTGACCTTATAGGACACCTAATGTATATGAATTCTGACATATTTGATATATGTTATTATCGTATTTTACAAAACTCAAAATTATTATGTAGATTTATACTAACGGTGTTTCTAGTTTTTTATTAAAATATTTTAATACCTATACGACTGCACCAAACTTCGAACCATTTAGGTTGAAAGTGTCATTTGACTCATTGAACTTAACCTCAAGCATGAAAATGAAAGCTTGGTTGAACTCAAGTGAAGGTTTGATCTTTGAGTTTCATAGTCAAGTGAAATTTGATATCTTTAATTCAATAATCAAGTCAAGCTTGGCAAGTTTGTATTACGTTTGGGGAATACAAAAATAAAGCGGCTACACCAACTTTTAAATGAAAAAATCTTTACATGGTTTAAGTTTGTGTGACGATTTTAGTTGAACAAAATGTCAGGCGCCCAAGTTGTATGCGAGTGTTACCCCAGCTTTAGATAAACACTCTTATCATGGTTTATTACCATTCAAGAAAAACTGAACATACGATTAGGTTGATTACTATGAGTCTTGCTTTACGTACCATACGTAAACAGTCACAAGATTGATAAATTTCGATAATAGCTCATGATGGTTCACGTGCCATAAATTAGTCAACTTAAAATCTACAGATATTTATAATTAACTCCCATGATTTTACTTAGGGTAAATCACTTGAAAATGTATTTAACTTGCTATTTTTTATGGTTGTGTGTATCTACTTTTTTTTTCACATTGTATCACTAAACCTCAATCGTTAGTCTTTTCTGTGTACCCGATACCAAAAAACCCTGCATCGTTAGTCCTTTATACTAACGACCGTTAATAAATAACTTAAAATCTGGTTATCTTACGCTAAACTTGCATCGTTGGTCCTTTATACTAGCGATCGTTAAAAAATAACTTAAAATTTGATTTTCTTACGTTTTCGTCCCCTTTTTTCCCGTTTTCGTCCATTTTTACACGTTTTCGTTCATTTTAACACGTTTTCGTCTGTTGTTTCACGTTTTCATCTGTTTTTACACATTTTCATTCGTTTTTTCACGTTTTCATCCGTTTTTACACGTTTTCATCCGTTTTTGCACGTTTTCGTCTGTTTTTACACTTTCGTCTATTTTAACACGTTTTCATCCGTTTTTTCACGTTTTCATCCGTTTTTGCACGTTTTCGTCTGTATTTACACATTTTTGTCCGTTTTAACACATTTTCGTCCGTTTAAACACGTTTTCGTCCGCTTTTTCACGTTTCCATCCGTTTCTACACGTTTTCATCCGTTTTTACACGTTTTCATTCGTTTTTGAACGTTTTCGTCTGTATTTACACGTTTTCGTCCGTTTTAACACATTTTCGTCCATTTTTCACGTTTTCATCCGTTTTTACAGGTTTTCATTTGTTTTGGCATGTTTTCGTCTGTGTTTACATGTTTTCATCCGTTTTAACACGTTTTCGTCCGTTTTAACACGTTTTCATCCGTTTTAAGAAATTTTCGTCCATTTTTTCACGTTTTCATCTGGTTTTACACGTTTTAGTTCGCCTTTGCATGTTTCCGTCTGTATTTACACGTTTTCGTTCATTTTAACACGTTTTCGTCAGTTTTTTCACGTTTTTATATAAAAATGGACGAAAATAGACGAAAACTTTTACGTCAGTATTTTCATGTCTTTGCATGTAAAAATGAACGAAAACATGCAAAAATGGACGAAAACATGTAAACACGGATAAAAACGTGTTAAAACGGATGAAAACGTGAAAAACGTGTTAAAACGGATGAAAACGTGTAAAAACGGACTAAACGTGCAACTACGGTAAAAACGTGTTAAAACGGACGAAAACGTGTAAATACAGTTGAAAATGTGCAAAAACGTGTAAAAACAGATGAAAACGTGAAAAAACGGACGAAAATGTGTAAAAACGGATGAAATCGTGTAGAAACGGATGAAAACGTGAAAAAACGTGTTAAAACGGACGAAAACATGTTAAAATGGACGAAAGTGTAAAAACAGAAGAAAACGTGCAAAAATGGACGAAAACGTGTAAAAGCGGATGAAAACGTGAAAAACAGACGAAAACGTGTTAAAACGAACGCAAAAGTGTAAAAACGGACGAAAACGTGAAAAAAACGGACGAAAACGTAAGAAAATCAAATTTTAAGTTATTTTTTATCGATCGTTAGTATAAAGGACCAACGATGCAGGTTTAGCGTAAGATAACCAAGATTTAAGTTATTTATTAACGGTCGTTAGTATAAAGGACTAATGATGCAGGGTTTTTTGGTAACGGGTACACATAAAGGACTAACGATGGAGGTTTAGTAATACAATGTGAAAAAAAAGGATAGATACATACAACCATAAAAAATGACAAGTTAAATACATTTTCAAGTGATTTGCCTTTTTTACTTATATAACAACATAATATAAAATATTACAATACGTAACAGGATATAGGTTAGATGATCACTCTATTTCCGCAGAAAACATGCATCGACATCCTAAATAAACTACAATTTGAAGAAATGCTGTAATATTTTGGCGAAAATTTTAGAGTGTGTATGGTAGGGGTGAGCATGGTGCGGGTTGGTGCAGGTTTTGGTAAAAACCGAACAATATCCGCAATTGTGGTTTTTAAAAAAATGAGAATCCACTACTGCGCGGTTTTGCGGGTTTGCGGTTTGGTTTTGCAGGTTTTGCGGTTTTTAATATTTTTCTTTTCAATTTCTCTTTTTTGGTATATATTTATTATAGAATAAATATATCATAATGTTACATAATAAATAGAAACATATATACACAAAATGTTGGGTACTAGTATGAAATTATAAATCTCTACAATAATAAAAGTTAAATGAGATGAAATATTTTTAAAATTTCGATGATAAATTGATAGAAAAATAAAATTATATAATATAAAAACTCAGACAATAATTAACCAATAAGACACGTTTGAAATAACTAATTATGGAATATAAACAAACTTATTTAATCATACAAAATTATGAAATTTAGTTGGTTTATTTGAAAATAAAAATAAAAATATATATTTGAATATGACTTTGCGGTTTGGTGCGGTTATTGCGGCGCGGTTTTTCGGTAGAAACCGAAACCGCACGACAAAATGCGATTTTTTATTTTCAGGAACCGCACTGCGGTCTTTTTTTACGATTTCGGTTTTTACGATGTGGATTTTGTGGTTTTGTGCGGATTTGCGGTGCGGTTTCTGCTCACCCACTGTATGGTTTAGGGTTATGAGAACGAAGGATTAACTTTCATCCTTAATAAAGCTGGTGGTTTATAACATTGATTTCCGAGAATAGGTATGAAATGTTTGAAACCCACAGTTAATAGATCGAGACGAGGAAAAGCGAAACGTGCTTGTTTGTGTCATGTCTCACAGATAGCGTCATGTTTGCGTATGGTACGTAAAGAGGGTATAAGTCGGGTGGTAGAGGTCAGATGCTCGGTTTCCCGTGTTGAACAGTATGGACCCCGTGAGAAGGATGATATTCCTGTAGTCGGGGTAACAATAGCATCGACCCTGTACCTTTGTCTTATCTCGTAGGCGAGGATGATGAGATGGGTTTTTGTGGTACCTCCGTGTGATCTCGTAGAAGATGGTGAAAAGAAGGGTTTATGTGGTAGAGATAATAATGGATGTAGATCCGGTATTGGTGGAGATAGTCTCCATGTGTTGTGTAGATTGAGAGAGAAAGAGAGGTCATGTGTGACTGCATATCATAGCTTGTTCCAGCTTAAGGACTTAATATATGTAGTGTAATATACATACGCCATCATATATACTCTTTATTAGGGATATGTTTATAAACTCATTCTCATACTTAGTAGCCATAACAATTTCCTAATGCAAACCAAACGCCCCCTAACAAAACTGACTAGCAATGCGTACTAAAAATCTCTAAAGAAAAATAATTTGCATGACTAAAATTTATACCTAACTTTAAAATTACGACACATGGTAAGATTAATGGCGAGAATTATTAAAGGGAAATATGTATTCTAGCTACGTGTCACATAATGAATTATTTAGACATGAATTTAGTCATATGAATTAGGTCTCATTGTCAATAATTTTGCCCGATTAATATGATGCAAGAAGTCAAGAACCTCTTGCTCATAAAAAGTCAAGAAACTTTTTGTATTTTTTCATAAAACGAATCTGTCCAAACAGCCCTTAAAGTAATCCTTGCACGTACTTTATTTGCTGAATTTTCTGCGCAAAATTTGTAGTTTTGTCTCTTCGAATAGAGGGGAAAACTGTTTTCATAATAGTGCATTTAGGTAGTTTATCATATGTAGGACAACAACTTAAGTTATAGGTATTTATAGGTCGTTTAATCGCTTACTCTATTTCTTGCAGCCATTGAAGATAAATTTATAATCGCTTAAGTTGGATCACCTTTTACAGGTTATTTACCTCTCTTTAATCTTTCTTTCATTATCGTATAAAACAGCATCCCATAACATTATGTCATTATATAATCAACTTGTGGTTCATATATACTTTTTTGGCCCATAGAACTAAAAACGCTTTATATATTATTATTGTTGTATCTGGTAGAAATGAGGAGGCAACTAAATGAGAACTATGATCCAAATGCAAACATTAATGGACATAGTAACCGTTTATCGAATTTTTATAGCACTTCCTCAACACCAAATGTGCTACCATTAACTGATATTACAAATGTCAGCCGGAATACATTACCTCCACCTCAAACCGTTTCATCGAATTTGAATTCTTATCAAACACCTCAAGTTAGGAGAGGTCGAGGGCGTCCGCGGTTAGGCACACAACAATCAAGTTTTAACACTAATACTACAGTTACACAACCACGGCTTCGTGGCATGCCTCCATCTCGAGTGGATTCTCCATCTGTTTCTCGCAATGTTAGACAACATATGAATCATGATGTCGAAAATGTTGTTACTCTGCCTCCTCGCTCAAAAGAAGTAGCTATAACATCTCGTGAGTAAGCATGATTATGTAACTTTCTTACTCACATTAACATTGATATATGTCTCATTTATGTAGGATTGTCATTGTAGGTTTGACTTTCAATGCTAACCATGTGCGTGTAACATCCCGACAACTCCACAAACTGTTATTAATTCGAGGACTATTGTTGATAGCCATGGCAACCCACTTCATGTGGGCAATCCAGTTCATGTTACTAGAAGTTCTAACACCTTTGTATACTCAATGTCAAATTTTTATCACCTAAGAGGGTTTGCTTCCACCAACCACGCAACTCATTCGAGTCAAAATGCACGACAACATCATGCCCCACACACCGTTATTTCTTCAAGGACTTTAGTTGATAACAATGGACATCCAATTCCAGATCATATGGCCAATACATTTCATGTGACGGGACTAAATAACACATCAGGGGTGACATTAATAGCACATTCAGGCCGCTTAACAAGGGCCGAATCTGGCAACAACGCAACGCCTTCGAACGTGTATCAAAACGCACGACAACATCGTAAGACACAAAATCTAATTATTATTTTCATTTCAGTTACGTTTAATCAGTTATGTTTACTCATTTGACATTTAAAATTGATGTCTTTTTAGGTAGGATGTTCGAATACTGGATTGTGGCGTGTTGTGCATCAATGCCCGCATTGCGCAGCGATGTTGTGGTATGAGGAGCGAACAATTAAATCACGTTCTCCATGTGTCCCAAAATTCTCGATATGCTGTAGTGAAGGAAAAGTCCAACTGCCTTTTCTTGAAGATCCTCCACAACTATTACAAGAATTAATGGATTACAACGGTGGTGAAAGTTCTAAACTTGTTAATATAAATAAGCCGTAAAAACGTTTATTTATATTTTACGATCTTCTAATGTTTTTTCGATAACAAACGTAAAATCATTTTAACGAAACAAATAAAATACGTAAATGGTTTGAACTAATAGTTTCTAACATATTCACATTTTCACATAAAACACTAAAACAAGTATAAGTGATTTTATGATTTAATATTACATATGTACAGCAACTAGTGTTTACATATTTGGGTAAAATATACACATAACTAGTATGTAGTATATTGGGTAATATAAATGCGTAGAAACTTAAGTATCATAACCCATTGGGCAAATACATTGAATGTAGTTGGGTACAACCCAAAGCCCATGACCCATGGAGCTTGCCCATAACCCATTGCATGACATCATGCTTATATCATATATGGATAATATCCATAACCCATGGTTTTGACCCATACCCATGTGACTAGGTGCGTTGCACTCAAGAGATACATTGTATCTAGCTAAAGACCCATGGATCAATCTATGACCCATGACCCATAACCAAAATACCCATGGGTAAAGAGGAGCGTCCCAAAAACAACCCCATAATTAAAATCGCAATTCTCCCTATGGCAAAATCTGGTCACTTTTCGAATCCCTAAATCATTTTTTTATTCTTTTCGCTCATTCAATTCTTGATTCAATGATTGTCTTACTTTAGTGGATATCGTTTTGTCCTGTTTTGATTAGTTATAAAGTTTATTCCATGAATAAGAGATCAGTAATTGTTGGTTCATTAATTCCCAATCATTGACATCATTAATTATTATGGTTTAGTACTTGTGATGATTTGCTCTAAACCCTAACTTTTGTTAGGGTTTCTCGTTTTTTGAAGTAAAGACGCTACTTGTTGCTTCTTGTGTTCCTGGTTTTTTGCAATTGTTTATTAGGGTTTGTTTATTATGGTTGGTACGGGAGAGAAGTTTAACGAGGATTTGTTGTTTGGAAGCACTGAAAACGTGTCTATTGTTCCATCGAATTCGACTACTGTTTCTTCAAAGGTAACTAATCCAAATGGTTGTGGGGCTGTTGAGGAGGAGTTTAGTTTGGACACTGATAAGACAAGTGAGGCGACGAATGTTGAGACGCAGGTTGACTCACAAACGAAGCCTTATGGTGTACACAACCCTGTTGTTGATGATGGTAACAAGAATAATAACCCTATGAATAAAAGAGTTTTAAACAGCACTTGCACGTCCAATGATTCTACTAGTGTTCGTGTTGATGATGATGAACTTGCTCGTGTGGAACAGTTAAATGAACCTTGGAACGATCCCGTTGTTTTGGCGGCGTGTAAGAATTTTGAAGAGGCTATGCGTGGTGCGGAGAATGCTTCTAAATCGTCTCCCAAGGTTCAAATTGTGAAGCCGGTTTCATATGCAGGTGCTACGTCCAATGATTCTACGAAGCACAAGCCTAATTTTCGTAGGTTGGAATGTAGTAACAAGTCTACTGAGGTAGATCTCTTCGTTCCTATGAAAGTAGTGGAGGAGGTAAACTCTAAATTTGAGAATATCCTTTATGGTTATTTTCTTGGTAAACGTATTGCTTTCCCGGTCGTTGATTATTATGTTCGTAATACGTGGGCCAAGTATGGTATTCAAAAGGTTATGATGAATGCTAAGGGTTTCTTTTTCTTTAAGTTTTCCACTCGTAAAGGTGTTGATGATGTTCTTGAAAACGGACCGTGGATGATTAGGAATGTGCCAATTATTCTTATAACTTGGACGTTGAATACTAATCTGCTTAAAGAGGATTTGACTAACATTCCGGTGTTGGTTAAATTTCATGATGTTCCTCTTGCTATGTTCTCTGATGATGGTCTCAGTCTCCTTGCTACATTGATTGGTACTCCGAAAATGCTAGATTCTTACACTAGTCAAATGTCTTAGATTCCTGGGGCCGTAGTAGTTTTGCTAGGTGCTTGATTGAAGTTCGTGCAGATAGGGCTCTTCGAGAAAGCCTCACTGTTGAGATACCCTTACTGGATGGATATGGTTCTACTATTGAAAAGATCAGGGTTGAATATGAATGGAAACCGCCAAGGTGTGATATGTGTAAACGTTTGATCATACGTTGCTTGACTGTCTTAAATCTGTTTCGCCGCCTACTCAGCCTAAACAGAGTGTTATTGATAGTTTTCAAACTTTCAATAACAAGAATAAGGGTAGGAATGGTGGTCCAAGTGTTCCTGGTAAAGGAGGTTTTACTATACTTGGTGTGGGGCATAAGTTCTGGTACCAACCTAAAGCGCCTCCCCTAACCCCAAGCAGGTGGATAATTCTAAGAAGAAAGCCACTGAAGTGGCTAGTATGAGTGGGACGACGATTGCTACATCTAACCCGTTTGATGCACTTAATATGATCGATACTGACGAATGTGATACTTCTACTGATGTAGTGGATTATAGTTGTTCAATGGAAGCAAAGGAGGTTGGGGCTCTTAAGACCGGGAATATATCACAAGAACCGCTTGTAAGTGATGCAATGGAAGTTAACGAGATTGGCCCTACCCCTATTGTTGAGAAAATTAGGGAGCTTGAAAAGCTTCTTATTGATGGGAAAGCTACTCTTGTTGATGATGTTGGTAACCCTATTAAAAAGGTTGATTATCCATGTAATAAAAAGGATTTTCCGTCTACTTCATCTATTAAGAGGGTTAACCCATTCTCTAAGGTGGGAGATATTGTTAACTCCGATAGTGATGATGAGGAGGTTGTGAATACTTTTGATGAGTCAGTGAACCTCTTTGGTGGAGGTCATGATCGTGAAGATGATTATGACGACTATGATTATGATGGCTATGCGGATCAAGTTTACGATCTTCTAGGGAATTTGGATGCTTATTTTGACACGTATGGTATCAAGCTCCAAGGCCTTGGTAGGAAGTAAGTTTGTTTTTTATAGGAGTAAAATGTTATCTTTTGAGTAGTGGTTTGTTTTCTTATATAGAGAATAGGAAGTATCTTGTTATGTAAGCTTTTCGCCTATGTAACGGGCTGAGATATGGGATTCACCCATATCCTTTGTACTTAAATGTTTTTTGGAGTAATATATTTACCAGGTTTTTGACCTTTTACCCAAAAAAAAGAGGAGCGTCCCACGGATCCCTAGCTTTACGCTAGATGGATCCCTTGTGGGAGGGATCCGTGGGATCCGGGGAACACTAGATTTTTTCTTCTATAAATAGTGAGCCATTTCTTCATTGTTGCTCACCCCTTTTCTAACATACTTTCCCCTAGAGTTAAAAACTCTCTAACCTCAGATCCAAGAGATCTATGTTTGTAGTTTTGTTTTTGTGTGATCTTCTAGGTTCCTTTTAAAGGCGAGATCACCACCTTTGAAGTCGAGCAAGCTCAAGTCCATGATTTGCCATGCTTCCTCATCATCAAGACTACTGAAGTCTTCTTGTTGATGATTGTTTTTCTTTTCCTAAGAAGTGTTGAAGACATTTGTGAAAGGTGTCTCAAGTGTCAAGACGAAGATATTAGTGAAGGGTATCTATCGTCCATATCATAAGCACTTGTAGTAGGTGCTTAGAAGTCAAGACTAGAAGCATTATTGAAGGGTGCTTAGAAGTCAAGACACAAGACATTAGTGAAGGGTGTCTTGAAGATCTAGTTAAAGGCATTAGTGAAAGGTGCCTTAGATGTACATTCAATATGGTGTGTTTCGATGTACAAGATAGATTAGTACTAGATCCAAGGATATTGATATCCTTGATGATGTTGTAAAAAGGAGTGGATCTCCTTTGGGATTAGTCGTTGGTGTAGTGTTGGGTAGTAGTTCCTCCATTGCAATGGAACTAGGTGCTTAGCCTAGTACCTAATAAAGGGTAGGCGACGTTGTGTAGGTGTGGTTCACCTTGGAGTGAAAGAACTAGGTACTTAGCCTAGTACCTGATAAAGGGTAGGCGACGTTGTGTATGTGTGGTTCACCTTGGAGTGAAAGAACCCGGTGGTTAGCCTAGCACCGGAAAAAGGGTAGGCGACGTTGTGAAGGCTTCTTCGCCATAAGGAGATTGGTGTAGTGATTACGAACTCTCGAGTAGGTGACTCGGGGAGTGGAGTAGGGCAAGGAAGGTGTCCTTGTAGCCGAACCACTATAAATACTCGCGTTGTGGTTTTGTGCTTCTTACTCTTATCATTTCATTACATACCTTTATATGCTTGTTTATCAACATCCAACACACACATCCAAATAGATTGACATAAGTCGATCTAAATAGTTTAAAAGGAAGTTTTAATTGGCAAAACTATTCAAACCCCCCTTCTAGTTTTCCACAAAACTCTTTAGGAAGCATATAAAGCTTCTATGCTCGATGTTTTCCTTTACTTCCACAGGAGGAAAGATAAATAAAAAGATAAATAATGGTGGTGCACCTTGCACATTTCAGCTCAACGGCCACAACCATCACAATATTGGGACTCTCTTGCCAACATACAAGGATGGTCGTCCTAGGTTTGCCCAACTATACATATTTGACATTGAAAATGAAGTTTAAAACCATTTATATGTATTAAACAGAAGGCTAACCTCAAGTCCTGAAGATGTAATGCTTCGGATGTTGGTTCGAGACCTTATAACCATGCTTAACCAAAGTAACCCATTAGTTCAGGCCTTTAGGATGGGAAGGGAAAGATTCAGTGCTGCATCAATGCAACCCGTTACTCTTCGTCTAATTGGTATACGGCAAAGAAATGCAAGGCAATATAACCTACCAACCGCTTCTGAAGTCGCTGCATTAGTACCGGGAGATGGTAACCCCACATATACCCGAGATGTAATCGTTGAAGAAAGAAGCAATGAGGGAGGTCAAAATTCTATTAAATGAATATCTGAGTTGCACCCAAGCTTTATGGATTTGCAATATCCATTGCTATTCCCACACGGAGAAGATGGGTTCCAATTGTACATACCTCTTGATATACCTCCATCAATGAGGAGGAAATACTTAAGTTTGAGGGAATATTATTCTTTTCGCCTGCACCACAGGCTTCATGAAGGAAATACATTGCTTAAAGTTGGGCGTCTATTTCATGCGTATGTTGTTGATGCTTATAGTGCTATTCTTGACCATGATCTTGACTGGTATAAAAGAAATCAGAATACGATTCGATCTGAGTTGTATAACGGATTACATGATCGTGTTTCTAATGGAGAGACAGACTTAGAATCTATTGGCCGACGAGTTATCTTGCCCTCATCATTTACTGGAGGACCTAGACATATGGTTCAGCAATATCAGGACGCAATGGCAATATGTCATTGGGCTGGACCTCCTGACCTTTTTCTAACCATGACGTGCAACCCAAATTGGCCCGAAATTCAACGTCATGTCGAAGACGCCATACCAGGTCAACCAACGTGTGATAGACCAGACGTCATCGCGAAGGTTTTTAAGATTAAACTAGACGAGCTTATGAAAGATATAAAGAAACGTAATCATTTTAGTCGAGTTAAAGCTGGTGCGTATTTTTCACACATTTTCTCTTCTTCGTTTTACATACTTACTATGTTTAGTACATTAATCTTGCTATGTACAACTGCAGTTATTTACACAATCGAGTTTCAGAAATGTGGATTGCCGCATTGTAATGCTCTCATATTTTTTCACGAAGATGACAAGATATTTTCTCCCGATCAGATTGATCATGTCATATCTGCAGAGTTACCATCTGAAGTAGATGATTCGATTGGATTTGAGGCGATTCGTAGTCATATGATGCATGGACCGTGTGGAGAGATTAACCCTTCAAATTCATATATGTCCAGAGATCATGGATGTCAAAAAGGATACCCGAAGGCATACTGTCCAGAAACTTATATTAGTAGTGACGGTTATTATAAGAGGGCAAACAATGGAAGAAAAGCAAAAGTTGGTAGAAGAAATATTATGCTTGATAACACTTTCGTCGTTCCGCATAACCTTGATTTGATTGTGAAATATGATTACCATATAAATGTTGAATGGTGTAACCAAGGATCATTGTTCAAATACCTTTCTACCTATCTAAACAAAGGTCCAGATCATGCAACTATAGATAATAGAAGGCCAAAATAATAGACCATCATCAGGACCAAGAACATCATATGCTTCTATAGTGCAATGTGCAAACGAAATTGAAGAATACCTCAATTGTCGATACATTTAAGCGTTTGAATCATGCTGGAAAATATATGGTTTCAAAATGCATTATCGTTCTATTTCCGTTGAAAGACTTCCATTTCATGAAAAAGGTTGTAAGAGAGTTTACTTTAGAGAGGACGATGATGCTGAAGATGTAGTTGATAGAACTACCTCTGAAATGTCTAAGTTTACATGATGGATGAAATCAAATATAATATATCCTGAAGGACGAAGTCTAAGTTATTCAGATTATCCAACGATGTTTACATGGCATGATAATGATAAAGAATGGAGGCCACGTAAGAATGGGATGGCCATTGGCCGTATATATTACGTCACTCCTTCAATGGGGGAGAAGTACTATCTTCGTATGTTACTAAATTTTGTACGTGGTTGTAAGAGTTGGGAAGAAATTTGCACGGTAGATGGTATAGAGTATCCAACATATAGGGAGACTTGTAAGGCATATAGGCTACTAGGGGATGATGTTGAGTGGGTTCAAGCAATAACAAATGCATCTCAATGGCAATTCGAGGATCAACTTTGGGATCTTTTTGTAACCATATTATTATTTTGTACGGTTTCTGATCATGCACAACTATTTAGGGAATGTGTTCCTTTTCTATCAGAAGATATTCCTTACAAGCAACAACAATTGTTGCAGAATGACCAGGTGGTGTTTTCGAGTGAAGAGATTCAAAATTACACTTTAATGGAAATTGAGATGATTTTAAATGGTAATAACAGGTCATTGACGGATTTTCCTAACCTCCCTCAGATCAATCATAACCTATTGAATATGGGAACAAATAGGCTAATTGCTAAAAAAAAAGGTACAACCCGCGTGAGGAATTGGACCGATTTACCAATTTGCATGCTGGATTGAATCCCCAACAAAAAGATGCGTATGATAACATTATGCAAGCTGTCAACGAGAAAAATGGAGGCCTTTTTTTGTATATGGTAGCGGAGGTACATGAAAGACATACTTTTGGAATACAATTATAGCTTCAATACGTTCGGAAGGTAAAATAGTTTTGTCGATTGCATCATCGGGCATTGCCTCATTACTACTGCCCGGTGGTCGAACTTCACACTCAAGATTTCCTATCCCCATCGATCTTGACAATGAGTCATGTTGTGGAATTGATGTCACTTCAGATCTTGCAGAATTAATCCAAAAGTCAGAATTAATTATTTGAGACGAGGCGCCATTACAACATCGACATGCTTTGAAGTTGTCGATCGGACACTAAGAGATATTTGTAGACAGAATAGGGCTGGAAATCAAGTATTCGGTGGTAAGGTCATTGTTCTTGGTGGCGACTTTAGGCAAATTCTTCCTGTCAAAGGTACGAAGAAGTGAAATTGTTTCTTCTGCTGTAAACAAGTCTGCAGCCATATGGGACCAATGCAAGGTTTTTATTCTGTGTACAAATATGCGTCTACGTGATCCGACAATTGATCCTTCAGATACAAATTAAACTATGAATTTCAATAAATGGCTTTTGGATATGGGGGACGGCAGACTTCCAACTATTGCACTTGATTAAGAAGATGAGGCCACTTGGATTATGATTCCTGATGATCTTTTAATTCCTGTAATGATGACCCAATAGGTGTTATTGTACAAAATACATTCCCAGATCTTTTAAACAAAATCAATGATATTGATTACCTAAAAGAGCGATGTATCTTGTGTCCAACAAATGAGATTGTTGATAAGATTAATTCACATGTTCTTGAGAAGATGCCAAGTGAGATGCATGAAATGCTTAGCGCCGATGAGATAGACCCGACTACGAGAAACTTGGAAGAAATGCAAATCATGTACCCTCCTGAGTTTCTAAACAGATTGAGATTCTCCGGTATCCCAAACCATAAACTTGAACTGAAGATCGGAGTGCCAGTCATATTGTTACGGAATACAAATTTATGACGGTGTTGTGTAATGGGACATGGTTAATCATAACTAATATCACCCGTACGGTTCTTGAGGCTGAAATAATAACAGGGAGACATATACATGAAAAAGTATTGATCAACCGAATTGACATGACTCCGACCGATAAATCATGGCCTTTTCAATTTAGACGAAGGAAATTTCCTGTTAAAGTTTGCTTTGGCATGACAATTAACAAAATCCAAGGTCAAACCTTTAATCATTTTTGTGCGTACCTTGAAAAACCGGCTTTTACACATGGTCAACTTTATGTTGTCATATAGTGAGTAACTTCGTGTGCTGGTCTTCGGTTCTATATTGATAACGGGGGAATATGTGATAATAATATGACAAAAAATGTTGTTTATAAAGAGGTTTACTATAATTTGCCTATAGGTCTGTTACATGTGTGTCTAAATTTTGTTTAGAAACTTTGACCGCATTTGACACTGTTGTTTTCGTATTTTGTAGCTAACGTTCACCAACCATGAGCAACCAATATCGTTATGGTTTCACGACTATGGACTACTTACAACCCAAAAAACAATCAAGTTATCTCCTTGGACATCATCATAGTGGATGAACGAGTAAGTAAAGTTACATTTTTATGATAAATTTTGTATCAACATTACACGTCTGATCAATATCTTTTTCTACTACAGCGTAATTCAATCCATGTCAGGGTCCCCACCGCAAAGCGTATGAACAAGTATAAAAACTTGATCGTGGAGGGTCGAGTTCATACTATACACAGGTTCCTGGTGCGCGAGTATAATATGATGTATAGGCCTTTAGATCGCAAGATCTTTGTTGAGTTTTGTAGTGTGACATCAGTACGACATTCATCTATTCCGTTAGAGCTTTTTGATAGATTTGTGTTTGAATTTGTCCCATTTAACATGTTGGGTTCCCATGCCGGAAATGATACTTATATGACAGGTGGTTTATTCTATTATCATGTATAATTTTTACTTACATGTTTTTACTAGTTACCCACATTGTATCTAACTGTATTTTACTTCTATTATAGATGTCATCGGAGTTCTTCGTAAATGGCGTCCTCTTGGAGAAAATAAGGGAGGAAGCAAAAGTGCTCATCCCCAAATTCGTAAAATTGTTGTTTGTGATATGAGGTAGCTTTATCATTCCAATGCATATAAAATCTGCATCTCTTTTGATTTTAACTACATTCTTAATTTGTCACAAAAATACAGAGATTTGAAATTAAGGATTTCATTGTGGGGGAAGTTGGCTTTGAACTACACGGATGACATGATCCGGTCTCAAAAGGATACAAATATCATCGTTATATTGACATCTTGCAGGGTTCATCGTTATGGAGGTATGTATTGTTTTAACCATTTAACCCATTATAAACGGGACGTTTTAAGGTTCTTTATGGGCTGTTTGGAAATTGAGGATTTTAGTTGTGAATATGTAATTCACAACTATTGTTGCTGCATTCCCATCTTTTATTTGTTGGTAGAAGTTTTGGAATTCGTATAGATGCTTCTTTGTCTCCCTGAACTGATTTGTTGGCGATTATATAGGAGTTTATGTGTTATTTCAGGGTGTTTGGTTATTTTTCTGCATTTTACAATGTTTAGTTATTTCTAATATGATTCGAGCCTTTTCAAAACATTAAACCCTTACAAGTTTATGTGCCTAAGTATTTTTCCCTTATAAAAGCTTAAATAATGTAAATTTAGAGACTTAAAATATAAGAGAATGAGAAATAGCATATAGGCTGATATTATCAAATACTTTTCAAAATGGGTCAATTTGAGTTTCAAATGGGTTGAGTGGGTTAAAATTAGTTATGAATTTACTAACACATACTATATATGTCTAATGTGTTTCTGTCCTTGACTAACCCGTTTTTACATGCTATTGTTGTTAACATTTCACACAATACATCTGATAATTATACTTCCAAACACTAATTTATTTTGTCTAACCCTTTTTTCAACTATAAACATGTGGTTCATTTTGTTAACAGTAGGGTAATAGTTGAACTACTAAAAACAAATAGTTTACTAAATATGTATCGAAAATAGTTTACTTAATGAAGCACTAGAAAAAATATTATAAGTAATATGTACCTGCTATTTTTCCACTCTCTTTTTCCTTCAACGAGACTTGCAAACATCACAATCGAGATAATCATATGCAAATCAAAATGAGGAATAGTGATAAATTTGACATGCACTAACATATATTATAGTAGTAATGTCTCTTTAGTAGAACATATTACAGTGGTAATTCTTCAACAATTGTCATACCGTGATTAGTATAAAGTGTTACATAAGTTATGCACATACTTTAGGGGGCGCTTGGTTAGTAGAGGGGAAAGGGAAAGGGAAAGGGAATGCAAAGAAATAAAATGGATATTATCATTATGTTTGATAGTGGTTGGAATAGAATGAAAAAGGTAATCAATAACATGGCGGCGGCGGGGCCGGCGGCGACGGGAGCCAGCGATGAGGGGCGGTGAAGACGGGGGTCGACGACGGTGGGGCCGGCGATGACGGGGGTGGTAGTGGTGGGGGTGGGGGTGGTGGTGGTGGGTTATGATTCCCTTACCCCCCAATTTGGTGGGTAATGGATCTAAGGTAATGATTACCTTAGATTTCTCCAACCAAGCACCAACTAAGGTAATCAATACCATTCCCTACCCCCCAAACCCCCGCACCAAGCACCCCCTAAATTTATAATTCAAGTATTGTTTATCTAATAGAGAATGGCTTTGTTTAGTGGGCTGCAAATGACTACGACAGTTGCAACACATTTTTACTTGAACCTTCCGATAGCTAATTGTTATGCATATAACCAAAGGTATATATATTATCTCAATTTTATTGACGTACTTCTGATACTTGTGTTCAATTATAACAACTACTTATTATTCTTACTTTTCTGTTGTGATTTAATAGGCCAATTCATCCCGTTGACTTTCCATCCAATGTTCTTACAACTAAGGAGATCAAGATAACAACTATCCCGGCTTTCTATGAGCGTCTCGTTAATGGCGTTAATGTGGTATTTTTAATGATATATGATCCTAATGTCTCCTACAAAATGTATTTTTTTATGTTAACGTGTTAGTATTCTCGGTTGCATGTTAACAGGGAACAAAGTTCATTATCAGCTCAATGGTCATTGGAATTGACTTGGTTAAAGACTGGAAATTCATATAGTGTCCCACGTGCTATCACAAAGTCGAGTGGGCTGCTTTTCAATATTATTGTAAAGAATGTAAAAAAAATGTTACAAATCCACGTCAAACGTAAGTTATTTATATTACGATGAACAATGTGGTTTATGTACTTCTTATTCATGTTCTTCTTATTTATAGGTGCAAGTTAGTGATAACCATAGGTGCACAAGACCATGAGGAAATCAATTGCGTACTTTTCAATAACATTGCCAATCAACTACTAGGATATACCGTGAAAGAGTTGCTTACTAAGAGTATAACAGAGGTTGGTTAATCAATACTTTTTCTCATCGAATTTACTATACTTACATTTTATTATTATTAAACACATGTCATTCTTTTATCTAAGGTGCTTGTGTCCCCTATTGGTTAGATGACTTCTTTGTTGACAAACTCATTGGTCGATGTTGTTAATACAAATAAGCCGTAAAAACGTTTATTTATATTTTACGATCTTCTAATGTTTTGTCGATAACAAACGTAAAATCATAATAACGAAACAAATAAAATACGTAAATGGTTTGAACTAATAGTTTCTAACTTATTCACATTTTCACATAAAACACTAAAACAAGTATAAGTGATTTTATGATTTAAGTAATACATATGTACAACAACTAGTGTTTACATATTTGGATAAAATATACACATAACTAGTATGTAGTATATTGGGTAATATAAATGGGTAGAAACTTAAGTATCACAACCCATTGGGCAAATACATTGAATGTAGGTGGGTACAACCCAAAGCCCATAACCCATGGATCTTGACCCATAACCCATTGCATGACATCATGCTTATATCATACATGGATGATATCCATAACCCATGGATCAACCCATACCCAAGTGACCAAGTGCATTGCACTCAAAGATACATTGTATCTAGCCAAAGATCCATGGTTCAACCCATGACCCATAACTAAAATACCCATGGGTAAAAGGGAGCGTCCCACGGATCCCTAGCTTAACGCTAGACGGATCCCTTGTGGAAGGGATCCGTAGGATCCGGGGAACAGTAGGATTTTTCCTCTATAAATAGTGAGCCATTTCTTCATTATTTCTCACCCATTTCTAACACACTTTCTCCCCTGAGTTAAATCTCACTAACCTTAGATCCAAGAGATCTATGTTTGTAGTTTTGTTTTTGTGTGATCTTTTAGGTTCCTCTTAAAGGCAAGATCACCACCTTTGAAGTCGAGCAAGCTCAAGTCCATGAGTTGTCAAGCATCCTCATCATCAAGGCTACTGAAGTCTTCTTGTTGATAATTCCTTTATTTCTTCAAAGAAGTGTAGTGTTGAAGACATTAGTGAAAGGTGTCTCAAGTGTCAAGACGAAGATATTAGTGAAGAGTATCTATCGTCTATAGCATAAGCACTTGTGGTAGGTGCTTAGAAGTCAAGACAAGAAGCATTAGTGAAAGGCGCTTAGAAGTCAAGACTTGAAGCATTATTGAAAGGTGCTTAGAAGTGAAGACACAAGACATTAGTGAAAGGTGTCTTGTAGATCTAGTCAAAGGCATTAACGAAAGGTGCCTTAGATGTACATTCGATATGGTGTGTTTCGATGTACTAGATAGACTAGCATTAGATCCAAGGATATTGATGTCCTTGATGATGTTGTAAAGGAGTAGATCTCCTTTGGGATTAGTCGTTGGTGTAGTGTGGTAGTAGTTCCTCCATTGCAATAGAACTAGGTGCTTAGCCTAGTACCTAATAAAGGGTAGGCGACGTTGTGAAGGTGTAGTTCACCTTGGTGTGAAAGAACTAGGTACTTAGCCTAGTACCTTATAAAGGGTAGGCGACGTTGTGTAGGTTTGGTTCACCTTGAAGTGAAAGAATCCGGTGGTTAGCCTAGCACCGGAAAAAGGGTAGGCGACGTTGTGAAGGCTTCTCCGCCATAAGGAGATTGGTGTAGTGTTTACGAACTCTCGAGTAGGTGACTCGGGGAGTGGAGTAGGGCAAGGAAGGTGTCCTTGTAGCCGAACCACTATAAATACTCGCGTTGTGGTTTTGTGCTTCTTACTCTTATCTTTTCATTACATATCTTTATATGCTTGTTTATCAACATCCAACACACACAACCAAATAGATTGACATAAGTCGATCTAAATAGTTTAAAAGGAAGTTTTAATTGGTAAAACTATTCAACCCCCCTTCTAGTTTTCCATAGATGTGTTGTTCTCCGTATCAAGATTGATAAGTATAATTCGGCACCTACATTTGTTCGTAGGTATACTGCTATTAAATACTATGGTGATAGTGTAGACGTATTGAAGGAAAATTCTGGAATGATATTGCCTTCAAAATTGGACTCGATGAACTTAAAAATAACCGATGAAGATGAACAGATTATGGATGAAATTCAGTGGGGTGAAGCTTGTAAATCAACTACTCCTGCAATTCCCAAAACTACAATTGAAGGTCTTTTTTCAATAGTAAATGAGGCTCGTGATGCTAATGTGGAACCTTCTGCAAATGGATCTAAAAGTGTTATCGAATGTGAAATGAATACAACTATAATAGATACATCTGAGGGCTCTCTTGCTCATTCTACAATGACAAATGAGGACAAGTTAAATGACACTCATACAAATACTATATCCGAGACCTCTCATGTACATAATGATGCGGTTTATGTTAGTAATGAAGATTTTAAAAAAGCTGATATGAAAGAAGGTGATATGAAGGTTGATATGAAAGTGGGTGATCTAACAGAAGTTGTGCAAGATGCTAATATGAGTGAAGAAGATACGAAGGAAGATTCTATGAAGAAAGATGATATGAAAGAAGTTGAAATATGAACATTTGTCTAATCGTTCATAGTCTTTCAAATTCATCGTTAGCTATTTTTTATCATGAATTGTTTGCATTTCAATTTAATCACTGTTCAGGTGATTGGTGTCGTTTCAAACTTTTTTTTTTAGTATTTTGGTATGTTTTAATTTAATACTTTAGTAATAAATAAGAATGATTTTGCACTTAAGATACTTCGTTTCTAATAGCGTTAATTTTTAATTTTTTTTTATTGAACAATTATACCCGAGCAACGCAGGATTATTATGGTAGTTTTGCCTCATTAATATGATGCAAGAAGTCAAGAACATCTAGCTCATAAAAAGTCAAGAACCTTTTTGTATTTTTTCATGAATGCTTCAGTATGGACTATCCAATTATCACTTGACACGTGTAAGTAATAGCAACCTGGTCCCCACATACATCTGACACGTTTCGATGTGTGGGCTGTTGTGGTCCTACCTTTCCACATTGGGCATGGTGGCTGCTTCCGGATTCAAGGGTTTTCAGTTTGACCTGAATTTTAACTAAATATGTTTAGTTATTTTATTACTGTATCTTATTTTATCATAAACAATTTACTATATTGGGTAAACTACCACTAGACATTCTAATGTTTATCAGGTTTAAACGTCAATATTCAATCATATTGACCATTGAGGGTGTTTAAACAAAAAAGGCAAAAATGCGTATATATATCTCTCAAAATGAATAATTGCATATATATATCTTTTGTACAAGTTTTTTATGCACGTAATACAATAGTTTTTATGCATTCTTTGAATATATATGTAATTTTGTATTTTCGAGAGAATATATATGCAAAAGCCCCTTAAAAAAGGACTAGGATTCTCTGTTCAAAATGAATATGATGGGTCATGTTAATTTGTTGTCGGTGAATATTTTGATTTAAAATATTGCAAATGTCATACAATAATATTTTACTATTTCTTTTTCACTCACAATAAATTTAGCATGACCCATCATGTTCATTTTGAACATTAGAAGATCCTAGTCCTTAAAAAAAATCATATTGAGGGTGTTTAAAAAAAAACAAAAGAAAAAAAGCATTTGCTACAATATTCTACAATTTTATCGTACAAATCTTTTTATACACATAATAATATTATATAGTTTTTTCACTCATTTATCTATCTGCATCCAAACCGTCAGTTTTAACACTTGACAGGATCTTGTGATAAGGACATTTTGTAGAATGAAAATGTAAAAATGTTTAGCATTTTCTTTAGAGATTTAATCTTTTATGTGACCAAATTTTCTTTATATATGCTTGCATTTTTTTATGTTTTTATATCGGTGTGCGTTTATTTTTATACAAACTTGTATGTTTTTGCTTTATATATTTTCTTTTATGTCATTATCTTTTCCACCCTAACACACACCACAATTAAAAATTTATGTGTTTGCACACATATTTGTCGGAGGTCATTCTTGAAGTAGTTCGTTTACCTTTAGGTATGGGTGTGACTGTTTACATCTCACCTCTCATACCTCGCTCTGGCGGGATTGAGTATTTTTATTGTTGTTGTGATAATTGTTTATAGGATTGTGTATTGAAAGATCGAGTACGTTGCATGTAAAGAATCATACATGGTATATGTAGATTTGCAGAATGTTTAATCGGTTTTTGAGAGATTGTACATGTATTCTAGATGAGTTTCATTTATTCCCATGTTTTATTCCAGTTATAGAAAGAAGTAAGGTGTTTATAAACGAACACTCTGCATCTAATATTGTTTTTAACAAGATACCAATATTGAACTCATAAGCAGTGTAAAACGTGCATTTTTACCATCGATTTGTTTCATGAGAATGTAACAAGCTATCATAATGAAAATGCTTGTTGCGAGTATCTTACCGAAGATATACACACGATATGAGGATGTGTCAATCTATACCGGCATAGTTAAAGAAGTTAGTAACAGTCAATTATGTTTCACGAAGATATAGTTTCATACGAAAACAAAAATGATAAAGTTCCTATATGACGTTATGTGCATGTGATAAAATGTTGGTCTTAAAACTTAGAGGCTTGAGACTTTTTATCCAAATGGGCCTTACCCACCTCCATATTTGGGCTGAAAAAGTTTAAAGTCCACTTTTCATTGATTGTTGTGTTTAAACTAGGGGTGTTCACGGATTGGGTAATATCCAGGAACCGAAAACCGAAACCGAAACTGAACCGAACCGAAAATAACTGAACCGAATTGGTCAAAACCGAACCGAACCGAACTAAATATTTGGTTATCGGTTTGGATATGGTTTTGGCAATGAAAACCGAAAACCGAACCGAAAATCGAAAACCGAAAACCGAATTAATATAAAATATATATATTTTCTATGTATATATATGAAAAAAAAAATCACTAAAACTCTTTTTTAGTATAAATATAACATGATTTAAGTTTTGAAAAAAATATTTTGTGCTAAAAATATATATAATTAAATAAAAAATAATTAAAATTATGTAATTCGGGTTATTCGGTTCGGTTTTCGGTTATAAGGGTTCGGTTTTTGGTTATTCGGTTCGGTTTTCGGTTCGGTTGAATCAAATTTAAATTCGGTTCGGTTCGGTTTTCGGTTATACCCAGAAAAAAAAATTAACCGAACAAACCGAACCGAATAAACCGAATAACCCGATAACCGAACCGATGAACACCCCTAGTTTAAACCGAGGTGTTGACAAACGGGTAATACACGAATCAAAAATAAAACTTAGCCGAATAAAATCGATCGAATTTGTCTTTACGTTACGACTGAGGTTGATAGAGCAGATAAAATAAATCGAATTTGTCTTTACGTTACGACTGAGGTTGATAGAGCAGGTCGAACCAAGAGGGTCACGGCGGTCCCAGCATGGCACAAGGATTATTTAATTGTTGTAGGACGTATTCAAAGTTGTGTTAGCATAAGTGTTCGTGTGAGTCATAGTTTAGGATACATATTCGAGTTGTGTTAGGATAAGTGTTTCGTTGTGTGAGTTATCCCATAACTATTATTCAAAGTGTTCCATTATGAATGGAAGTCATTAGTTTCTGGTCTACAATATCTCTCTCTTCTTCTTCTTACGGAGCTAGCACATGCTTGGAGTGGTGTGTTTTTAACAATACAAGTCGTATCACTTTGAACCGTATTTTTTTTTAAACCAACCAAACCGAATTAAATATTTTGTTTCAGTTCGGATATAGCTTTGGCAAAGTGTAAACCAAATAAAAACCGAATTCACCTAAGTATATGTATATTTTATATACTTATATACATAAGAAACCATTAAAACTCTAACCTGGTATAAATATAACATTTTTTATGCTTGAAAATGTTCTTTTGGGCTGAAAATCTATCTAGCTAAATGTAAACAATATATAAATTACAATTCGAGTTATTCGGGTCAACTTGAAAACCGAACAGAATTTCGATTTAATCCAATTTGAGTTCAGTTTTGTTTTCGATATTACCAAAAAAAATGTATTTTAAACGAATAAACCGAACAACATGATAACCAAACCGATTAACACCCTTAGTTTAAAAATTGCCTCTACTCAACTATTTAAAATAGCTAATGATATGACCGGCATAAGAAAAGCTTATAATCCGAATCAAGTTTACTAGTCTCATATATAGTTTGCTAATCGCCAAAAACAAACTTGGGAATTAACAGCTTTAAGAATATGAAGATTAATATCCCGCAGCTTTTTTATCTAGATACTCAAATTTAGGATGGCATTTGTAGGTAATGCGTACGAGTACCTTTTACTGGTCACCACTCACCAGCACCCGTGGTTTTTTTCTACCCGTCACTCGCTATTGGGTATAATTTTATGTCCATACCCGCGAGTATTAGTTGCCCACTAGTAAACCAATGGGTTAGTAATGTGAAACAAAAGCAAGAAACCATGATGTGAAAACTAACCCATCATGGTAGTTCATTTCAAGATGTAAGTAAAATAGTTAAAAATATCTTAAACGGGTGTAATGGGTTTACTCGGTTTACAGGTACACCTACAGGTATTTTGGCAGGTATACCCGTGAGTATTTTAAATGGGTGTCATGGTTTACCCGCGACGGGTATACATTACCCATCACCTGCCCACCACCCACCGATGGATACGATTTTCCACCCACAACGCTCCGCGAATGAAAATTTACAGAGTTACCCACCCATTCATGTGTGAGTACCCGTGGGTTACGGGTTTTCTCGCCCATTGCCATCCTCAAATAAAGTATGCAAGTAAATGGACCAATACGGAATGTTGTGATGTTGATTTTTCATCTGTAACCTTTGCTTCAAAGCTAGGTTTGAATTTAAAATTTTATAAGCATACCTAATAGTAACACATATTATCTGCGTATTAACCTGTATTTTCTACGATTTAAAAGATATAGATGGTAGTAGTACATAATTATATGTTAGTTAAATCGCACGATCTTTTTTTAAAGACAACCTAACTATGAAACACTACAAATATAATACACGTTTTTAGACGGGATTTGAACAACAAACCACTCGGCTACAAGCCTTTTGGTATAAACTGTTTACAATAGGACGCGAAAGAAACAAAATGTGTAGCATCTGGTCCAACTACTATCGTCAGGTGCATGGTTAATAACCGGTAACCCGAACCAGCCCAATAATCGGCTGCCTTTCCATAATGTGGGAGGCATACATGACACACTCAACTACTATCGTTACCATTAGTTTCAAAAAGTAAATAGACAAGTCGTAACAACTAGGAAAATCAATCAAATAAAAAAAAGGGCTTTTAGCTGCACACGTTTGAAGGGTTAATGTAAATGCACAAATGGTTACATGTTATTAAACATGAGTAGACAATCTTCTTGGTGTTGTGTTATCAGGATGACGTACACTAAAGACTTCCGAGTACATCTCCATGAAAAACTTCTCAACCATTTCACGATAAACCGGACATGTTAACATAGAATAGCAACGGATAATTTCTTGAATATCATAAACATGATCCACATTATCCCTATCCAGGCTTTCCAATTCCTTCAAACTTTTTGTTACGAAACGCCTCTTTTCCTCAATTTCACTTGATGCTTCTTCGTGTTGTTGTTGATTATTTCTAAGGACTTCACGGTGATTGATCAACATGGATGGTTTCTCGTGCTTCAAGTTATTTGTATCTTTTTCATATGTAATTGCCATAATGTGGTCTTTGGGCTCCCTTTGATGATCGACAAATTCAGAATAGATGTTCTCAAGGCCAAAATGACCATTGTGATGTCCGTTGTATGATGGATTCTTCGGAAGCTTTTCATAGCCTTCGTCTGAGAAGTATGACTTGACCGTTTGAATGCTTTTCTTGAAGAACTTCTTTGTCCTTTGAAGCATTGCAAATTTGTGTGTTTCTCTACAACGAACGAAAAGGAGGACTAGCTAGAGTACAAAAGTGGAAATGTCATAAAGAATGAATGGAATGAATGGGGTTTAAGAAGAACTGTGGAAGTGATTATGAAGATATGAGATTAAGATGGAACACCAACTATTGTTGTTTGGTCCTTCTATCCATGTGTTTAGTCACTATTGTTGTTTGGTTCTTCTATCCATGTGTTTAGTCTTAAAAAGGAAGATAAAGAACACTTGTGATGTCATAACACTAAGTGCCATGGTCTTTCTGTCTACTTCAAAACAATATATGTAGCTACCAAATGCCATAGATTCACCCTTTGAGCACAACATCTATATAATTGTATTTGTTTCATGTAACATGTAATTTCTTTGGTGAACGAAAAGTGTGCAGAATAGTCACTTTGGAAGCAATGGTTTGTCCATTGTTCCTTGAATTGTAAGTTGTAAACTTCATTGTGGTGATTAATATATTTTGAACCTTTTCAACAAAAAATAAAAGAAAAGAGTGCATAATGCTTAGTTCTTAAGTTTTTTTTTTTTTACTACGTAGTAAGTAAAAGTAAAAAAAATAAGAAAGTAAACATTTTCAACCTCATATTGGGAGGAATATTTTACTTCAAAATCAAGCAAATTACCCTTCTTTTTCAGTCTTTTTTCTTTTCTTTTCCTCGTTAAGTGTTACTCGAGAACACAACTTTTTTCGTTTCACTTCACATTTTTTACTTTCCTATCCTTAAGTGATACTCGAGAGAACACAGTGTAACGTCATAGTTAAACTAAATGGGCTGAAATGGCTTTTGAACAATAAAAAAATGAGCCCATGCTCTGCCAAGCATCATTAAGCCCATCAAGAAGTCCAGACTCCAAATTACTAACTTAAGTGTGATACAGATAAGAAAGAAAATGGTATACAACTAATTCAAAATTAAACTAGTCATAAGATTCTTAAAGTGTTAGTTTAGTATTTGAAATCAAAACAAAACAATTACAAAGAAACAACAAATTCATAACATTTATAATATCACATTCATCACTTCAATAATACATAGTACAATTAATTAATAAACCTATCACTTTCATCACCTTGACTCCCACATTAAAATGGAGACCTTTCATGGTTTCATGTTTCATACCCTTTTATATACATGACCATGGCTTGCCCTTTTACGATGATTACATCATTTAATGAAATACCTAAAGATTATGTACTTGTATAATTAAATCTTATAAGAACTTCAATAACTAGTGAGTCAAGATACTAACACTTTTGAGGTACTAAGTACACATTCAAACAAATTGTTGACAACAGACAATTTGGCTAACATAAACGGCCTCGCCATAACGAACAATGCTGGAACAGCACGGCGCTCCAAAGTTGCATAATGTCGGATTCTTGAAAATGTTTATATCTTTCATGATTTCTATCACATTGCTTATTACTAATGGTTTTTCTGCTTATTGCAGTTTAACAAAATCTATAAGTAGTTTCAAGTATTTGAATAAAAACAAACTACATAGTAGTATTTATTTTTTTGTTACACTAAAAAGTTCTTTCATTGCTTTTCGTTGTAACTGATGATTATCTGATTATCCGTTTATGATTAATTCAGAATTGCATACGCAATTCTCAAAAACAAGTGCTAAAACATTAACTAGTATTCAATTTTCATTAGAACAACCACGACGACCCAAATTTACATCGAAAAATCAACCACAACAGTAAAAAAATCACTTATCAGAAACCAAACTCTCCCAAATCTCGGCGAAAACCTCAAAAATAACCTTATGATGCTCCTCACTATTCAATTTCACAAAACACTCAACCAAATTCTCCAACTCCTCAACTCCAAATATCCCTTTTTCGACAATCATATCCACCATTGAAACCCTAAAATCTTCATGAGGATCACTCGATTCCTTCGTAACCACAACACCATCCATCAACCTCCGATCACCACCACCACCATCACCACCAAAGTCTCCAGATAACGACGAAAAAGACCGCCGGGAAAACAGAGTACTCTGTTTTTCTTCATCTTCATCATCACTAGTCCACCAATTATAGTAAGTGTTATCAGTAACTGATGAGAAACTTAGACTTTTGGGACGTTTTCTGACATGGGTTTTCTTTTTTCTGTCGGTTTTGACCCGTTTTTCGTGAATTGGTGAAACAGAGTGTGAGTTACTTTTGGCCGGAAAATGGGGTGTTTTTTGGCGGGAAATATGGGTTTTTGATTTGGTGGCAGGAGGGATATGGGGTTGGGGTTTCGGCGAGAAAAGATCGATTAAGCGACGGTTTTCGGGTTTTTCGGGTGGGTTTGTGACGTCCAAAATGGATTTTTTCCGGCAAGAAGTGAAGGTTGAGTTGAGGAGTTTGGAGATGTGTGATTTGAAATGTTTTTCCATTTTTTTTCTTAAGTGTGTGTGTGTGTGTGAGGTTTGGATTTATATAGTTTGATTATGATAGAAAAAATTATTTTTATAAAAGAAAAAAATGTAAAGAGGATGGCTCGGCTACAATTTTTGTAGCCAATTGGTTACAATCCTTCATAAAAAATACACTAACAATGAATCTGGGACCCACAAAAAAGAATCAGCACACACAAAAAAATCAAGGACCTACATTTATAGCATAAAATTGTAGCCAATTGGCTACAATAAATTGTAGCTAATATATTCCCAAATGTAAAATACTTATTTGCAGATTTAAAATAAAGTGTAATTGCATATATACCCACTAAAAGTTGCATATTTGTATATATACTCAAAACATGATTAACATTAAAAACTAGTATTATGGGAAAATATGTAAATTTTTTAGTTTTAGTGGGTATATATATGCAATTCCCTCTAAAATAAATACTACCTCGTAATAATACAATGACTATTTGGTGCGGAGCATTTGGGAGCGGTAAGCGGTAAATGTTGTGATTTTTAAAGCTAGTTTCACAAGCATCAAGTAGCTTTATTTATTTTTTCGGAATGGTCATCTTTCAAAGCTGCATGAAGTAGCATTTTGAATTGTTGAGCATTTAAGAGTTGTTTTACACATTATAATTTAGACGTATAACTATGTTACCGACCATTTTTATAAAAAAAAAAAATGCTACTGTTTACAACTACCGTCTATTCCTACTGCTCACTGCTACTCTTATTTTATACCAACACACCTAATTCAATGTTGAATTGACTTATTTATTTTTTATGTGACTTTTTGGTAAATTTGCTTTTTTGCTGTTTCCTTCAAATTTCTTTGTCCATATTCCACAAAGAATTTGAAAAATGGAAAAAGGACTCTTAACCAAGCTGCACTTACTGCATCAGTACTTGTACATCCAGATAGAAAGTGGTCAAATTGTGGAATTTTTATTAAAAAATTGCATCCTATGTTTTTCATGGGTCATTGTTTTTTGTTATGGATAAATCTAGGTCATTTTCATGGGTATATAAATAAAACATATGGTCACTATAAAATTAAAAAGAAGACATAGAAGAACTTGGAATGTTTTAGGTATAATGTGCAAAAACAAATTTTGAAACACAATTTGAACGATACACGACAAACTTTTGCATTATTCAAAATAAAGTTTGTTATATAAAAAAATGAATGAAAATGATTGTTTTCAAATTTAGGTCAACAGTTATATTCGTTATGTTGTTTCTGCTCGACTGTCATGAGATTTTATTAACTTACGGCTTGAATGAAGAAAGAAGATGGCCTTCTCTAGATTATATGCTTAAATTAGTTTTGGTTATGAAAAATATAACAAGACAATGTCCTTTTAGGTCTACACCAATGCAAATTATTTACAAATCATTCAATACACATGTATTTGTTTTCCCAATTATAGTTATTTTTCTACATAGTTTTATACTTTTATGGAGTAAGTACTACATTGTCTTGATCACAAAATAATGTAACGTTATTTCGTATTCGTTGTAAATTATCCTATTTTCAATGGGATGACGATCAAGTGAAAACCATTTGATCGACATAGCTCCAAGATTTTGTATACGTCCTGTATCGGCTTTTTTTTGTTAACACATAAAATTAGAAAATTTAAGAAATCCTGATTATATTTTCAGTTTTGCACATAACACTGTATTAGTCAAAATGAAATGATAGAGAGATTCGCAATATTTGGTAAATTAATGAAAACTTAACATTTCAAGACATGGGTAACATTTCCTTTTTGGAATTTTGGACAATTTATTTACTATTTTTGCAATAGAAAACAAAAGGGTCAGTTCATACTTTTTGGATCTTTCTTAACTAATTACTTGTATAAATTTAATCATTTGATGCGTTTTCTTGATAAATAAACATTTTATGTGTTATTATTTATATAGTTTTAAAATAGTTTCAATTGTATAAAATCGTATACACTTCAGAAAAATATTACTAGTATGATACTTTGGTTTTTTGTACTATGCAACATTATTTTGCTTTTGTCTTCAGTGAAGGTACTCTTTGTTTTTCTGAAAAGTAGTCAACCTCTGAAGATGTTTAATAAGTCAAATATGTTATTCAACTTTGACACATATTTAGAGCATTGGGTATAATGGCATTTTGCCTCGCCAAAATGATGTGGCATCTCTTTCAGCAGCGCCAAGTGTTGGCCATGATACCATTGTGGCTCGCCAAAGTGAAATTCGTCACTTCTCCAACATGATAAACGACAAAAGAGATGTGTTGTTGGTTTTTTTTTTCTTGGTTTTTTCTTTTATCTTTGGGTTTTTTGGTTGGAGCGTTGCAGGTTCACAAACAAAGAAGACAACTGATGTGTTTTTTGTGTTTTTATTACTCCGTATTTTATAAAAAATATAATTACATTTTAAGTCCTTTAGGTTTGTTTTGCTTGTCATTTTTTACTTTAAATTTACAATAATGTATATAAAAAATGGACAGTTGGTGTGTTGTTTATTTTATAGAAAATAAATTTACAATTTTGTATTTTTAGTTTTGTATTGTATTTTTAGTTGAATGAATACAATTTATTTTATTTGGAAATACAGAAAAGAAAATATAATTGGGGATGAGTGGGGCCCAAATGGCTACGTTGAAGTTAGTTATGATAAATGGGTATTTTGAAGTTTGAGTGTTGAAATGATATGGCACCCGGTAGGACCCAAATGGCTAAAATTTTAATGTCACTATACCTAATGCTCTTAGCACAAGTAAGTAAGTCAAATGCAAATGTATCATACAAATCTATGATAATTTACACACCGCATAAAATAATCAGGACACTCAAATTATTGTGTCTGGACATTTATACTCTCGCAGGGGTGAAAATGTAAAGATAATTGTAAGAGTATAAATATCAAAACACAATAAATTTAAAGGTCATAATCATTTTGTGAAGTGTACAAATAACTTCCCATGATACAAGTCATACAACTTTAACTTTGGCCTCCGCTATGTCAGCTACACATAGTTTAAAGGGATGACTCTTTCTTTATTCAAATTATTTTAGGGACAACAAAATTTTAAACTAAGATGTATGCGGTCTAAATGACACATTTTTGTGACCGTCTATAGCTCATTCAATTCGATGTCCACTTTCGAAAATACATTGCTAGGTTTGAACCTAATAACTTTTTTAAAAACATTAGTGTGCCTTAACCACTCTGGAATAGTTGTCACATGACACATTTTTAACTTTTTTTGTATGGCAACCATTTTTTAAACATGACACATAAGACAAGTTTAAAACTACCCATTTGGCCATTTCAATCTAAACTCATTTGACTTGAAAAATATACCAACAATAACTTGTATCATACTCTTTCCGTCTCAAAATTATTGTCATGAGAGAGAAATCATAAAGTTTAATAAAAATGAGATCACTATAAATCTCAATCACCCAAAAAGAATATTCCCCTAATATATTCTCTAGTTTTTACTTAAAATGGAAAGTGAACAATCTTTTTGAGACATCTTAAATTAAAATATGGACAATAATATTGAGACGGAGAGAGTAATTAAAGTTGAACTTGAGATAGATGCCGATAATATCATAGCATTGTACGGTCAAAATCATGATCTTATATAAGATCTTAGGGATGTACTATTTCCACTCTCCATAATAGGGAGGGTTTGTACTTTTTATTCTCTTTATCTCAATTTGTTTTAGTACAACACAGTTTTTTGTCATTTTTTGTTCCGTATTTCTGACAGTTCTAAGCGTTTGACTTATTAAACTTTATATTTCTTGTTCCGCATTTTCAGGTTTATAGTTTTTTGATATAAACAAAATTATTAAAAAAAAATGCAAAAAATTAGGGGGTGGGAATATAAGAACTAGGGATGGTGGGAATATCTTGTCCCAAGATCTTACTAGTACATTGATCTTATAAAAAATTGATACATATGAGCATCTATAATGCATTAAATCTTAAAGATTTGATACATTTAACGCATTTAATGTATTATACATTTAATAATTAAAATTTTGAGGAAAGACTTGATATTTATCAAGTCTTTGTAGAAAATCTTTTTAAAAAGTTTTAGTTGCAATGCAAAAAACTCTTTCAAAAAGATTTTTAAAATAAGTAAAAAGATTTGAACTACTTTACCCATTGTGGATGCTATTAAACAAGATATTATGACGGACCTCAAGATCTTTAACAACTAGTGTTCTTTTATGGGAGATGATTTGCACACATTTAGTTTTAATTTGCACACTCAATGTACAAGTAGTTAAAGCAGAATTTAATAAACAATACAATTGTTTAATACACAGATTGAAGTATGTCAATTAAAAAGTGAAATGTGCAAATCATTTCTTTTATATTCTCACTTAGTTTCAAATTAATAGTTCATGTTTTTTTAGATGTTACAGTTTAATTGTTCACTACAAAATAAATAAAGAATTTTGATTGAGTTTACCATTTTAACTTTACTTGAAATTATTATTAAAAACTCTGAAGATGACTCTAATTAATTAGTTACGGAAAAAACTATCATTCTGTAAAAAAGTAAAAACGAGAAAGGAATAATAATTATATTTTTTCAAACAGTATTTTTTTGTCGAAAGACAATTATTTTAAAACGGATATAGTACTGGTTTAGACACATGATTAAGGTGTGTGAAAGATGTGTAGTAAAAAAACCAATATGGAATTTACATGTGTGTTGGTTTCAGGTACACTGCATATGACTCCACAATTGTAGTAATAGTAATGCATGCATTCTGAAATAACACTCCTTTTGTCCACTGCCCTATGTACACAACATCACTATACTATCCGTGATATTTCCATTCTTATACTACATGCCAAAAATGTACATAAAAAAAATACAAATACACTCATGATTTGAAAAATATATATATGAATGAGTTGCTGAAATTTAATATGGCATTGTAATGTGTAATCTTAGTGGCCATAATGCTTAAAAGTTTGTGTTGTGTTCGATATTCAAAAGAAGCCCAAAACTAGTTGACAAAAACAACTACTAACTCATTAGCAGCCAGATACACACAAAACCCATTATCAAGAAGGAATCTGTTTGAACCAAGTAATTAGTTTAACTACGCATTTTCAAGGCTTAATACTACTGTTGGAGTATTTTTTTTTTGAGGTTTTGATGATTTTTCAAATATCCTTCAGCCTTGTTAAACTAAGTCTTCCGGATACCTGCAAGTATGAAACAACGCGTTAGCCTCGCCCCGGGTGTTATCCCAGGACCAAGCTCCGGCAGAGTAAGTGTGGGTTTACCGAAGGGTATAGTATAAATATGTGTGTGTGAGAAATGATACATTTTTACCAATTAATGTATGCGTATTTATACTATAGGTTGTCACTATCTGGTCGTTGCTCGTGTCACTTTCTCTGGGGCCCTTGGCGCTGTCAGGGCTGACACTCTCTATGACTTTGTGCCTGACACTGTTCCTGACATCATGTCTGACACCCAGGAGAATGAGACGAAATGCTTCCAGGCTAAATGCCAAATGTACTGTCAGGTCAACGGTTCTTTCGGATCTGGCCCTTCATTGTGCTAATCTTTCGGGTTTTGGCCCTCCGGCTATTCAACCGATTGGCCATATACGTCGTCATGTCCCCCCAGTATCATATTGCTTGTTGTTGAGAAGTGATGTGATACTAATCCGGTCGTCGTATTCATCCGTTTGGAATTTTGAGTTTGGTCGGCCTATTGGGCTATGCAGTGAACAGTAGGCCCAAGCCCATTGGGCAAAATAGGTTAAAATTGTTTTACCGAGATTCGTGGGATCGTGCCACGTGGCAACACGCGTCCCCTTTGACTGTGTAACACCCCCAAATTTGGTTTAGCGGAAGCATACGAGTTATTGGGGAATGTTACGAAATTGGTGAATCACAACACAAGTAATAAAGAACGGAATACATACTCCGTTTAATTTCATAAAGTAGTTTTAAAACATTATCTTACAACATTGTTTAGATAAATGGGCACATCCCATAAGTTCAGTGGTCCCAATATAAAAACATCGTTTTTGTGTAAAAACACTTCTTTAGAAATTACTACGACCATTTATCCGCCTCTTGCCTTGCATACATGATCATAACTAAGCACCTGAGAAAATATGCTAAAAAGGTCAGCTAAAAGCTGGTGAGTTCATAGGTTTAGATTAAAATAGTAAGTTTGGACCATAAGCAAAGTCATATAATCATTACAACGAATATAATGATATATGGATGAATGTCTATTACGTTAGCTCTAAGTTCATGCAACCGATACTACGACAGTTTCTGTATGCTAAAAGATATCATACAATATAGGGGCCCATAGCGAGTGTTTTGTCCCTCAACACTCGATTCCGACATGGTATACGTTTCGCCTTGGCCTAAGCATGGCCAACCGAACGGAGGAGTCACCCTCAATAGATCTATTTATAACATTCGCGCTTCCCAATGGGGAATTGACGGTTCACGAAAAAGGGCATTCTCTAGGGACATAAGGGCTTAGGCTAAACCACGTAATAGTAATCATGTAATAGTTTAGGTCCATAAAAAGGTTTTGCATATTTCTCACCCCAAAATGTATAAAACAGTTTATCAAGTAAAAGAGGGGCTATGAAAACTCACCTTAGCAAATGTGCAATCCAAAAGTGGGATTTAGTGAATGTTGTGATGCGGCACCGACACGCGACCTAGATAAGGAGGGCAATGTTTTAGTTCATTGTTTTAAGTATCACTTACTTAAAGTAGTTCAATTGTTTTTATAATTGCAATAAAACTAAACTTTAGTTTGTAAAAGTTATTAAAATAATTTTTACTAGTAAGTATACGAAGTATATATACTTTTCGCGTTGACATTATTACAATATTATAATCCAATAGTTGGTTTGAAAACATTTACATTATTCTTTTAGTAAGTATATAATGTGTATATACTTATTTAAGTAGACACGTGATAGTAGTGTCAAAGATCAAACATTAGTTATTTTATTTTCTAATTGTATTTAGAAAATATGTAAGTTAAATTTGAAGACTAAAACATTAATTAAATGATAAAATGAATTGATGGTCTCTATCTATTTATCGTAATTTGTTCTTAATATATATAGTTCTTAACGAGAAATTTACTTGACATACATTTTTTTACACATTGACGTTAAACGTTGACGTAGACATTATTAATTGAACATGTTTTAAGCACTTGTTGTTTATGTCAAACCTTTACACATTTTTCATTGGATTAAGACTTTGACGTTAAGACAATATGTACGAAATGAAAGGAGAATAGGCAAGAATGAGTTTGGTTTATGTTTTGACTCTAGTTTATGTATCACGTTATATTTTGTGAACCCATTTAAACCATCAAACGAACACCCGAGCCACCATTGGGCCGCGGCCTGGTGTCGTTAGTGGTAAGGTACTCGAGATGGGTCTTGGCCCATAAGACAAACAAGCCCTTGTGTAGTATAAGTCACGAGTTGGGCTGTGGCCCAAGGAAATACAGATTGCTCAAATTGTTGGAACATTTAGATTGTCACCACAAGGTCTTATTGTAATCTTTCCTACTTGACACTTAATATATTTTCAAAACATGGTACAGGCAACTGATTTTGACGAAGGGAAAGTAGCCAAATGCTACTATGTTTTCACAAGTAATTTATACCAAGGTTATTAGAGATCATAATACCTTCCAAAACGTGAAGTTAAAATATTTATTTTGACCCGGAACTCCAACCCAAACGGGTTTGACCTCAAGGTACAATTCGACTATGACATGTGAAGTCGAGACTTCTTGGCCAAGGAGTATGTGACCCCGTCACTGTGGTACTACCAAAATGCGGTTGTCGACTTACTTACATAGTCTCAAGCATATCTATTTTGATGACAAGTTTGTATCTATCGAAAATGAATTTACGAAAAGGAAATGACTCATTAACGAGGCCTATTTCAAACGAGGTATTAGACTAACACTTTCGCTGAAAATGAGAGTAAGATGCGATGAAATCATATATTAGTTGAGTACTACTCAACTCGGTTCCATTCCGTCAACTATTTTACTATCACAGCCCTTGACAAGTATAGACTACTCACAATATATTTTGGCAAAAGAGTACACTCGACTTGAATTTCTCCCATGACAGTTTAAACACCAAGCTCACAGCTGAAATTCGAGTCACATGACACTAAGATATCACGCATGTTTCTCATGCTTAGGCAAGGTTATAACATGGTTCGACTCATTTTAAATGACCTGAATGTCGAGTGAAGTAAAATGCGAGCATCAAGCATGTGTTCCTAGAAGATTTTATAAAACTTAACCCCTCTATTTTCTTGTTTTTCTTACTCTCGACAGAATTTAACCCAACCAAATGAATGACCAAATCAAATTTTCAACATAGCAACCAAGTAAGAATGTTATTAACATGACCAAGTGTGTAACAAATTTTTGATACAAAATACTAAACTTAACATCACAAGAATAACGTACAAAACATTACAACAAAGGAAAAATTATAACCTAAACTCGATAGATGATGGGTGAGGAACGAAAGTGGCTTCGTGGGTTTCGAACCAAACGAGACTTGATTTAGCTCCAGTACACTCCCAATTGCAAAACCCCCAATTCAATTTTTGATAACCCTAAGTTTCACAAACCCTAATTTTTTGTTGTACAATTGATGAAGAAACTGAGTTGGGGCGTTCCACATCTCTACTAGAGATAAAGGGAGTATTTTGGGGAAGAGCTTGACTATCTTTCTCTTCTTGTGACTTGGTTTGAAGCCGAAATTAGTTAATCTTCTAAAACCTAGGCAAATCTTGGACTTTGGCTCAAGGTAGATTGATGTTGAGATATGTTTCTCTTGGGTGGCTTTGTCTTGACTCTTCTTGGACTCATTCGAAAGGGTAGCCGGCGCCTCAAAGGAGTTGGTTTGAGAGACAAAAATTACATGGTTTTGGTAAGGAGATAAGGGAGGATGATGAAAGAATCATGTTGGGTTTTCTTCTTTGGGGAGATTCGACCTACAAGGGAGGTGTAGAAGTAGAGGTTGAAGATGAAGATTTGGTATCTCCTTTTTCTGCTTTGTGTTTTGTCGTGTGTGGGAAGAGAAGACAAAGGGTATATATCTCAAATTTGATAAAGGTTTTCATTTATAAAAACAAATAAACGTGTGTGTATATGTATATTATACTTATGGTTTATTTGTGTACATGTATGTACTTGTGTCACACTTATGTATTAATTGTGTTTGAGTCTTATAGAAGTCTTTATTTAAGTGCAAGTGTGTTAAATATTTTGGTGTCCTGCGAAATTAAGTTGTGACCAAAGTATCATTGCTTGATAACTTTTATAACGTAGTGTCTTATAGATACGCGTCGGAGGTATTATTATCTTTGTAATATTTTTCATTACGGAGATTTGTCATTTGTTTTATCAAGCCCTTATCATAGTGCCGGTACGCGTGCAGTGTCGGTCACTGGGGAAAACGAGATGACCTCTCGTCTTACAATTTAATCATAAGACAAAATGAAATATTCATAAAATGATATGAATGCAAAAGTGGTGCAATTCTCTACTGTATGCGAGTTATCTACTCAAATGATCAGGCAAAGCTTATGCATGCTTAATGACTTATGCTTAGTAGTAATAAATTACTAATTATTAGTTAAATTTTAGTGAAAATTTACCGTGTGTCACATCCTCCCCGCCTTAGAAGAGAAAACCGTCCTCGGTTTTCAGTTAGAATTATTTGCTGGAGTAGAGAAGAGATGTGGGTATTTACGCTTGAATTGGTCTTCACGCTCCCACGTGTATTCTGGACCTCTTTGAGAGTTCCAACGGACTTTGATGATAGGAATGCGGCTTTGCTTAAGCCGTTTGATCTCTCTATCCATAATTTCAATGGGTTCCTCGACAAAATTCAATCTTTCGTCAACTTGGATTTCTTCCAAGGGGATAGCAAGAGTTTCGTCAGAAAGTCATTTCTTCAAGTTGCATACGTGAAACACGTTGTGCACAGAGCTGATTTCTTGTGGTAATTCGAGTCGGTATGCTACCGGTCCGATTCTTGCGAGAATTTTGAAAGGTCCAATGTAACGAGGATTTAACTTTCCACGTTTTTCGAAACGGATTACGCCTTTCCATGGCGCAACTTTGAGCATAACTTTATCTCCCACTTGAAACTCAAGTGGTTTCCTTCTTTTATCCGCGTAGCTCTTTTGACGGTCACGAGCTGCTTGCAGTCGGTTTTTGATTTGTACAATCTTCTCAGTAGTTTCTTGAATTAACTCCGGACCAGTAAGTTGACTTTCTCCAACTTCGGCCCAACACACAGGTGATCTACACTTCCGACCATAGAGTGCTTCATATGGTGCGGCTTTGATGCTTGTGTGATAGCTGTTGTTGTAAGAAAACTCGGCTAACGGCAAGTGCTTATCCCAACCATTTCCAAAGTCTATTACACATGCTCTTAGCATATCCTCCAGAGTTTGAATGGTTCTTTCGCTTTGCCCATCAGTTTGAGGATGGTAAGCGGTGCTCATGTCGAGGTTAGATCCTAAAGCATCTTGAAGCGATTTCCAAAAATTTGAGGTGAAACGGCTATCTCTGTCCGAGATGATGGAGATTGGTACACCATGACGCGCGATGATTTCCTTCAGGTATAGTTGTGCAAGTTTGTCCATTCCGTCACTTTCTTTCATCGGTATAAAATGTGCTGACTTGGTGAGACGGTCAACTATTACCCAAATAGTGTCGTAGCCTTTAGAGGTTTTAGGTAGCTTAGTGATAAAGTTCATTGTTATACGTTCCCATTTCCATTCGGGAATTTCGGGTTGTACTAGTAGACCTGAGGGTCTCTGATGTTCGGCTTTAACTTTTGAACAGGTTAAACACTGGCTGACGTATGTTGCAATGTCGGCTTTCATGTTTGGCCACCAGTACAATTTCTTCAGATCAAGATACATCTTGTCGGATCCTGGGTGGATGGAGTATTTAGACTTGTGGGATTCGTGCATAATGATATCGCGAATTCCCCCGTAAAGTGGTATCCAACTTCGCTCTTTGAAACACAAAATTTCATCCGACCTTTTTACGAACCCATTTTCACTTTCTGGCATTCCGTAAAGGTTCTCATTTGGACGATTTTCTTCCTTGAGTGCTTCTAATTGTGCCTCCAGAATCTTGGATGGGAGGGGTGAACTGATTGTCATACCCAAAGATCTGACTCTGAGAGGTTTTGGTCGCTCTTTTCTACTGAGAGCATCAACAACTACATTCGCTTTACCCGGATGGTAACGAATCTCGCAGTCGTAATCACTGAGCAACTCCAACCATCGGCGTTGTCTCATGTTCAGTTCTTTTTTATCTAAAATGTGTTGTAGGCTTTTGTGATCGGTGTATACAACACACTTCGTGCCATATAAATAATGTCTCCAAATTTTGAGTGCGAACACAACTGATCCTAACTCCAAATCGTGCGTCGTGTAATTTTTCTCATGAGTCTTCAACTGGCGAGAGGCGTATGCTATCACCTTCTCTCTTTGCATTAGCACCGCTCCTAGCCCCTTGTGTGAAGCGTCGCAATAAACAACAAAGTCTTCACTACCTTCAGGTAAGGCCAGAATAGGTGCACTACACAACTTTTCTTTAAGGAGTTGAAAAGCTTCTTCTTCTTTTTCTCCCCAGTCAAACTTGGTGTTTTTCTGGGTTAGCTTGGTCAAAGATTTGGCAATCTTTGAGAAACCTTCAATGAATCTTCTGTAGTACCCAGCGAGTCCTAAGAATTGGCGTATTTCAGTAGGAGTTGTGGGTGTCGCCCAATCCTTTATTGACTCGATCTTAGCGGGATCTACATGAATACTCTGGCTGTCGATTACATGACCTAGGAATTGCACAGTCGATATCCAAAACTCACACTTCGAGAACTTTGCATACAGTTCTTCCTTCTTCAACAATTCCAAGATCAATCTAAGATGCTCCTCGTGTTCTTTCACACTCTTGGAATAAATTAGGATATCGTCAATGAATACGATCACAAATTTATCCAGGTAGGGTTTACACACTCGGTTCATGAGGTCCATGAACACAGCTGGCGCATTGGTTAACCCAAAAGGCATGACTTGGAACTCGTAATGTCCATAACGAGTTCTGAAGGCGGTTTTGGGAATATCTTCTTCCTGAACTCTTAGTTGATGGTATCTGGATTTTAAGTCGATTTTTTAATAAACAATTGAACCTTGAAGTTGATCGAATAAGTCATCGATCCTCGGGAGTGGGTAACGGTTCTTAATGGTTAGTTTATTCAACTCACAATAGTCGATGCACATTCTGAAAGTTCCGTCCTTCTTCTTGACGAATAGGACTGGTGCTCCCCATGGTGATGAGCTCGGTCTAATGAACCCTTTTTCCGCAAGTTCCGACAACTGGTTAGATAACTCCTGGAGTTCCGTTGGAGCTAATCGATAAGGTGCTCTTGCCACTGGTGCGGCACCAGGTACTAAATCGATTTGAAATTCAACCTGTCGGGTTGGCGGGAGTCCTGGCAAGTCTTCAGGAAAGACTTCAGGAAACTCTTTCACTATTGGCACGTCCTCCAGACGTTTTTCTTCCGTTTCTTTTTCGTCCTTTCCGGTGACTTGTGCTAGGAAGATGTGACATCCTTCCTCGATACACCTCAACACCTTGGTACAGGAAATGACATGCAGTCTTGATGCGTTTCTTCTATCACTCATGTCTCCTTCTATAGTTAGGACTTCATCTCCATAGGGTACTTGGACGAGCTTCTCGTCACAAATGATGGCAACATGATATTTTGCTAACCAATCCATTCCGACGATGACATCGAAACTACCCAATTCTACTGGTATCAAGTCGATATTGAATGGGTGGTTTAACAGATTCAGGGTGCAACCTCTTATGATGGTATCTACCCTTTCTACGTTACCGTTAGCTAGTTCCACATTGTATGCATTTCCTAATGCAGTTGGGGCAATATCGAGTAGTGGACTAAATGCATTAGAAACAAAACTCCTATCGGCTCCCGTATCAAACAATATGGATGCATAACGGTTATTTATAAGGAACGTACCCGTCACAACATTCGGGTCTTCCTGAGCTTCCACTTTGGTCACAGCATAGACTCTTCCTCAAGCTCCTTCGCCATTTCCCTGATTACTCGGCTGTCCAACATTTCCCTGAATCCTGCCATTCCCATGGCTTCCTGGATTTCCTCGGTTTCCTTGATTTCCTCCATTGCCTTGGTTTCTGGTCTTTCCGCATTCATTCTTATAATGCCCTTTCTCACCACAACCAAAGCAAGTTATAGCAGCTTTTGGGTCCTGAGCTGGTGCTGTTTGAACCGTCGCCAATGACTTGGACCTGTAGTTTCTGGTCAAGTGCCTGATTTTCTGACAGTTACGGCACTTGACTGTACACTGTCCTTTTTGATGCAGTGTGCATCGGTTACACAGTGGTGAAGTCCCTGCGTACGGTTTCATTTCCTCAATCCCAGCTGCATATGCTCTAGCAACATTTTGCCTTTTGTTTTGATTGTTGCTGTTGTTCCCACTGTTGTTGCCACGGTACCCATTGTTGTTGTAGCTTCGGGAGTGGTCATCCCATTTCCTCTTATTGTCAACCACTTTGTCCATGGAATCCTTAATCACTTGGTCCATGAGTTTGTTGGCTACTTCGATGGTTTCGTGAAGATCAGCAGCCTTAGAAGTGGTGACATTGCCCTTGATAGATTGGGGCAGTCCTCCGATGTACCTCTCCAACAATCGGGTCTCAGTTTGAACCATTTCAGGGCACATTAAGGCTAGTTCTTGAAAACGCTGGTTATAAGCAGCCATATTGGTGCCTTGAACTTTGAGGTTCCAAAACTCATACTCTAGTTTCTTGATCTCATTACGAGGACAGTACTTTCGAAGTACCATCTCCTTGAAACTCTCCCATGGCATGGCATAGGCAACATCGATACTAGCAGATTTCAGAAAATTGTTCCACCAGGTCAAGGCAGCATCTGTGAAAGTGAATGATGCGTACTTAACCTTAGCCTCTTCTTTACAATTGCAAATTCGGAACACAGTCTCGAGCTTCTCGATCCATCTAGTCAGACCAACAGCTCCTTCGGTTCCACTAAAGCCTCCAGTCATGGTCTTACGAAAGCCCTGATAAGTACAAGTGTGGTTGTGGGTGGGTGGTCTCGAAGTTCCAGCATTAGTAGACGAGTGGTTTGCTGCAGCTAAAGCGGCGTTCACTCGCTCATTGACTAGTTGGTCTATCATAGCTTGATTCATGGTAGGTTGGATTGGAGTAGCCCTAACAGGAGTAGTGGCTTCAGCAGTCTGATCGCGTGTGACTCTGTTTGGAATAGCAGCGTTTGCAGCTTGGTTGCGAGTAACTCTCGCTGGAATAGGAGCATTGGAAGCTCCACCAGGATTGGTACGTTTTGATCTTCGTTTCGGCGGCATTTCTGCAGTAAGAAAGGTGATGAGATATAGAACCTTTTAAACAAGGTAAGTGCCAAGTAATAGTGTAGTTATCGCAGATAGATCATATGAGCAATCTATAAAAGAAAGGACAATTGGAAAGGAAAATAAGTTTGTCATAGATAGAATTTCGGTTACAAGGTTCCTAAAGTACATGATGAGATACTAGATGGAATACAACTGAAATACAACGGAAGTAAAACGGAAATACAACGGAAATACAAACTGAAGTACAAGAGTAATAACTAACACTAACTGTTATAATCCAGTTTAGTGTGATACATCATGCAATAAGATCTAAGGATGTCCACGCTCGGCACGTAGTCGCTCAAGGCTAGCCACCAACTCTCGCTGCGTAGCCTCTAAACTCGCGATGCGTCTCATCTGAGATGCTAACATAGACTCTAAACCTGTAGTCCTCTGCCATCCTTCTCTGGCAGTATGTCTAGCAATCCACTGGATGCGCTCTAGCTCCTCAAGTCGTCCGTGCATCCGGGCCTGACCTCTGTCCAATGCCCGTGCTCTGCTGTCCAACTCTCTGACGTCCTCAATCTGAGCCTCAAATCTGAAACCCATTCGAATCCTCTCGTGCCTCTCGAGCTCCATGCTCTCAAACAACACATCAGTGACTCGGTCTAAACCCTCAACACGCTGCTCGCAAGCTTGTAAGCGTGCTGGATCGACTCTCTCTAACTGATCAGTATGGACCCCTAGCAGGGTCTCATAAGAGTCCAACTGAATGAATATCCTCTCAGTGAGGGTCAGATCACCATCTGGAGATCCTGATAGATCTGGCACTGACTGTGCCTCACCCGGTGCAGCTTCCTCAATGGTCTCAAGCTGTCTAGTGGCGCGAGCAAGGCGCTCCATGTCTGATGCAGATGGTATGAATGAAGGTGATGATGGACTGTAGCTCGGACTCGCGATATGTGGTATAGAACTAATCAAGCAATCAATATCCCTCCAAGCAACCTCATCACTCTCCTCCTGGCTGCGGAGGAAAGTAGCCCTCTGTCCTAACCCAACTGGTGCATCAATGTCCATGTCCTCGCTCAATCTCTGAGCCATCTTGGAGCTCTGTCCCATATCCCGAATACTCTGGACAAGCTCCAGACCCAGTGTATCCATATCTGCTGATGTGCTAACATATCCAGGAACACTCTCAATCGGCATAGGCTCTGGTAGTTCCTCCTCAGGATCCTCTTCCGGATCTTCTTTCGGGTCTTCCTATGAGTAGGTATCAGTAGCTCTCCTGAGTCTCTAGTGGGGTGGTGACTCAGTGGATGATGGTGTCAGTGACTCTGAAGTAGTGGAAGGACCCATGTAGGCAGCGCGGGTCATCTGAGAAGCTAGTGCAGGCATGAATGAATACCGCTCTCGATATCCAGGTACTCTCACAATCATGCGGGGTTTTCGCCTTCGTGTCAATAAAGCTGATGGAGTGGTGGTAAGGGTCGGTACAGATGGAGTAGGTGCAATAACTGGCTGAGCTGCTAGTGTGGCCTGAATGTACGGATCAGTGGCCAAGTGTGCAAGCTGATGGATGGTAGGTGAGTGAGCAAGTAGGATGTCCTCCTGAACATCGTGAGGGAAGGCTGGTGAAGGCATGGTCTGTGACAAGACGGTGCATATGTGTAAGTATGTGGAAAATATATACTCATGATAAATATGAAATAGTGTACTAGTAAATAGGAAATAAAACATGCAATCCTATTTAAATGAACTCTTAAGTAAAATGGCAAGTAAGGCAAGCGGCAACTGGCGGTCGTAGTACGATGTTTTTGTAAAAAGTAGTTATAGTTTAGGGTTTATATGTACCTAGTTCTCTATAACTTAGGCTCTGATTCCAATCTGTAACACCCCCAAATTTGGTTTAGCGGAAGCATACGAGTTATTGGGGAATGTTACGAAATTGGTGAATCACAACACAAGTAATAAAGAACGGAATACATACTCCGTTTAATTTCATAAAGTAGTTTTAAAACATTATCTTACAACATTGTTTAGATAAATGGGCACATCCCATAAGTTCAGTGGTCCCAATATAAAAACATCGTTTTTGTGTAAAAACACTTCTTTAGAAATTACTACGACCATTTATCCGCCTCTTGCCTTGCATCCATGATCACAACTAAGCACCTGAGAAAATATGCTAAAAAGGTCAGCTAAAAGCTGGTGAGTTCATAGGTTTAGATTAAAATAGTAAGTTTGGACCATAAGCAGAGTCATATAATCATTACAACGAATATAATGATATATGGATGAATGTCTATTACGTTAGCTCTAAGTTCATGCAACCGATACTACGACAGTTTCTGTATGCTAAAAGATATCATACAATATAGGGGCCCATAGCGAGTGTTTTGTCCCTCAACACTCGATTCCGACATGGTATACGTTTCGCCTTGGCCTAAGCATGGCCAACCGAACGGAGGAGTCACCCTCAATAGATCTATTTATAACATTCGCACTTCCCAATGGAGAATTGACGGTTCATGAAAAAGGGCATTCTCTAGGGACATAAGGGCTTAGGCTAAACCACGTAATAGTAATCATGTAATAGTTTAGGTCCATAAAAAGGTTTTGCATATTTCTCACCCCAAAATGTATAAAACAGTTTATCAAGTAAAAGAGGGGCTATGAAAACTCACCTTAGCAAATGTGCAATCCAAAAGTGGGATTTAGTGAATGTTGTGATGCGGCACCGACACGCGACCTAGATAAGGAGGGCAATGTTTTAGTTCATTGTTTTAAGTATCACTTACTTAAAGTAGTTCAATTGTTTTTATAATTGCAATAAAACTAAACTTTAGTTTGTAAAAGTTATTAAAATAATTTTTACTAGTAAGTATACGAAGTATATATACTTTTCGCGTTGACATTATTACAATATTATAATCCAATAGTTGGTTTGAAAACATTTACATTATTCTTTTAGTAAGTATATAATGTGTATATACTTATTTAAGTAGACACGTGATAGTATTGTCAAAGATCAAACATTAGTTATTTTATTTTCTAATTGTATTTAGAAAATATGTAAGTTAAATTTGAAGACTATAACATTAATTAAATGATAAAATGAATTGATGGTCTCTATCTATTTATCGTAATTTGTTCTTAATATATATAGTTCTTAACGAGAAATTTACTTGACATACATTTGTTTACACATTGACGTTAAACGTTGATGTAGACATTATTAATTGAACATGTTTTAAGCACTTGTTGTTTATGTCAAACCTTTACACATTTTTCGTTGGATTAAGACTTTGACGTTAAGACAATATGTACGAAATGAAAGGAGAATAGGCAAGAATGAGTTTGGTTTATGTTTTGACTCTAGTTTATGTATCACGTTATATTTTGTGAATCCGTTTAAACCATCAAACGAACACCCGAGCCACCATTGGGCCGCGGCCTGGTGTCGTTAGTGGTAAGGTACTCGAGATGGGTCTTGGCCCATAAGACAAACAAGCCCTTGTGTAGTATAAGTCACGAATTGGGCTGTGGCCCAAGGAAATACAGATTGCTCAAATTGTTGGAACATTTAGATTGTCACCACAAGGTCTTATTGTAATCTTTCCTACTTGACACTTAATATATTTTCAAAACATGGTACAGGCAACTGATTTTGACGAAGGGAAAGTAGCCAAATGCTACTATGTTTTCACAAGTAATTTATACCAAGGTTATTAGAGATCATAATACCTTCCAAAACGTGAAGTTAAAATATTTATTTTGACCCGGAACTCCAACCCAAACGGGTTTGACCTCAAGGTACAATTCGACTATGACATGTGAAGTCGAGACTTCTTGGCCAAGGAGTATGTGACCCCGTCACTGTGGTACTACCAAAATGCGGTTGTTGACTTACTTACATAGTCTCAAGCATATCTATTTTGATGACAAGTTTGTATCTATCGAAAATGAATTTACGAAAAGGAAATGACTCATTAACGAGGCCTATTTCAAATGAGGTATTAGACTAACACTTTCGCTGAAAATGAGAGTAAGATGCGACGAAATCATATATTAGTTGAGTACTACTCAACTCGGTTCCATTCCGTCAACTATTTTACTATCACAGCCCTTGACAAGTATAGACTACTCACAATATATTTTGGCAAAAGAGTACACTCGACTTGAATTTCTCCCATGACAGTTTAAACACCAAGCTCACAACTGAAATTCGAGTCACATGACACTAAGATATCACGCATGTTTCTCATGCTTAGGCAAGGTTATAACATGGTTCAACTCATTTTAAATGACCTGAATGTCGACTGAAGTAAAATGCGAGCATCAAGCATGTGTTCCTAGAAGATTTTATAAAACTTAACCCCTCTATTTTCTTGTTTTTCTTACTCTCGACAGAATTTAACCCAACCAAATGAATGACCAAATCAAAATTTCAACATAACAACCAAGTAAGAATGTTATTAACATGACCAAGTGTGTAACGAATTTTTGATACAAAATACTAAACTTAACATCACAAGAATAACGTACAAAACATTACAACAAAGGAAAAATTATAACCTCAACTCGATAGATGATGGGTGAGGAACGAAAGTGGCTTCGTGGGTTTCGAACCAAACGAAACTTGATTTAGCTCCAGTACACTCCCAATTGCAAAACCCCCAATTCAATTTTTGAAAACCCTAAGTTTCACAAACCCTAATTTTTTTTTTGTGTACAATTGATGAAGAAACTGAGTTGGGGCGTTCCACATCTCTACTAGAGATAAAGGGAGTATTTTGGGGAAGAGCTTGACTATCTTTCTCTTCTTGTGACTTGGTTTGAAGCCGAAATTAGTAACTTCTAAAACCTAGGGAATCTTGGACTTTGGCTCAAGGTAGATTGATGTTGAGATATGTTTCTCTTGGGTGGCTTTATCCTGACTCTTCTTGGACTCATTCGAAAGGGTAGCCGGCGCCTTCAAGGAGTGGGTTTGTAAGACAAGATAATACATGGTTTTGGTGAGGGAAGATGGAGAATAATGAAAAGGAGTATGTTGGTTTACTTGTTTGGGAGATTCGACCTACAAGAGGCGCAGGTCTAGAGGTTGAAGATGAAGATTTGATATCTCCTTTTTCTGCTTTGTGTTTTGTCGTGTGTAGGAAGAGAAGACAAAGGGTATATATCTCAAATTTGATAAAGGTTTTCATTTATAAAAACAAATAAACGTGTGTGTATATGTATATTATACTTATGGTTTATTTGTGTACATGTATGTACTTGTGTCACACTTATGTATTAATTGTGTTTGAGTCTTATAGAAGTCTTTATTTAAGTGCAAGTGTGTTAAATATTTTGGTGTCCTGCGAAATTAAGTTGTGACCAAAGTATCATTGCTTGATAACTTTTATAACGTAGTGTCTTATAGATACGCGTCGGAGGTATTATTATCTTTGTAATATTTTTCATTACGAAGATTTGTCATTTGTTTTATCAAGCCCTTATCATAGTGTCGGTACACGTGCAGTGTCGGTCACTGGGGAAAACGAGATGACCTCTCGTCTTACAATTTAATCATAAGACAAAATGAAATATTCATAAAATGATATGAATGCAAAAGTGGTGCAATTATCTACTGTATGCGAGTTATCTAATCAAATGATCAGGCAAAGCTTATGCATGCTTAATGACTTATGCTTAGTAGTAATAAATTACTAATTATTAGTTAAATTTTAGTGAAAATTTACCGTGTGTCACACACTGTCCAGATGCATCCGCGTATGCTTCTGACACGATGGGACGTTTTGTGTGCCCCCTTAGCCTATATAAGTCATTTCCCCCCATTTACCATTTTCACTTTTTACCCTCATTTTCTTCGTCCTTTGTTGTCATATCATCCGGCTGATTCAGGTGCGTTTCTTTCCGCTGCTCATTCTCCGTTCGCGTTACATCATTCTTAAACATTTCTAGTGGCATTCGGCTCTCAAAATCCCGTCTCTGATCCTCTCCCCAAATCCGATATGCATATTTTCACCTCCGTCTTGACCGAGGCGGAGCTGGAAGGCATAGTTGTCGGTTATGTTGTTCCAACCGAGTTACATCCTCGTCTGCCACCGGAAGGTTTCAACATGAACAACCTTCCAGAGGACGCTATAGGTCTGTATGAGCAGTACTTTGATTTTTCGATGGTTAGGGTTCCTTTTTCTTCTTTCTTGCTTAGGGTGATCAGGTATTTTAAGGTCCATCTTTCCCAGTTAGTGCCCATCGGTTTGAACCGACTAGTCATGTTCGAGGTATACTGTCAGAGCTTGGAGATCCAGCCCACAATTAACTTATTCTGTGTCTTCTATAAACTTAACAAACAGGGACATTGGTTTCCTTTTGAACGCCCGACGGGTGGGAGTGCCCCCGGGCGAATTTGTAAGAAAACATGTTCGAGTCTGAAAAACTGGAAAGACAAGTTTTTTTTTTCCTAATTGACTGGAGGGCTATTCCGGATGCGATGCCCTGGAGGCATCCGGACTCCAATGTATCGGATAACGCTCCGTCTGGTGGTTATGATGAGGCAGATGTCCACAAGCTGACGGAGAGTGTCGTAGATCTCCGACCCATTCATTCAGGGCTTCTATTTGAGGTTGGGCTTACGACCATTTGGAAGTATCCTGGCTATCATCTGAAGTTCAAGGACCTGGATAAGAATGGTAACGCGAATGTCGAGGCTTGCTTTGCTAAAGCTTTTTGTTAGGGTGCTCATTTTTTTATCCTTTTTTTTCCTTGTCGGTCGATTTAACGACTTCTTTTTCTCTTTTTTGCAGTTGTAACTATGTCTCAATATTTGTGATTAAGGAAGGAGCAGGGTTCCAGGCTGGGTCGCGGTCGGCCGATGGATGATGGGGAGCAGATACCCCAGCATGTCACTCAGCCTTTGGGGGCCGTTGACCATACTCCCGACAAGAGTGGAGTGCAAAAAATTGTGGAGAAAGCTGATCCGGCTGTTCTGGCCGCCAAGGAGAAGAAGAGAAAGCAATCCGAGAGATAGGCTGCTGCCGGAGGGTCCTCGTACTTAAAGAGGGTCCTCGCATCCCGAACCTTCTGCTGATTCGTCTCCTAACCCGGAGGATTCTCAGGAGACCCACTCGGTTACGCCGATTAACACTGCTCGGCCAAAAGACATGGCCGAGCATACGGTTAGAGGGACTGCGGGAGGTGACGGAGTTTCCAGTCAAGGAGATCGGACATTTGATGAGGTCATACCGACAACTCATGATGCCGGAGCTTCGGATGTTATGGAGAGGGTTGATCGAGAGACTGCCCGTCCGGAAAGAGCGGTTGTCGAAGGTATTATCTTATTTTGACTTGAGATGTTTTTAGTCACGTAATCGTTCATAACTTATACTATGGTCAGGACCCGAAGCTGGTGTATCCGGCGTTAATCTTCTGGAGCCCGTCCGCCGCCGCTTCAGTCCTTTCACCGGAGGTATATATTAGTGCCTTTTTTTGTAAGTTAAATCTTCTCCTTGTTTCAGGTGGCTTCTATCAGGGTCGCCTGGCTTCCGGCGAACCCTTCATTCTGGGTTGGGGCCTGACAGTGAATGCAAGCTTGAATGATGCTGTCGTGTGTAGGGATATGATGATAAACCTTGCTCCCCCCTCCGTCCGTACTGAGCAGAAGGATCTATCGGACGACCAAGCGTTGTACCGAGGGTGGTTTGAGCTAGGTCAAGGGTCTTTAGCTATAGCGGATGTCTTTCGAAGGTTCGAGTATTTGAGCCACAATTATGCAGACCTCTACAAAGCTCATTCATCATGTCCAAGTCTGGAATCTCAGCTTGCCAAGGCCCGAAACGGTCTTCGTAATCAGGTCCATGCTAATGAGAAGCTCACCGAGGATCATCAGGATCTCCAGCAAGTTCATCAAGGCTGTGTGGAGAGAGAAGAATAGATGAGGGCTAAGTTTTCTTCCCTAGAGAAGGAGGTTAACGAGTTGAAGGCCAGGGATGTGGAGCAGGAGAAGAAAGTAAAGCTGCTGAAAGAGTCTTTAGCGCAAAAGACTTCCGAGCTAGAGGAGTCGGAGAAAGATGCCGCTGATTTGAGGGCTGATGTTCAAAGAATAGCGATCAGGGCTGGACAGGAGGAAATGTTGCGGTTCAATTATGTGAAGGAACTGGTTCCGGTGGTCATCCGTCGTCTGCATGCGAGCCAGGAGTATCAGCAGGTTTGGGGAGATGTTTTCAACGCTGCCATTGACTCCGGATGGTTGTATGGGGTAAGAGAGGGTCGCACGGAGGAGCAGGTTAGTGAGATCTTGGCATCGTACCAAGACTTCGACATGGGGGCCGTCGAGGGGTTCACTACTGCCTACGACGCAATATTTGATCGATCATTCCCTTATGTTGAAAATATTAGGAGTTCTTATTACCTTCCCCTGGCGGATTTGATGAACATCTTACCGGAGGGTACCGGGGCCACTCCGGGAGCTGGATCCTCCGGCTCGTGAGCAGCTGTTTGCTTGATACTATCTTTTGTTTGTAATCTCTAAACAATTCGTGTAATTTGGTATTATTCTGGGCATGCGTGCCCTTTGATGTAATTTCAGACAATATTTATGGTTGGTGCTTTTATTTATGGTTGATAACTGATGTAACCCGAACAATGTTTAACTGTTGACAATTGTCGAATGGTATTTGATCATCCTTAAATTCGAATGATTTTTTTGAATGTGTTTGCATGTATACTTTATTTTTGTATATGCACATTATCGTCGCCTGTTGGTGAATACAGCTGGGGGCTCATCCATGGCATCGTCACGCCTTCGGGGTATCTGCGTGTCGTTAGGGCGGATGCGCCGCGACTCGTCGCTTAATGACTTAGCATTATTTCGGGGTATGCAGGTGCCTTACCGAAAGGTATGAGGGCCTTCCCTAGTGACGTTGCACTTACGGGGGTAACGTTAATTATAAGTATGGGGTGTTTGGTCACGCGGTCGGAGGTAGCTAATCTCCGCCGGAGTCGCCCTGCTGTGTAAAACATCATATGGGAAAATTTTCCTCCTCGAAGACGGTAGGGGAATATGTCATTTTTTCATGAAAAGAAATTAACTGTCGAGACCCGTAGGCTTACATAAAATCAAAGTACATTTGATAGGAAACATTTTCTTAGGTTAACCGCATGCCACTTCCGAGGCACTTCTTCTTCGTCCATGGTCTCCAACTTGTAGGATCCGTTAAGATGTGCTTTGGTGACCCGGTAGGGGCCTTCCCACTTTGGTCCTAGCTTACCCTGATCTTTCGCTCTGCTTGCCTCGTTTTTTCGGTACACAAAATCCCTCGGTTTGAAGGATACCAGACGCACCTTCCGGTTGTAGTACTTCTCCATCTTTGTTTTGTACCTTGCTTCCATGATAGCAGCTTCCTCCCTTCGTTCCTGTAGTAGGTCAAGGTTCAGACGCATTTCTTCCTCATTCAATTCCTCTATACGACGGGTGTCTTCTTCCTCCAAGCCTTCTCTTATCACCCTTGTTTTATGCGTGGGCATGTCGATTTCCGCCGGTATGACCGCCTCACTCCTTTAGGTGAGACTGAATAGCGTTTTGCCGTTGCTCTGCTTGAGGGATGTTCGGTGTGCCCATAGGACGTTCGGTAGCTCATCCACCCATCCGGATTTGGTCCGTCCCAACCTTGTCTTGATTCCCGACATCAAACTCTTGTTCGCCCTTTCCACCAATCCATTGGCTTGTAGGTGAGCCACGACGATGTTGATCTGTTTGATGTTCAACTTTTCGCACCAACTTTTGAAGGGGTTGTCTACAAATAGCTTTGCGTTTTCCGTGACGATGACGGCTGGTAGTCCGAAGCGACAGACTATGTTGTCCCATACAAACCTTTTAACATACTTCCCTATGATCCTTTCCAATGGCTTAACCTCAATCCATTTGGTGAAGTAATTGATGGCCACTAAGAGGAGTTTGACATTTCCTGCCGCCGGGGGTAGGGGACCCACTATATCCATTTCCCACTAGTAGAATGGCCATGGAGCTATGATGGGAGTTAGCTTGGTTTTTGGAAGCTTCTGTATCAGAGAGTGAATTTGGCAAGAGTCTCACTTTAATATCTGGTTCCTCGCGTCCCGGTGCATGGTCGGCCAGTAGTATCCCTGACGCATGGCTTTTGCTACTACCGATCGTGGACCAGAATGCATCCCGCAAGCCCCCATATGTATCTCTCGGATCACGTAGTTCGCCTGTAGAGGACCTACACATCTCATCAATGGGACCAAGTTGGCCTTCTTGTAGAGTATCCCGCCTTCCATGACGTACGGGCTGATCTTCATTCTCAGCGTGCGGGCTTCGTTTGGGTCTTCCGGCCAGACACCTTCCTCTAGACACCGGATGATGGGTGTCATTCAGTTGTCTCCTTCTTCCACAACCACGTTGTTGACTTCCTTTCCTTCCGTTGACCTTTCCCTCAACACTTCCACTAAGACCTCTTTCGTCAGATGATTGAAAGCGACTGTAGCAAGTTTGCTTAGCACATCTGCTTTTTGGTTTTGGTTCCTCGGAATGTTGCGAATGGTGAAGCTTTAGAAGTTTGCTATGTACTCCTTTGCCTTTGCTAAGTATCTGATCATGCTTTCGTGACTTGCCACATAATCCCCGTTTATCTAATTGGATAACAGCTTTGAGTCTACCCGTACTTCGAGACGGCAGACATGCATGCTTTCAGCCACTCGTAATCATGCTAACAAAGCCTCATATTCAGCCTCGTTGTTAGTGATTTCGAAGTCAAGTCGAACGGCGTTGGTGAATTACATTCCCTCCGGACTGATCAACACAAGACCGGCTCCTAAACCCTTATTGTTGGATGCCCCGTCAGTGTAAAGGAGCCATTTTCCCTCTTCCTTCTCCTTTGATGCCGGTTGATCAAAGTATCTTCCGTTGCTGTCTTGAACACATGACGACGTATATGGTCGATCGGCTGAATAGCCGGAAAAGATCAGCACACCGAATGGTCATATCCGAAAGAACCGTTGACTTGACAGTACATTTGGCATTTAGCCTGGAAGCATTTCGTCTCATTCTCCTGGGTGTCAAACATGATGTCAGGAACAGTGTCATGCATAGAGTCAGAGACAGTGTCAGCCCTGACAGCGCCAACGGCCCCAGAGAAAGTGACACGAGCAACGACCAGATAGTGACAACCTACAATATAAATACGCATACAGTAATTGGTAAAAAGGTATCATTTCTCACACACACATATTTATACTATACCCTTCGGTAAACCCACACTTACTCTCACACCGGAGCTTGATCCTGGGATAACACCCGGGGCGAGGCTAACGCGTTGTTTCATACTTGCAGGTATCCGGAAGACTTAGTTTAACAAGACTGAAGGATATCTGAAGAATCATTAGAACCTCACAAAAAAATACTTCAACATTGGCCCCATCCGTGGGACCCGTATTCAATCTGCCAAGGCTACAGAATGACAGGTTCAACACCTCCGAAAGGCTCCGGAGGAGGGGGAACCGATTCCCCTCCATCGACAAGATACCGTATGTTCGATACGACTAGACTTTGCTGATGAAACGACCCTAGATAAGGGTGAACCCGCAGGCAAGAAGAAGGAAATCGTTACAGGAAACAAGATAAAAGATGATGACCTGGGAAAATCTTTCAAGGAGATCACGAAATCTCCGTTTACCCGACGACTGATTGAATTCTCAGCACCCGAACACAAAATGCCCACCCACATCAAGCTGTACGATGGGTCTACGGATCCTCAGGATCAATTCAATAGGTTCACAGGAGCCGCAGGTCAGGGGGAATGGCCAATGCCAAGTGGTGCCGTATGTTTCAGTAAACGTTGGATGGGAAAGTAAGGGGATGGTTCGATCGCCTTCCTTCGGGAAGTATAGACGAATGGGCCGAACTCAGAGAACAGTTCGAAACTCGTTTCTCCTTGCATAAGACTTGTCTTAAGGACCCAACGGAAATAACCAAGATTGTATGGAAAGCCAACGAGACGTTGCCGGAGTTCAAAGAATGTGGACCATATAGACGGGGTTCATACAAGGGGTGCCAGAGATCATGAGGATCTCTTCGTTCATGAGCGGGTGCAAGTGTCCCGAGTTGGCCAAGCGGTTTGCTGACAAGGTACCAAAGACTGTGGATGAGATGATGGTCCGAGTGGACGATCCGGCTAAAGCTTTCTTGGACAAGTCGTGATGTTCTTTCGTCTTTCCGGAGGTTCTTTCGTCTTTCCGAAAGGATCTGGCTAGAGCTTTCTTGGACAAGTCGTGATGTTCACCCCTGGGTAACTCTGTGATGGCGAAAGCTTCCTCCGACCTAACAAAATCGTCCACTTGGACCATCATCTCATCCACAGTCTTTGGTACCTTGTCAGCAAACCGCTTGGCCAACTCAGGACACTTGCACCCGCTCATACTAAGAGATCCTCATGATCTCCGGCACCCCTTGCATGAACCCCGTCTCTATGGTCCTCCTTTCTTTGAACTCCGACAGCGTCTCGTTGGCTTTCCTTACAATCTTGGTTATTTCCGTTGGGTCCTTAAGACAGGTCTTGTGCAAGGAGAAACGAGTTTCAAACTATTCTCTGAGGTCGGCCCATTCGTCTATACTTCTCGGAGGAAGGCGATCGAACCATCCCCTTGCTTTCCCATCCAACGTTTGCTGAAACATACGGCACCACACTGGCATTGGCCATTCCCCCTGACCTGCGGCTCTTGTGAACCTATTGAGATGATCCTGAGGATCCGTAGACCCATCGTACAGCTTGATGTGGGTGCGCATTTTGTGTTCGGGTGGTGAGAATTCGATCAGCCGTCGGGTAAAGGGAGACTTCGTGATCTCCTTGAAAGGTTTTCCCAGGTCATCATCTTTTATCTTATTTCCTGTAATGATTTCTTTCTTTTTGCTTGCGGGGTCACCCTTATTTGGGGTCGTTTCATCAGCAAATTCTAGTCGTATCGGACAGATGGTATCCCTTCGATTGTGTTCTTTGATCATGGACTTGAGTGCAGACATGTACCCTTCTATGTGCTCTCTTGTCGCTGGAGGGGAATCGGTTCCCCCTCCTCCGGAGCCTTCTGGAGGTGTTGAACCTGTCATTCTGTAGCCTTGGCAGATTGAATGCGGGTCCCACGGATGGCGCCAATGTTGAAATATTTTTTTGTGAGGTTTTAATGATTCTTTAAATATCCTTCAGCTTTGTTAAACTAAGTCTTCCGGATACATGCAAGTATGAAACAACGCGTTAGCCTCGCCCCGGGTGTTATCCCAGGACCAAGTTCCGGCGTGAGAGTAAGTGTGGGTTTACCGAAGGGTATAATATAAATATGTGTGTGTGAGAAATGATACCTTTTTACCAATTACTGTATGCGTATTTATACTGTAGGTTGTCACTATCTGGTCAGTTGCTCGTGTCACTTTCTCTGGGGCCGTTGGCGCTGTTAGGGCTGACACTGTCTCTGACTCTGTGCCTGACACTGTTCATGACATCATGTCTGACACCTAAGAGAATGAGACGAAATGCTTCCAGGCTAAATGCCAAATGTACTATCAGGTCAACAGTTCTTTCGGATCTGGCCCTTCGGTGTGCTAATCTTTCGGGTTTTGGCCCTTCGGCTATTCAGCCGATCGGCCATATACGTCGTCATGTGTTCAGGAGCCGGTGTGACCATGTAGCGGGAAAATGAAGCGGGATAAGAGGAGGTGAAAAGTAGACATATCCTACCCCTACTACAAGGATAAACTCGACAGTAAAGAGACTGCTTTCAGATGGACATCCGACATTTTCAAGGCTTAATATTTATTGAAATTAACTACTCTTTGACGGGTTAAAGATTCTCTAAGAAAATAGATTATGAATTCAATTTTAACTCATGACTAAAGGTCATTATACTCTATGTTCCTTATACGGGCTAGGTTCGTGGAAAGATTTGTTGACATCTATACTACTTATAATAGAGGAATGAATCTCTCTTCTTATGGTCTTAAAATTAAGACTTACAAGATACAAAGCCTATTGTACAATACGTAATGCACTATTAATCTCATCAATCTTAATTTTAAAACTTACAAGTCTTAAAGCTTGATGTACAAACTACAAAGCACTATTAATGTGGTCAAAATATTTAATGTAGCTAATTAATTAACTGGTCAATAAATACCCCTTACACAAAAAATACAAATTATCAAGCTTATTGTACAACCAACTTAAAACATAATTATTGCATTAAAATGTCACTAATACAAATGTTAAAGAACATTATACAAATATTCAAGCCCGAACGGACAACGGTCCAAATGGGCCCGAACCCGAACGGGTACGATCCAAACGGGCATGGGCCAAACGGGGTCGAGCCCGAACGGGCACGAGCTAAATGAAATTCTTGAAATCCGTAAATTTATTACTAAAAATAACATAATAAACTAAAATACATGATTCACCGGAAAACTTTATTTCAGGGTATCCGTCGCCGCAACGCGCGGGAACCCTGCATGAAATGTCATTAATACAAATAATAAAGCACATTATACAGATATTCAAGCCCGAACGGTCAACGGGCAAAATGGGCTTAAGCCCGAACTGGTGCGGGCCACACGGGCTCGAGCCCGAACGGGCATGGGCCAAATAGGCACGGGCCAACGGGCTCGAGCCCGAACGGGCACGGGCTAAACGAAATTCTTGATATCCGTAAATTTATTGTCAAAAAAACATAATAAATTAAAATACATGATTTATCGGAAAATTTTATTTCAGGGTACCCGCCGCTGCAACGCGCGGATACCCTGCTAGTTACAAAAAATGCACGAAGTGTCAAAGTCAAGTTCCCCGCCGATCTAAACCTTTTTAAGGAGTAATTGATGAATTTTGTATTTATTTTTGGACAATTTTACTCTTTGATGTTTGATATATATGCTTATATTCAATTTCAAAAGTTCTAAAGCTCGAGTCATGATAAAAGTGAACAATAACAACAACACTTGATTTGCTTAACTGAGTTATACGGAAGGTAATATGTAAGCAAACATATTTTTCAGAAAGACCGAGTTATTATGAAAAGAAATCCGAAAGGAGTCTGATTTTTTCTAAGATGATAATTTACAAATGTGCTACAAAAAAATTATTTGTGATACAAAAAATTGTGATATGTATCTTATAGATAGTATATGTTTTCACATTTATTCAACAAAGACACTTTGGCCGAGTGGTTAAGGCGTGTGCCTGCTAAGTACATGGGGTTTCCCCGCGAGAGTTCGAATCTCTCAGGTGTCGAAACTTTTTTACATTTTTTTTCTTCCAATGTATTTTTTTATACTAATTATTTGAATCTCTCAGGTGTCGAAACTTGATGCGTATTTTCGGCATCAAATTCAAAACATCTACATTCTTGCAGACATACGAGCCCAAAAAAGCTCTTCCTGTAGAAAATAATCAAACACCAAATTTTCATTTTTTTTCTTCCAATGTATTTTTGTATACTAATTATTTGAATCTCTCAGGTGTCGAAACTTGATGCGTATTTTCGGCATCAAATTCAAAACATCTACATTCTTGCAGACATACGAGCCCAAAAAAGCTCTTCCTGTAGAAAACAATCAAACACCAAGTGGTGTCATCATAGTCATGTCAATCTCCAGAAATCCGAAACACTAGTTTAGACCATCATCAAAAAACATTTCCAAAGTTAACATTGTGATTATAAACTGAAATACAAGTTTGCTCAGAGCCTCAGAGCACATTTGGAGTTATTTTTTTTCCTCGGTCCTCAAATTATCATATATTGTTTGAATAAATAACTTACGGACTAAAAAAGGCAAAAAAATAAATCAAAAATAAATCGACACCTGAGAGATTCGAACTCTCGCGGGGAAACCCCATGTACTTAGCAGGCACACGCCTTAACCACTCGGCCAAAGTGTCTTTTGATGATATATTCTGACACTTGAATTATTTTATCATAGGAAAACATATTTTGTTGCATATGAAATAGACATAGGTACATTTGACATGACTATTGAAATGACCCGTCAGAGCGAGGTATGAGGAAAGTAAGATGTAGAAAGTCACACCTCTATCCGAGGGTAAATGAACCGCTTCTAAATCATTACACGTCAAACAAATAAAAGATGAGTTATGAGCAAACCGTGAAAACGCGCATATAAACACACCCTAAAAAGAAGCCGAAAGCAAGAGAAAAAGCTTAAAAGGATAAAGATGAACATCATCTGCAAGTTTATTATTTCAATGAGAGTTAACACAGAAATTACAAGCAAATTGTTAACCAAATCTATAAATTTCATTAAGTTCATTTTCTCAATTCAATCGGCTACACATTTCTATATATAATAAATCAATTATACAACATAGAGATCAAAAATCACAAAATACTTCCAAGAATACGACAGCCCGTCTTCAAATCTTTGACCTGTGATGCTCATGAGGCTGCCAAAACGAATAAGATCAAAAGGAAATAACTTTTCTTTATCATTGTGAAAATAACCTAAGCCCGTCTTTTAAATCATCTAAAGTGATTGTCAACAATTCCTCGGTATCCATACATTCAAAGCTAAGCCTCAAATCCAGATTTTCTCGAGCATTAACTAATAAAGGATCCACCATCCCTCCGTTCATCTCCTTCCTCTGTTTCTCACTTGTTTCTGTTTCAATCAGATTTGCCACAGTTTTAACTGTACACAACGAATGCAACTTGAACCCGTATAATAAACTGCCCTCAGTTTGATTGTTCATTTTTAAATGAAGAATATTGGATAAATCTTCGGTACTGAAGTCATCAAAGGTGAAAAACTTGGTCACTCTTCTACAAAAACCTTCATTGGAAGAAATTACGCGTTTCATTGGTTCACTGTAGCCGGCAAAGATAACGACTACTTTACCACTATCCATAACCGACATTATCTCTTCAAGTGCTTCTAATCCATAGTCTTTATCATCTGATTTCTGCATGGGTATTAACCGATATGCTTCATCCACAAATAAAATCCCGCCCTCTGCTTCTTTAATCTGCATTTCAAATGATAAAAATTAGTACTTAGGATTATGAGGGTTCAAGGGGTCACTTCAACGGTTGTGTCATGCGCATATAGATCTATACTTCCCATAAGGTAACTTGGTCTTTTCACATGATACGACTTTCAAATTAATGTGGTATGTCGGGTCATTTCAATAGTTGCCAAGCACAAAAAAGATGCAAGCTTCCTGTAAAGGTTAACATGGTCTTTCAATACCACAAATTGTTAAAACTTAGGCCTTCGGAATATAGGGTATAACTTTCAAGGGGTTGCTACAATAGGACAAAGTGTGTCGTACGAAAAGATCCATTCTTGCCCGTTATCAGGAACGGTAGTTTGGTCCTTTTATACTAACTGCTAAGGGCGAAAAGATCCATACTTCTAGTCCAGAGTAACTTGTCTTTTGAATTCACGACATGTAAAAAGCTAATTCTTCGGTATAAGGGGTTCAAGGGGTTGTTTCAACAGTTGGTCATGTGCGCAAGGATCCATATTTCCCGTCGAGGGAAGTTTGGTTGTTTCACACCATACTAGCAAAATCCTAAAAAAACAAAGAAAGCACAATATTGAATGAGGGATGCATACCACTCTCCTAGTCTTGGGTCCTGTGTGACCGACAAATTCTCCAACTAAATCAGTTCTTTGAACCTCTGTTACCTTATCGGTTGGTAAAATTCCAACCATGAAAAGTAACTTCCCAAGAATCCGAGCTACCATGGTTTTACCTGCAAAATAAGTAGGTCAGTATGAGATATGGCAATTTCAATCCCTATTTATACGGGAACAAGAGTAATCAGGTTCTAATTTCAATTTATATGGATTGATCAGGTTCTAGGCTATTGATCAATTTATATGGATTGATCAGGTTCTAGGCTATTGATAATAGCTCAAATGTACATATTAGCTAAAAAGGAAACAAATGAGTCAAAAATCATCTAGCGTGCATTCAAATGTTTAGTTTCCTAAATCCATTTATTAAATGTTATATCTACTTACAAAATACAATATGTGTTGAAAGGCTGGACAAACCCGCACCAGTACATTTTGAACATCATATAAGAAGTACCCGTTTTCTTGAACCCATTTGACCCAATGGCCAACCTGCCAGTTTTGCCACCATGTATGAGGTAAAGAAAAAAAATCATAATTTCACCCACCTCCCTAGGTGGTAGATGCGAACCAGTGATATTTACCACAGCAAAAACTTTTAAGGGATGCACTATACTAATAACTTTTTACTTTTTACACTATGATAGTATGCAAATGCCTCCCTAGCTTCCATGCAGGCCAACCCATCCCCCCTCTCCCAGTTCGAGAAAGCCATACTCACCTGTTCCTGGATTGCCAAGAAAGGCCATATGAGGCGGTCTTCGAGTTCCCACTTTCAAGCCAAGGGCCCTTCGCCTTTCATCTAGAAGCATCCCTTTAGCCCATTTCCGAAGCTGTAACTTCAGCTCATTGAGGCCCACTAAATTTGATAATTCTTTTTCAAGCTCATCCATCTTAGCTTGTGTTCCACTGCATGCTTCAATGGCTCTACGCTTTCTCTGCTCCTCAAAGTAAGAGTTGAGAAGTGCCCGTAGCTTCTCATGTCCTGGTCCTTGTAGATGGTTCAAAGGAGTCATACCTTCCTGTGAGGGCAATAAAGATATAATCATATCAATTCATATACAGCATCCTAACTTACGCTTCAGTAAAAAAAAAAGCTAGATGTGGTAAATTCAACCTCTAGTTTATGAGAATACGTTCATCCAGGTTAAGTTCTACCTTGATGGGTCAAATATCAACCTAAGTGTTTTTTTAGCATATAACCTAGTATAATAAAACATAATGATCATTGTGATCAAAGCGGACACGCTACTTTTGTATAATAAAACACTTCATTTTTGGACAAAAAGTGTATAGACCAGACCTGTACCTAACCCTCCCAACCTACACAGTATGCAACCTCTAGTACCAACTTATGCATCAGAAAAAAATGTAGAAGAAAAGGGAATGTATAATACATCATCTTTGGCACTGCAGTCCGCGTTATGCTCAAGCAATGTCTTCACAGTTGAACTGTCCTCGGCTCTGAGTGAGTGCCATACAGAAAGATGCAATGGAGTCATTCCGTTCTGCATAAAAATAAACAATTAAATCTTTATCACGTTTATACTAAATGACCTCATCAGAAGTATAAACTTTCACAATATTGTTGATGTGATGATCAAGAAAAAGAGATAAACACATACATTTGCTTTGGCTTCGGTAGAAGCACCGTGAGAAAGAAGAAGCCCTGCCGCTTCATTACAACCATTCTTCGCAGCCATGTGCAATGGTGTTTCTCCATACTACAAAACCGAATATGATTAAACAAAGTATCTCTCATAATAAAAACAGATTATATTGAAACAGCATATAATTAGGGTGAGAATCATATTTTACTCACCATGTTTTTTGCTTCCAACTCAACAGTTTCAGTCCCAGCCAAGTTCAGCAGATACTTAACTACTTCAACGCTGTTATGGCCGGCAGCAACATGAAGGGGAGTATTCGCCATCTGCATGAAGATATATCAGTAAATGCATAAAACTGAATTAAACTACACTTTATAAGAAGTATTCAACCATAAGCAAATTAAAATATTTGGATCACAGATTAGGCCAATGCAATCAAAACAGTATCTCATACGCATGAATCTTCACTACCACATCAAAAACAGCAGTCCCAACTCCCAACAACCTATAATCATCTTACCGTTATTGGTCAATAGATATCTCAATAAGGTGGTGTTTGGATTAGCTTATTTTTCTGGCTTATGGGCTTTTTTGAATTTAAAAAAGCTCATAAGCCACTTTTTTTTTGCCTACCTAACTCCATAAGCTGAGCAATATTTGGCTTATAACCTTTTCCAAATTCAAACAAGCCCATAATGTTGGAAATATAAGCTAATCCAATCACCCCCTAAGTAGTTACAGTTTGCAATCGTACTTAACCTACAATGTGCTTCTAATCATACACAATCAAGCCTAATTCACAATATTCACCACCAAAATCACACAAAAACCACATTCTTCCTAAAAATCATCTAACTTGCACAACACCAAAATCCAACAATCACCAAATTAAAAAAAAAAAAAAAAAAAAAAAAAACCCGAACCAAACCAACCTAATATTTTTTTGGTAACCCTGGTTTACGACCTTTTAACCCATTAATCCACAGGGCTTGAGCCTACCGCCACACAGGCTTAAACCAGGTAAAGCCCTCCCCTTATGAGAAGTTGGTGTGGCCACGATTCAAATTCGATCTCTCACATTTCAGTAATAACAGTCACAAGCATTTTACCACGTAGCCAGTTAAAACTTTTCGGCTTATATAAGCTCAATTTTACCACGTAGCCAGTTAAAACTTTATGACTTATTTGGTTTTGGGCTTACGTTTCATAAGCTCAATTTTTGTCCCTTATGTTGAAACTTTTCGGCTTATATAAGTTTATTATGTCATAAAAAAGCTTATATAAAGTGCGCTTATGAAACATAAGCCCAAAACCAAATAAGTCATAAGCTGGCTATATAGGCCGAAACAAACACCCCCCTTAAACCAGGTAAAGCCCTCCCCTTACACAAGCATTTTACCATGCAGCCAGTTAAAAAAAACTCAAATTTTCACTAAGACATTTCATCAAACACCTTACACACATCCCAACACAAAACCCCAAACCACACCCAATAAACCCAAATCCAAACCAATCAAACACACACCCACTTCATTTCACACAAAACCCACAAAAACCCATATCACCAATTCCCCCAAAACCACATAAAATCACACAAATTCATCAAAAAAAGCCATTTTTTTGCTTACAACAGGGTTCCGATCATTAACAAGTGATGGGTTATCTCTAAGAAGCTTGATTACGCCGGAAAGATCACCGGAGTTGCATAAAGCATGGATTGTGATGGGTTTTGGTACAGATCTTGATGAATCTTTAATCCTTTGCATTGCTCCGTTAAGTTTGCCGTTAGTGGCACCGTTAGTTAACGGTGTTAATGTGAATTGGGAAAAAGGGATTTGTTTTTGGATTGATTTGATGGGTTTGATTGATTTGTTATTGTTGTTGTTCTTCATTAATTGAAATGAAATGGTATAAAACCTCAATAAATGGGGTTATATTTGGGGTTTATTATTTATACTTTTGTTTTTTATTCCCAAAATGTAAAAAATAATTTTTTTTTTTTTTTTTTTTTTTTTTTTTTTTTTTACATTTGCATAATTACATTTTTATTATTAATTAATTAATTCTTTATTAAAAGTTTTTGAGAAATTTATGTTCAAATTTTAATATATATTTCTAAGAAAATAATAAATAGTCCTAATTAAAAGATTTAAAAAATGATTTAATGTATAACTGACTTGTACATTGTACAATTGTATAAGTTATTTATGTATTAGGTCACTTTTTAAGTCACTTTAATTAAGTCCATTTATCAAGACTCATATTTTTAATAGTGAACATTTAATTTGGTACAATCCAAATAATTGGAACGGAGAGAGTAATTTGTTTGTGTGTATTTAATATTTATTTTACTTTTTTTACGCATGTAAGCAAGTGTAGCAGAAAGTTTGTGAATTAAAGTGTAATTAAATATTTAAATAATTTACACACCGTGTCTTTTTAAGTAAATGTTTTCATCCAAAAAATTTACTCATTTTTACAAGTTTTTAATCAAAATTTAATAAGTCTATGTGAAATATATGATGAAATTAGATAGATTAATCAGTCAACGTAGAAGAATTTCTTTATTTTCACTCTATGGTATTGTTTAGAGTATAAAAAAGAATAAAATTGTTGTGGGAAATGTTGGGATGTTAGCTGGCTTTGATTAATTTTTTTAATTTATGTTAGTCGGTGCATGTGGATTGGGTGTCTTAAATGATTGATTAGTAGTGTTATTATTAGTGGTAATAATGCAAAACTAATGTATGGATTTGGTTGTAACAGCAGGTATGGCTGAGCAATAGACCCGTTTATCGAACAGAACATATAAAGTGGGTCGAACCGGACCGACTGTATTATTCGGAACATATTTCAACCCAGTTTTTGGAACCATTTTTTCATCTTCAGTGTTTGATCTGGTCCAGTCTGGTCTTACGCATAATCGGTCAGGTTTTCAGACCGTGCTCAACCTTACCAACTAGATACCGTGCGTTGCACTATCATATAACAAATATTATCAACGAACATATTTTTTAAAATTAATTTCATATATCTTCTTACTTTCATGATTAATTTCATATATACTTAATGCAATCATTGAATTAAATGCATAATGTACAATAATTTTAAAGTATATATATAAAATTTCCAAATTTAACAAAAAAAAAAATGAAATATCCTTTTTCTTTTCTTATTATACGTTTATCAACTTTATGTTGACTCCTATTAAGACAATTAAGTTCAAGTTAAGCCCAAACAACATAATTTTCCACTTCTCTTCCAACATAAGCTTCTCCAAGTTTTCTCGTTAACAAGAAATCTAGTAAGAAAGTATTTGAATCATGTAATCACTTATAGATTAAAGTATTTCGACCCTATATGTATATATACACAGTTCGCCTAATGTTTGCCTAAGGTATATATAGACAATTCGCGGTGTGTGAATGGTTATAAACAAGATATCAATTTGAATCGTGAATCACTTACTGATAAAAGTATTTCGACCTTATACGCATTGGGTTCATAAAATCCTTAATCAGATAATACAGATTGGCAATTGAATTCAAAGGCACGGGAAATCAATTAGAAACATTGGAGTATTATATTGTTTGACGTTATGTTTTGCAAATCATACAAAAAATGTGGTTATAACCACTAACCGAAGTAAAGTTATATGGGGTTATTGACCAATTAACTATTGTGTTGGTTAGTAAAAGGCGTGGCCAAAAATGTAAAATTCAACTATTGGTTTTAAACCAAAGAAACGAAAATCAAAACCTATATAATAGAAGATTTCGTTAATGATGACACCAAATAAAACGATGGTGTGACTAGGGGTGGCAATTCGGGTCGGGTTCGGGTTCGGGTTCGGGTTGGCGGGTTCGGGTTGTCAGGTTGGCGGGTCAGAAAATTCCAACCCAAACCTGACCCATTTAAATCATCGGGTCAACTATGTCAACCCTAACCTGTTTGGACACAACCCGAACCTAACCCATTTAACCCGTATATATACTTGGGTTGGCGGGTTAAATAGGTTACATGTTAAACGGGTTGATTCGGTTAAGTGGGTTTCAAGTTGACACATTTAACCCTTTTTATATACAAAATTTGGCACATTACACGAGTTAAACAGGTTAAACAGGTTGTCAGGTCGACCCGTTTAAAACATTTAACCCACATAATAAAATATAAATAATTTTGAGTTTATGAAAAAAAATCTTAAACGGGTTGGCGGGTCGACTCACTTATTTTATTCCCAACCCGAACCTGACCTGTTTAATAAACGGGTTAGATAGGTCGACCCAAACCTGACCCGGAATCTATTTAGCACAACCCAAACCTGTTAATTTTCGTGTCGATTTCAGGTCGGGTTTCGTGTCGGGTCAGAAATTGCCACCCCTAGGTGTGACTATCCTAATCATTCCCTAATAATGCTTATGTGACAGTGATTTTTAAACAATCAAGATAATGACTTTTACTATGTATAGAGTTTATCACAATCTTTACCATACATAATTTATCACAAATCTTTATTGGAGATCTATTATATGTGAACTTATCTTTCATGGAAAGAGTCGTTACACAAGTGGTGCAACATCTAGATTTTTCACATCTACATCATATGATCCGGTTACAAAGAATGAGTTTGAATATATCAAAGTCGAAAAAACTTAAAGAAAAGAGGTTACCTAGAGTTGGTGAGTTACATTTAAAGAATATAAACTTGGCCATTCAATATGGTGAGTTACATCGATATCACATTCATTTTGAAACATATTTGGTTACAAATTGACTCCATATTACTTTTTCTTACCACAAGCGGATATATATCATGCTTATAAACTAATACAAGAAGGTGGAATTGATGATGAACACATAATAGTGTTTCATTTCAATGATATAGCGAAGCATCAACATACGCCATTTGTTGGCATTGTTCGCCATGTGGACGGTGGTGAGGATTTCTATCCTGGAGTACCTTGGGTACGATAAAGTTGAAGATCTTTGTAAATGTCACAATAATATCATTCTCCACCAATTTGACCTTAAATTACTGCTGGTGTAGGACTACACATTTACTGATGCGAACTCGACTAATCTGGTGGCTGTTCTAGAGGGAAACCGTCAAAAGGTTGGAAACAAGAGGAAAGTAATCTTGTCGAGTTCGAAAGATATTATCTTTGTTTTCTATTTTGGACATGGACAAACAGATATTCTCGTAAGTCTAACATGAGTTTCATTAGTTTTGCCAAGTGTTATATCGCTACTTATATGATATTGGTGTTGTTTAAAAAGATATGCCGGTGTTTGGTGATACTATATGCAAGCATGAGCTGATGAAGACGTTGTGGATGCGAAATAGTCAATTTTTTTACGTATCATTATTGTTTTCAAACAATAAAATGGAGCTAGCCCGCCCGGTGGGTCTGAAATCTAGTTTAAATATATATAAATGTGAGATATATAATTTTTAAAACTACAAAGCCGAGAAACCCGACCAACAAAAATTATAAGATGAGATTAGTTAGTCGGGTTTCAATTAGGGCCGGTTAATAAATCGCCTATGTAGTCCGTCTATAAATTTGCAAGCTAATAATAATAGTCCTTATGAATCTCGTCTTTCTAGTCGTTTATGAATATTATGTGAATCATCTTTGTAGTCGTTCACCCACCAAACCAATTTCATTCCACTACCAATTCTAACAGCCTAAGAATCATGTCTAATTACTCGGGAAGACGCCAAGATAAATTTGTGTGAGGAGTGAAACAAGAAAACACACGACCACGCCCACAACCAGACCAACACCAATCACAAATGCAAAAAGGGCCAAGCGAAAAAACTTCATTATATAAAAACAAGTTAATCGAGAAACTTATATTTAACTTTTCGACTGATGATTGCGACGCCTTCATCGATGTAGTGCGTGAACTTTTGAATGCATAGAAACCCATTGATTCTCCAAGCCCACTTTTGAGAATCATATTCACTCCCAGTGGTAAAGACAATCAAGATGAAAAGCGTTTAGGAGATATTGTTTTAAAGTCCAACGTTTACTTTTTAAAGGTAGACAAGGGTTTCTTGTTTGAGTTTGGGGGCCCAGCAGGGCTGGCAAGCGAGGATCACTTCAGTGTATCCTCAATTCATTATTCCTAGGGTTTCGTGATAGTTTTTCACACTGTGGGTGGCATTTTCTTTCATCTGTCATCTTTACTTGCACGGTGTCACCACTTGGTTAGATTATGTACGTGTTCGGAACGATTTGCTTTGAGGTTGTTATGTTTCATGTGTGAGTGTCCCGTGCTTGTGGTCAGTTTTTAACCCTGTCATGTTTTCAACCAGGTGTACGACCTTTGTGTCATTGTGTTAAGTGGTATGAGTTGTATCTTAGTATGTCGAATATTCACCTTATGATATCGGTCATAGTGTAGTGGTAAGTGAGTTGGTTCATTGGTGTCGTAATTTGAGACTTTGGTCGGTTTGTTATGTCCGTATCATGTAATTTTAGCATCTTGCTACTTTATCGGTATTTAATATTTATTGTCTTTTTTTAGAAAGAAAAAATGGGTTTAGAAGTGGTATATATTTATTATGTTTATATTTATATACATTTATTATGGGGTGCTCCAATAATAAATGGGTTTTGAAAGAAACTCCAATGATTAGTGTGTACTAGTTTTTAGATTATTTTTTTCTCAATACTTTGTCATGCCATTAGACCCTTCTAGGCAACTGTGTCAAATTTTATGTTAATCATCCGTTGTGACTTGTTAACTTCTACCTATGGGGGCTCGAAGCAACTCAAACTGAAATAAGAAAAAAAAAAAAAAAAAACCCGGTTTATTAGGAAATTCATGACTGAAGATATAAAAGTTGGATGAGCCACTATTTAAGCAAGTTTTGATAAATAAACTTGATCTCATATCACATGATGTGCTTGAGTTGGTCTCAAGTGGGCCAATTAGGATTGCTTAAAACTCAATTTTCAGCTAAAGTTATAAGTTCATTAAGAAATACACTTTCTCAAAAACTATAAACCTAAAGGATCTACAAAGGAAAGAAACTTTTGTAGTATTTATAAGACAATGTATATGACCGAAACCATCGGGTTTGAGTCATATTTATCGTCTAATAGTATTAACACTACTTTAATGCAACACAAATAATTACCTATTTATGGGCACACACCTCTTCTTTGCTACACTATAGAGTATTACATCTACGATCTCTCTACAATCTTCTACAATATTTAATGGCATGTAATAGCAACGTACTTTCTCATTTGTGTCATTATCATATACGAACCCAAAAAAATACCACAGTACCCATCCAACTTTCAAATTTTGTTTAATTATCAGATACGAACCCAAATTTTGTTTCATTATCAGTCATGGGTTGTTTGCACCTAGCAGAAATATAACTACACTTCTCTCACATTTGTCATGATGATATCACGATGATAGTTACAAGACTTTTGCCACTAGGCTGCATACCCTGGCCGGTTAAAATTGTCATCATAGAGATAAAGTAATTAATTTCATAAGCCTATGCTTCGTGTTTGGGTTAGCTTTGTTAATGTTAACGAGGTAAAATGACCAAAAAGTATGCGAGAATGTTGCTTTGTTATTGGAACCCAACTACATCTCAGATCATTAATCTCCCTCCCTTGAAGTATAGCAAATCAAAAGGGTGTGGTGATGATATGAGAGAATGTTGTTTGCCGGCCCCTCCCGAAGATCCCAATTCGGTTCTTTTGCTGATGAGATCCACAAAACCCAATATTATGTACTGTAGGCTCGGGATAGATTCATTCTTCAGAAAGAAGTTAAGATGGACCAAAACGACATACACAAAGCAAATAAAACAAAATGATAATGAAAAAAATTTGCATATGATAATGAAAATTTGAAAAAAAATTGATAATGAAAAAAATTTGAAAGTTGGATGGGTATTTTGGTATTTTTTTTAAGTTCGTATCTGATATTTGAACAAATGAGAAAGTACGTATCTGATAATGAAACAAAATTTGAAAGTTGGATGGGTATTGTGGTATTTTTTTGGGTTCGTATCTGATAATAGCACAAATGGGAAAGTACGTTGCTATTACATGTCATTAACCCTTTTCTTATCTATCTTTCGTTAGTTTGGTAGTTTATACGAGCATGGCTATTAAATTGCAATTAGGGTGCAATGAGATTGTTGATGTGCAAATGTACTTGCCATTCTTACTTTTGTCATAAACATGGGTGGATCCAGGACTCCAAGTCATCATTTACAAAAAAAGAATTACGAGTAAAAATGAACAGGACATGTATTTCTTTTGATATATTAGTGGATTAAGTAAACAAGACATGCATTTATGTGACACACAATTTCTGTTGGATAAATCAGGACTTTTAACGAAAATCTACATTAGGCGGCAAACTTATTTGACTCGTAAGCCAATTTAAACACTATCTCTTGCATTGCTTTGTATTAAGGCAACCAAACTTACTTAATATGTTAACAACTCGAATCTAACGAGGTAAGTAACTCAACCTTCTCTTGTAGCTATATAAAAATGTTTTGCATGACTGTACGGGCGAATGCTATAAATCACTTTACAGTTTTGGATCATACCAAGTATGTACATACACGTTTGATGCATAATGTACTTTTGTATTCCTGTTTCCTACTCTTTGTGTTCTGTCTTTTGCTAGTTACTCGTTTTCTGTTGCGCCTATCAGTAGTTAGAAACTTGCTAATCACCTGATTTTCGGCTTCTTGGTTTGTAAACCATTTGCTTTTTCATATTTGTTTGGTCAGAATGCTAACAGATTTGATCATAACCTTATCTTTGGCTATGTCCTCTACTAAGTTGTTATCGTAGAAGACATCCATTGTCTATGTATCTTCTTGATCAGGCTCCCAACCCATGAAATCCGATATTGTTGTTGAAGTAGGTGCTCTTTCAGGTGTTTGACCAGATGCTGGTGATTTCGCGTTGTTTGACTCTGATGATTCATGTTCCAAGTCGTCTGCAGATAGTACATCCTCTATACGGTTCATTACTGTATTTGCCAAACTCTCTAATACTCTTGAATAGCTCTCCAAGACTGCGTGACCAACATCCTACATAGTTATTAGAAAAGGGAAAGGTAAATCAGGTTAGGTAACGGTTCACAATAGGTAGAGGTCAAAACGCGCCGGATCAAGTTGACCTCAAAATTCTAAATATTAATACAAAATCTATTCTTTTCTAAAAAGATTGTATTCATATGGATAACAATGATTTATGCATTAGAAGTTCACTTTTGTTGTATTTGATAGTACTTTTTATTGCAAATCTTTATCACCCTTTTGGCCCATTAGAGGTAAGATAGATCTTTAGTAATTGAACATGATGGAAAAGGAAAAAAGTTTGGCCTTTTTGTGTTCATACATTGTTAGACTCGATTTTGTTGATGTCTAGTAATGATTGAGGAAGACCCGGGAACCGTTGTTTAATTAGTAGTAAAATGGTTTCAGCTCTCTCTTCAAAGAGTTCTCTTCTTTCCATTTTAGAGGATGAACCCCACGAAGATCTCGACTCCTTTTGATTCATCTTTCTTTTCCATATAATCATTGAAGCTTCGATCTTGTTCTTTAAGTCAAGTACTTTGTGTTCTGATGATAAATCAGCGGATGATAGGAATTGCCCCGGGTCGAAAAACTCGACTGTAATGCTCTTATAGATTGGTTCTCCAAGGCTATCTCGAGCATTCTGTCCAGAATCAATGCAGGTAGCATATTAGAGTAGTTTATTTACTAAGCTACTTAGACTGACTTTTAAGTATAATATTAGACGTGACAATTTCGACCCATATTCTTATCAATGGGTCGATGGCTAGTCAAATGGGCTGAACAAGTTACTTGGTTGAGTTTTAGACCACTTTAACACATGTCATCAATATAATTTAAACCCAAAATGACGCATTTGACTTCTAGTTAAAATCCTTACAAAAACGCGTTGCATATATAGCTATATACCTTGGGGAGATTGTCTATGTAACTCTCGGGGATATGCATTTCTGCAAGTACTTCAGCATTGATAGCCATTGAAGCTTTCAAAACTTGATTTGCACAATCTTTTTGCTTTTGCATCCATTTCCTTGATTCTTCTGATAACCCTCCCGGAGGAACCTTCACCGTTGGTAGCCACCATTTATCACTTCTTTGGAATCCTTTTTCTGATTCGTTGGCATCTTTTGAAACATACCAAAACTCAGTTTGATTCTTGAAGTTGTCTAGACAATCCTGAAACAGATTCATATTGTCATTTTAGCTAATGGGGCAATTTGGCTTTATTCGTATATTTAATAAATGGGCATTAGGAATCATACAGTGAGCATTTTGTCAAGCTTTCTTAGGGCAGGGATGTTCATGAGCAAATCTTTTCTTTGTTTTGTCACCATAATCTGCATATCTGAATCATATATTAGGAACCCAAACCAAAATGTACACACACATACCATAAAACATGGTACCCAAAGAGGTCAATATGCCGGTCTAAGAACTTAAGCACAAACCAACAAACCAACCGGGCTATAAAGTACTTAAAAGTCTCATTTATAACCGTTTTCACAACGTGATGGGCTCCAATATCAAGCCACGATTTCTGATCATTATGCTTTCATTTTGGGTCAATTTATTGCTTATTAGCCTCGATATGGAGCATTTTTGTAACTATATTGAGCAGTTTGGGTACCATATCCTAACACGAAGGTAGATAGATGACCTCCATATTGGACCCGTCACGGGCGGTATGTTGGACAGGGACAAACTCAACGATGTGATCAGTCACAGATAAAAGCCAATCAACTTCTTTTCTCCACCTCTTTCTTGAATCTTCTTTCATTGGGGCTAGTTTATGCTGTTCTCCAAAAACCGAAGCTACAAAAAGCCCGAAAAAGATAAACTTATAATTGTCATGTTTAACCAATTAATGAATTGAACGGGTTGTGCAAAGTAATTTTGCGACCCCTAAGTCACAAAATTTCATTTTTAGTAGAATTGGTTTTGCCATTCAAAAGGGGGTTGCGGCACAGCTTGTTGCCCGTTTGCCTGTCATCTTATTGTAATCCGTTATTTAAGAATGACATGTCAAATATCATGAATTGAACGAGCTCCGTTTGCAAGCTTGTGAATTTACCAGCAAGATTTGTAATGGCATTTGATAGAGCCAAAGCTGATGAAACACCCTTCCCTCCACCCGACATATCTTCTCCTAATAACAACTTAGAATACTTTTCCTTCATTTGTTCCAAATCTACAAAACCCGATATCTTTTTTTAAAACAAGATATCATACATAATATACCGAAAAAAAGTTGTCAAAAAACTCACCCGCTTTAAGCTTTTCCTTTGTACTTTTCGGCTTTTCTTTGGTACTTTCCTGCTTTTGTTGTTTTTTACTAGTATCTGAATTTGACATGTTATTCGTAACGCTTGTAGATTGTTCAACATCCATTGTTTCCTCCTCAGGGATTGCCGAGGTTTGTTCTTCATCCGCCATTTTTGTAAAAAAGTTTCAATGCTTTCCAAGAAGAATCATGCAAACATGATTTAGATTCATACAAGCCTATTTTCTATAATGATTTTGAGACATTGACTTATGAAACAAATGTAAATAAAACTATAGAAACCTGGTTTCCTTTGAAAAATTTGTAAAAAAATTGGGAAATTTTTAGAAAAATTTTATGTGAAAAAAAAGAAAGCATTCTTGATTTGATCAATGACAAGAATCTAGTAATTGATCGGTTTTTCGTGTTGATGTTGTCACATTTTCTTGTTTGTGGTTTTTCTTTTTTTAGATAGTACACGAGGCTTTTCTATATATGGGGTGCATGTTTTTCATGAAAAGAGTTTGTGTTTTTAGGAATGAATGGTTTTGTTTTATCAAGATTAGTAAAAACTTGTGACAAAACGGGCAGGTTGGGCGGGCACGGGCAACGGGTCAAAATGGGCATGGCTCAAACTAGCAAATTTATAATTCATATCAAACAGGCAAGGGTCAAACGGGCTCAGGTCAAAACGGGCCATCTTAAAAAAAAACACCGAATTTCTAAAAAAATCCCAAAACCAAACACCCCATATTATTTAGATAGCTAGATAACAGATAAACAAACGTTAAAGTCGAATATATCAAAAATAAACATCAAAATAAATCGTCTCCGAATTTAAACACCCAAATTCCGAAATAAACCAAACATTTATAGGGTGAGTATACTAAAAAAACAAGCAACTAAACAAAACGTCTTCAAAATTTAAGCTTTCAAATGCAGAGATAAGCCAAACGTTAAAGGTTGAAAGCTCAACACATTAAACTACTAATATTAGTGTTCTTCAATCCGCACTCGAGGTTGGACTTGTATAGTATATGAGCAAGTAGGCACCATTTTGAAAAACATAAGTTTCTGAAATGAACAAAAGTATTGATTGTAAGCCAAACAATCATTGTAAGCCAAATGTCTACAAGAGCAAGTACAGTCTACATCAATGTACTAATCCATATTATACAGAAAATGCATGTAATCTGATACACTTATATTCCAGTTTGCACACAATCGAAAAATGAACTTAAACTCTCTACAACAGCACACATTGCACACCATCATATACGGTTGTGCCACAATCGAAGATGAGCTTAAACTATCAAATTATATGTTGTTACTGAAAGCAAATCCAGATTTTACATATAACTATTCATCGTATATGACATTAATTTATATGAATCATTTCTTGGACTATATTATGGCATCTTCATGTGCTAGACCATTTTTAGTAATTTTGGTTGTATTCGCCTAACAACGATGGTTAAAGCATATACTAGCTTGTATCACTCTTTTATTAAAGAAGAAGAGTTAATTGAGAAGAAAACGTGTTACTATATATAGTGAGGTATGTACTAATTATTCAAGTTGATGTTGGTGTATTATGTTCTTTGTGGAATGTTTGCATGACAAACCAACATATAAACCATCATATTTCTCGAAAATTTGTTATCTTTTTTTATTTCTATCTCATTTTTTGTTGTAAAAGATTTGTAATATTTGCTAACTTTTTATATTCGTTTTTTTATTTTGTCTCTCACTTTTCATTGTAGAAGATTTGTAATTTGCTAACTTCTATATTCGTAGTGCTTCAAAATGGGAACCAATCTTGTCTATTCTGTCAAGGGATAGGACCATGGTTTAGCTCTTTTCCATCTTCGGATAGTATCATTGTTCCGCTTTGTCACACAAGAAACCTTATCCTGAAATTATGAGTAGCAGTGTAGCACCTATCGTCACCATTACACACGAGGAGAGACCTAGATAAACATTCCACTACATTAGTAGGTGTTCGGATACGCAGTTTGAAAGTAATACTTGAAACTCGAAAATTTAGTAACAGTTGGTCCATCTCCAAAATCTCAATAAGCAAACTTTACACATACAAAATTGTCCAAATTTGAAAAAAGCAATAAAGCATTCTTAATTTGCTGTTTAAGTCTTCATGTATTAGACCAGATCTATTTGGCGATGTTCTTCGTGTAACTCTTGCATAATACTCTCGGTTATAGTCATCCACGATAAGATGTAGGTACACTCTGCAAATACTTATTTATATGTTACACATGAAATAAAACTATTTTTAAAATTTGATTCTAGCATCTTTATTCACAGAAATCAAATCATTACTTTTAGTTGGGGTTGAAACGGCCGGGTTGGAGGTTGAGCCACCGCAAACACTTTTCAGTTTTCCAAAACGGAAGAACTATTAAGTTTTTGAACAAGATACTATTTTCTAATCTTTGAAGGGTTTTAGGCAAATTGTATAAGGGATAAGATATCCACACCCTCCTATAGGGAGGGTATCTAATAACTGGGTGCATCGCTGGTTTGTACGGTGTGCATTGCGGGTTATACGGTTTGATCAAAACCCTATGATGTAACAATATAGGGAGGGTATCTATAACACATCCCATTGTATAAATGTATACGCAGAAGAGCTACTATTACTAAGCAAACATGTCATTGCTTTTGTAAAAAATGCAAAAAGACTATTATGTGTTGTAAAAAACCATAGATAAATGTTAATAATGGTAAGTGAAAAGGCTAGGCATTAAAGATAGGAGTTTGCTTTTTCCCACATCGATAAATGAGAAATAAATATGTTACTTTAAATAATGAGGTATGTTCTAATTTTCAAGTTGAGTTTGGTGTAGTATGTTCTTCGTTGAATGTTATGTTCATATAACAGGTGTGTTACATAAACTCAGCTATCATCGAATAATTCGTACACTTTGTTAACTTTTTTGTTGTAAAAGGTTTGCTAACTTTTTATATCCGTTTTTTGTTTTTTGGTCTCTCACTTTGCATTGTAAAAGATTTGTAATTTGTTAACTTTTTACATTTTCTTTCGCTTTTATTAAAAGGAAGAAGACTTTGCAAAGAAATGTGATAGAGAGGTAAGGCATCGATGGGTGAAGATAATTATTTTCTAATACTACTGGATATAATAAAAATGATAATTATTTAACAAACTCATTATTTTCAGTCTTTTCAAAATGACCCAAACATTACACAAATCCATCTTTTAGTTCCGATGTACACTAAAATACAATGGTAAATTAGGATTGCGTTCTACACAAGAAACTTTCAATTAATATCTATAGTGAAGCGTTACCTTCCCTTGTATAATTTTTGGCAGGTACAAATTTTGAGACTCAAATATATAACATGGTGTAAGTTTTGGAGCCCCTAAAGATACGAGGCTATGTACAATAGTACGCCATTGTATACGGTTGTGCCACAAATGGAGAAAGAGCTTGAACTATCAAATTTTATGTTATTGAATAGAGTATTTTACATATAAATATTAAACATGTATGTCATTAGTTTACATTAGGGCTGAGCAAAACCGACCGACGACCAAAAACCGACCGATGCCCTACTCCGAACGACACTGACCGACACAAACCAAACTAGACTCGGGTTGAGAATCGGTTTGGGTTTTCCAGCTTGTCGGGACTCGGGCCGGTCGGGAGTCGGGATTACCCGAGAAAACACAAAGAATACCATACAAACCGACTCCGACCGACACAAACCGAACTAGACTCGGGTCGGGATTAGGTTAGGATTTTTCAGCTTGTCAGTTTCGGGATGATTCGGGATCGAGTCGGGATGGGTCGGTTTCGGCCCGATGCTCAGCCCTAGTTTACATCATTTTATGGACTATATAAGTTGTGCCACAGTGGAAGAAAGAGCTTCGAACTATATATTAAATTATAAGTTGTTATTGAAACAAATACAATATTTTACATATAACTATTAAATATGTATGACACAAGTTTATATGAATCATTCTAGTGACTATATTATATTATGTCGTCTTCATGTGCTAGACCTACTTCAATAAATTTGGTTGTATTCGCCTTACAGCAACAATAGCTTTTATCCCACATTGATAAATAATGAGAAAATATGTTACTTTATATAGTGACGTATGCACTATTTAATTAAGTTGAGTTTAGTCTATCATGTTACATGTGGTATGTAATGTATAGCCGAGATAATATCAATGTTATATATATCACAAATAATATGTACACATTGCTAGTTTTTTCATAGTAACAAATTTGTAATTAGCTAACCTTTTATATTATCGTTCTTTTTTATCAAATCAAAGAAGATTTTGCAAAGAAAGGTGATAAAGAGGGAAGACATTGATATGAAATTCTTGAGAGTGAAAATAAAAAATATTGTTTGATTCACAATATCAAAAGGCATATTTAAGTTGAGGGGTCTATCGATCAAGGTGGTGACAACCATGCCTAAGCCTTTTTTTCATACCTAACAATAGATTTTTAGTGGCAACCATGCCTAACTCATACCTCATTTTTTTTTTAATAATTATATTAAACAATTTAATAAAAACATAATATTTTATTAATACTTAAAAGAAAATTACATAATACTTATAAAAAAAAACACTAATCATTAAGGTATGGTAAGTCTTGAGCGTCCACATACTCCGTATGATCATAACGGAGACGGTGATGGATATTTTCATCTTGTAACTCCGGTAGTACATTCGGGTCATAAACTGGCGTGACCGGTGGATCCATTATATGAACCGGTGATATTGCCACCCCGTCGTCTTTTAAAATCATATTGTGTAATATAACACACGTATGAACTATTTTTCGAATCTTTCCGACGGTCATAGCTCGGAGTGGATAATCCATTTTGCTTTAAGACGACAAAAGCTCTTTCGACATCCTTTCGTGCATCCATGCCCATTCAATGCATCCAACGTCTCTTTTTGCCCATTAAATGCACCTCAACGTCTCTATTTGTTCCATGTAGAATCGGTATAGTTTGCCGATTTTGATCTCCCTTTTCTCATGCCGCATCATGCCGATTTGGAGGCACCACTAATGCCGATCGGCATTAGCCAAACCGAATCCATTGCCAGTACCCTCATGTTACATGTGGTATGTATAGCCGAGATAATATACTTATCAAGGTTATATATATCACAAATAATATGTACACATTGCTAACTTTTTGTATTCATTTTAGTTTTGGGTAAAAGTCAAAAATGATAAGCATGCTTTCTCAAATGTACTAATATGATAAACATAGTCATTTATGTATCAATATGCTAAACCAAATATCAAATATGTGCAATAATGGGTACTTCTTCACATCTTCATCTCTTATATTTGCATCGTTAGTCCTTTTATACTAACGGCAGTTAGTAAATAACTTAAAAACTTGGTTTTCTTACGTTTTCGTCCGATTTTTTACGTTTTCGTCTCTATTTTTACGTTTTCGTCCGACTTTTTACGTTTTCGTCCGTTTTTTTACGTTTTCGTCCGATTTTTTTACGTTTTCGTCCTCCTTTTTACGTTTTTGTCCATTTTTTACGTTTTCGTCCGATTTTTACGTTTTCATCTCCTTTTTTACGTTTTTGTCCGATTTTTTACGTTTTCGTCTCTTTTTTTACGTTTTAGTCCATTTTTTACGTTTTCGTCCGTTTTTTACGTTTTCGTCCGATTTTTTACGTTTCGTCCGTTTTTTTCTTTTTCGTCCATTTTTTTACGTTTTCGTCTCTTTTTTTACGTAAAAAATGGGACGGAAATGTAAAAAAATGGATGAAAACGTAAAAAATCAGACGAAAACGTAAAAAAACGGACGAAAACATAAAAAAACGTAAAAAATCGGAAGAAAACATAAAAAGCGGAAGAAAACGTAAAAAAACGGACGAAAACGTAAAAAACCAAACAAAACGTAAAAAACCGGATGAAAAGGTAAAAAAATGGACGAAACGTAAAAAATCGGACTAAAACGTAAAAAAAGGGACAAAAACGTAAAAAAAGAGACGAAAACGTAAAAAATCGGACGAAAACGTGAAAAATCAGACGAAAACGTAAAAAAATGGACGAAAACGTAAAAAACGGACGAAAACGTAAAAAAGAGACGAAAACGTAAAAAAGAGACGAAAACGTAAAAAAACGGAGGGAAAAGTAAAAAATCAGACAAAAACGTAAAAAATATGACGAAAACCTAAAATACGGACGAAAACGTAAAAAACGGGACGAAAACGTAAAAAATCGGACGAAAACGTAAATAATCGAACAAAAACGTAAAAAAACGGACGAAAACGTAAGAAAACTAAGTTTTAAGTTATTTACTAACGGCCGTTAGTATAAAAGGACTAACGATGCAAATATAAGAGATGAAGATGTGAAGAACTACCCATTATTGCACATATTTGATTTTTGGTTTTGCATATTAATATATAAATGACTATGTTTATCATATTGGTACATTTGAGAAAACATATTTATCATTTTTAACTTTTACCCTTTAGTTTTTTCATTGTAACAAATTTGTAATTTGCTAACTTTTTATATTATCTTTCTTTTTTATCAAATCAAAGAAGATTTTGCAAAGAAATGTGATAAAGAGGGAAGACATTGATCTGAAATACTTGAGAGTGAAAATAAAAAGTATTGTTTGATTCACAATGTCAAAAAGCATATTTACGTGGGATAAGGGTTGTCGCTATCTCATAGCCCATTAAACCTTCACCAATGACAACAACTTCCTAGCCCTCGGCTTCAGTCCAATATCAGTAACGTTAGGCACCGGTGCCGAAAACTAAGTTGAGCATGAAGAATATAATTAGATAACATATAAGTTATATACGTTTTATCGAGTATGTTACCTTTGAGGTTGCACGTTGTGAAAAAATTACATTAAGATGACCTTTCGGTGTTTTGGAAACTACAAGCTTCTCAAAAACCTTGGCCTCCGGAGGAAGATAAATTTTGTATAATTCTAAGTTACCATATTTTTAAGACCATTTATTGAGGCTTGTTTGTACTCGATTTACAACATCGGTTAAAGGGTATGCTAGCTTGCGTGTATCAATTTTCTATTAAAGAAGATAATTTAGCTTTTAACCCACATCGTCAATTGAGGAAAAAAAATGTAAGCTTATGTAGTGAGTAATTATCACTACAACAATCGTGGCTTTCGCAGGCGAAATATCAGAGCTTTCGCCGGGGACATGTCCTCTGCGAAACCTTTCCCCGGGGACAAGTCCCTGACGAAAGTTCCCCGGCAATACCTTCTCGGGAATACTTTTCCCGGGGAATATTTACACCTTTACAGGGGATATGTGGGTCCCGCAGCCAATTGTCGCCAGTCAAACATGTCCGACGTGGCATCTGTTTTTGCCGAGGACAAGTCCCCGGGGAAACTATTTTTTAACTTTAATTTAAGTACCCTAATTACGTTATTAGTCCGAAGTGGCACACGTTTTGCCAGGGACATGTCCCCGGGGAAGTCTGATACCACTGTTGAGTTAAACTCTTTCACCGGGGATTTGTCCCCTACAAAAACTGTAGGCTACTGTTGTGTTTCCTTTTTCCCATGGGACATGACCCCTGCAAAAACGGGAGGCTACTGTTGTGTTTTTAGTTTTGCCGTGGACGTGTCCCCGGGGAAAGTTGTAAACTGAAATATGCTCTTGTACTTTCTCCGGGGACATGTCCCCGGAAAAACTAGCTGACCCATTATGCAGAATATTGCTGCAAAATGGGTAATTTCCAGATTTTTTCCGAAAAAAACCTATAACCTGTTTTAATATGCCACAACCTGTTTTACCAATGTCACAACCTGTTTTAATATGCCAATCATAACACAAATTCGCTAAACATAATATCATATATACCCATCAATCGCTAACATAGTTATCCTTTTCCAAAATCGCCAAAACTGTTCCTAAACCGTTAACGCATGATCATCTACAAAACTATCCAAAACGGTCCAAAACTACCTATCCGCAAATGGTCCAAAACTATACGTATAATCCATTTACGGGAATCCTAGCACATAATGCACATAAACGACATAATAATCCATGTTATTCTCTATAAACATATCCAAAACGTGTTAAAGTAACATAAATCGGCATCTCAAACCCCACTACCCCCATTACCGTCCCGGTATCTCTAGACCCACCGGATGGAGTAGCACTAGATCCCCACCCTCTCTAGATCCCGACCCACCTGGTGAAGTAGCACTTGATCCCGGGGAGGACTGTATTCGCTCCTGCCAACCCGGCAATGACCTCACAAACTCCATGACATGGTCCATCTGAATCCTCTGTGTAGCGAGCTCCTCGGTCTGTTTCTGCACTGTTTCCCGCAGTGAGGACACATCCGCTACATCACGAGGTCGGGAGGCGCTTAAGGTCTTCTTCACTCCACCGCTGGGTAAGACCTGACCTACACCAGAAATATGACCGCGCTGCTTACCACCAATCACGGTACGTAGAATCTCACGGTCAGTCATGCGGGTCCCATCGGAGGTGCTCTCTTCCCGCATCCGCATCATCTAGTTCTGTTTAGTTACAAAAAAACAAGAAAAGTAATATATAAGTCGTGATGCATTATATTTCATCAAAAATGGGTGACTTTAAAAATAAATTATACTTACATATCTAGCCTTAGATACCGGGGACTCAAAGACATCGCCCCTCATATGGTTCCGACGGTAAGCTCTATCAAGTCTTCTCCAACCGCTGCCTCAGTCTCGCTGCTCAACTGTTTAGAATTAAAATCAATAACGACACACCCAACACCATGTATATATATAAATAAAATGACTAAATAGTTTCTTACAAAGTTATGGCGAATAGCAGCATACGACTGAGATCCGTGAAGGCTAGAACTCGTGTTCGCCATGCGGTTTTGTCGGTTCACCTCTGATATCTTCTGCTTCTTGGGGTTTGTCCAAAGCTTAACCTGCGTATTTTAAATTATAAAAACTATTATATAAATGAATTATTATTATTATTATTATTATTATTATTTTCTTTTTATTATAAATCAACACTTTATTAAAAACTCATAGAATTTACAAAAAATTAGTGGGAAGCCGAGAAACCAACTGGGCCCCCACACCTCTAGCAATAGCAAAACCAATCCTATTAAAAATATGAACCGCAGCACGTGCCCCAATGTATTGAGTCATAGAGAATCGTCGAATACGCTTTAGTAAGGTTGTTGCATCCTTCTCAAGTTCTCCAAAAGAAGAGAATGAAAAGGGGAGAAACCCATATCCAATATCCGCACATTTAGCATCGTACTTGACACGTTTACGTTGTGCGGCATCAATAACCACACGCCCTGGCCTAAAATCAGTCATCCTAAAATCAGTCATCCCAGATTGCGTCAAGGGCGACGATCCCGTAAGATCAACACATACATCACGCCCACCATCCCAAGAGTAAAGTAATATATCAGCCGGTCGTAAGGATCTGTCCCTATCTCCATAAATCCCAATATCCACCTCCTTACGAGCTGAAATTCCAGACCGAGAACATATATCAATAAGAACATCACGCACAATGTTATGCCGATGTTTAATGCCAACAATACCCGCACACGAAACAGCGTGGTCCCCATAAATATCTCCAGTAAATACCCTAGAACAGGCTGAACACGGTACCTGAACAATGAAAAGAGGAACACCCAACCGATAGCACAACACACAACGATAAGCCCTGGCATTCATAGTTTGTCCCAGTCCAGATATAGGAGCCACCCTAAGCCAATCTGAAGTTTGATCCTCCTTTAGTGAGCTCCATAACTGTAACACCCCAACCCGACAAGGGTAAAGATATCACAAATACAGTTTCATATCAGAACCTTCAGTACTATACAATAGCGGAAGCCTTTACAAACTTTACAAAAGAAGATATAAATAACTTAATAATCAAAATAAATCTAAGATCCCTATTCAAATCTTGCTCTCGTCTCTACTCTCAACCCAGATCAGCTATCCCATAAGCTCATCTTGAATGCTTAAAACCTGCCGCAGGAAAAGAAAATGCGGCTGAGCTTACAAAGCTCAGTGAACAGATATAACGAAACAAAAGCTAAACAAAATAAATATACAAATAATGAAATCACAACGGAATGAAAATACTGAATTACTGAGGATTCTGCGGAAGCACAATTATACAGAAATCCAGGAGAAACACATATCAGTTAAAAATGCCTCATAGCACATTAATGACACAAACGCAAGTACATCAGAATAACCAGACACTTAACATATCAAGAAGATAGATTACATATAAACCAAACGAAAAGTCTAAGAGCTAACGGAAACAATTTCTAGAAAATAAACATGGCATTCATACAAATCAATTAATCTACATTTAACACACTTAATTCAATGTTGTAGCAGCGGAAATAGCAGGCAAATCATGACAGTCACACATGCAGACAGAAAACATAGTTAGAAAACTATAACTAAATAAACAAAAGGCATAGCATAGCAATTAGCCAATTATCAAAACAGATATCATAATTAAACCATTTCCCAGATCAAACCTTAATATAAACAGAGTCTAAACATAGCAGGTCGATCATAAGCAGACAAATAACTGACGGATAGGCAAAGTTTACAAAATTAACTGAACAATCATGCACACTAAACTTTCAGGATACTTACTTTCACACTAGCACATTCATCTCACAGATCAACGAATTCACATAACGATAAACTAGCATAACATCATATGACAGCATACGAATCATATTTAAACATATTATCATATCCTAACATAACAGACGGTAGTCACATAATCATACAAAAACATAAACACATGTAATAACATATAATAAGCCTAACACATAATATAAACACTTGAACATACCGAATCATAATCAGAATATTTAACATAGAAATAACAGATAAAGATTTAGTTAACTACCACGAGCCCAGAACATATCATATCAGAAACACCATACTTATACAGAAATAATCTCAGAAAATAATTTGGAGTAGCTAGCTCCCAGAATTTTGTGAAGACGCGTATTGCATACGACATCATTCACCAGACAAATCACATCGGATAACAGATCAGATCTAGGATGCATCCATACGCCCCAACAGACAGATAGTGGCCATACTATCAATAAACAGATAACGGAAAGGGACGTGGTAGAACATCACACTACTGCCCTAGAGTCATGTCAGAGGTGCATCACTGACACGGACATGGAACCCCCATGACTAGTGAAATATTTGGCTCGGGTGTCAAACCAACTTAGGTCAAACAGATTTTCAGATATGACACATATCATAATCAAACACAAAGGTCACAGATAACATATCAGATAGTTCATATCATAAGGTTCATATTCAGATATTCAAAAGTCAGAGGTTTATATCATAATCACATATCATACTTCCATAATCAGAAATTCAACATTAAGTGTCCCTAAGCAGAAGTTCATAATCAAATATCACAAGGTTCAACAAATGTGCATATCAAAGTCTTCCTAACATAAAGTTCAAATAAGATATTGTATAATTCACTAGAACAGGTATTTTACGCAAGTAACAGATCAAACAATCAGAAAAGGGTTCATAGCAATGGCATCGGGAACCCTAATAAGTAAAATAGGAAAGTTAACGAAAAGAACGTCATAAGGAACCTTTACAGAAAAGGTCAGAATATCTGTACCTTAACGCAAATGAGAGAAAAGCAAACGAATGAACGAACACGAAGATACGACGCCACGTCTTCTTCAATGAATCTACACGGATTACGATTTGTATAATACTTATTAGCTCCTTTTATAAGCTTCTTATGCCTTTGTAAGTGTGTTACTTATTGATATCATGTTTTATCTTTCATTTTCTTAAACTCGTATTTGGACCAGACTTTAACGATTTTTATAAAATACTTACTTAGCTCAAATGAAATCAAGCAAAATCCCAGGGGTTCCCATATGAGTTAAGAGACACTAAAAAAATTGGTGGGTTCTATTTCCATGCTAAATGGCCTATGAAAAATCACAAGTCCAGACCTGTCCAGAACTCACCCAGATTTACACACACCAAAAGTATGGCCCCAACAAACACACTCACCCTACTCAACACATCAAACCAAAAGCTACAGGTGTCACACCATATATAAATATCATATCCACCAAAGGAAAAGTTCCAGAACCTCATAGAATAAATACTAAAAATCATTTACTACATTATAAATTTCAACTCAGCAATTTAGATTCAGACACCCTAACTCCAAAAATATAAAAATCATACTTCCAGGTTTACAAATGATACAAGACTTATGTTTCCAGAAAGCTATTTCAAAGTACTACAATTTAGACTCAAGAATCACTCAAAAACATGCAGGTATCATCAGATAACACCTAGGTGAATCCAACCTAAATTTCAGACCCGTTTTCTCAGCTTTGACACTTGATCTTGTAAAATTCAAAAATACGACTTAGACAACTCCAAATTCGACCAAACCACTTGGAAAACTTAACTAAGACATAAAATAAACTTTTCCAACAAAAACTCAAATTATTGTACTTATAAAATTCGATCTATGATACGCACAAGTTCGACATATGATGCTGTCCAGTTTTAGGGTTTATTAAAACCAATATAAGCACATGTTTAACCTACCCAAACACACCCATGACCCATGTAAGCCACACAACCTGTTTTAACCTCATAATAACATGTTTATAAATCCATAATTCAGTCCTATTAAACAATACACACCCGCTACACTAGTTAGCGATCCAACACGCACACAACTCTTCACATAAAATCATAAACACCCATGATTATAACGACTTAGGGTTTCTACCTTTGTGATTACATATTAATGGATATCATAACTGATTTTTAGGGCTTGATTTATTCATGTTCATTCGTATGGCTTATTATATATCTCACGGTTTCAACGTTTTAAACGTTAGCATGCGAATGTACTTAAAACGAATGGAAGAATGTTATACCTTGGTACCGTTCGGATCAAGAGCACACCGAAACCAAGGAGTAGCAGCGATCGGAAAAGAAAAGGGGCAAAACTTTGGTGCCGTGGTCTTGTAAACTAGGGTTTCAAAATTTAATGTTTGTGTTTGTATTTATACTACCCGATCGGTTCTAGGGGTGGGCTTTTGTGTGGATCGGCTTGCAACCCAAACAAACGAGACCATGGGCTTTTGGGTGAACGATCGGATCTCAAAACAAAAGGAACGACCCAAGGCTACTTGTTGGGTATTCAGCTTATACAAAAAAAAAGAAAAGAAACGACCTAAAGGGTATTCGGATTACACAAAAACAAACGGCCCATAATGGTTTACACGCGTGACTTTTATTTTTCGTCGTACCAACGTCGGTTACTTAATATATACGTTAAACATTTATACGTTAGATTTTAAATTTCATTTAATGAGCGTTAGTATATTTTACGTATTTTATAATTTTGATTTTTAAAGGGTAAAATAGTCTTTTGATATGTTTTATATTTTTTGGGTTTTACAATAACGCCATCTGTCGAGGAGATAGATGGAATGTAGATTCAACAGTTTGGGTAACCCGATCGAAATATATATCTGCCAAATTCTTCATAAGTTTGGGGGCAGCGACCTCGCTACGGTTACTCAAAAGGTCAATCTCCATATTCACATTAAAAGTACATAGAGCATCATCAAAAGAGGGGCCAGCAGTTACAATACCCGAACTATGGAGAAGCTTAGTCTGTAGGCTAGCAGATTGAAGTCTAGAAGCAAGGAAGGCATAGTTCAAGATGTCACCTGCAGAATATACACCAAGCCACCCAAAAGCAAAGGGTAGGGTGGCAAGTCTCCACTGCCAATCACCAAAACCGGGCCCAGAAGCAATGACATTATTATTATTATTATTATTATTATTATTATTATTATTATTATTATTATTATTATTATTATTATTATTATTATTATTATTATTTAATAATAATAATAATAATAATAATAATAATAATAATAACAATAACAATAATAATAATGACAATAATAATAATAATAATAGTAATAATAATAATAATATTATTATTATTATTATTATTCCAAAACATTACAAAGCATCATTCCTCGCAATGGAGGTAATTTCACAACAAAAGTTACCAAGCCAAATGAAATTTACATGAGAAACATAAGCAACTTTTGCAACTTGATGAGCCACAAAGTTACATACACGAGAAGTCCAACACAATTGCAAGTTAATTCATTTGAGATTTCCAACATTGAATATCTGAAAGCAAAGCCGCTAAAGCCCAGGGTGGCACATCTTCTGTAGAAGCAAGCGAAGTCGCTAACGGAGAATCATCAATAATAGTATGATTCCATCCGTCTGTAGTAGCAAGGATGCAAGATGATCGAATGACACTCAACTCAACATCAAAAACCGATTCACTACAACACTTTTCACCCAAACAGTGTAGCAAAGAGCCATTACAGTGACGAGCAACAATCCCAATAGCGACATAAGAATCTTTAAAAGAAGCATCGCAGTTAAGCTTCACAAGACTTGAAGTGAGGGGATCCACTTACGTGAACTTTCATGCAAGATGACATTAGTTGTCAACACTTTTCACCCAAAATAGGTTTTGTTTGAGAAAGTGAAATATCATATTGTCTCACATCAAAATCTTACATGTAAATCATGCAAAACTACACAAAACTATGTTACTTTAATTAATATTTTTTCAAAATCTCACAATTGATATGTTTTTTCTTTTCTTGTTTCATGTCTTATAGTCAGCTCATATTCTTAAAATTTCACAAATCAATTAATTTGATTTTGTTGTTACGTATACTAGTTATAATACCCGCGTACGTACGAGATTTTTTCTATTTTTTTTAATATTATATTTTTAATAATATTTGTTATTTTTTTTACGCATTAGAGTAATTTATGTCTTTTTAATGATGTTTGTTATTTGTTGTTTATAATAATTTATAATAATGTTTTTTATAGTTTACATACTTATATGTAGTATTATAATTATTAACAATTTGTTTATAAATACATTATTTTATTCCATATTTAGTAGGTAGTCGTGTTTTTGTCAAACATAGTTTGACCTGCAAATACTAATCGTGTATTTTATTCCGCGACCAACCACTCTCTTCTGCTATTCGAATGATAGAATGGCTGATAAGTTTACTTGTTCGAATTACCAATTGTAGTTGGGTTCTATGATTGAATTATTGTAAGTATTTTTTAGTCCCATGTATTTCAAGTAATTAATTTAATTGAGTAATTTGTATAAGATTAGAATTGTGATTATTATATTTTGTATTTAAAGGTTTTTTTTTTTTTTTTTTTTTTTTTTTTTTTTTTTTTTTTTTTAAGTGGCATTATTTAAAAAAATTACCAAATAAAGTACGAATTGAATTTTTTGAAATGAAAAATTCTTATTAGAGGTTTTGTTTTATTATATAAAAAAGATGTTCTACTTGAGTTTTGTTATCTTATTATTTACTTCTTTTTCAAGATTTGGTGGTTTAATTAGGTAGCTTGATCCAAAAGTGTATATTCAAATTATATTCTGAACGAAAAAACATTAGTTATCCTAGATGCATACGTGCTCTTCATCTACAGAAAGAAACTGGTGAAACAACTGCATATATCACTTGATGGACGAGATCCCCTAAAAAAACACATTAGTAAATGACTCTTTCTACAAACAACTCTTGAATAAGTAACATGGAAAAATGAAAACATAAATAAGTTCATATATTATTATACATTTTACATCAAACAGTAATGTATTCACTTCAAAACTATAATTATGGAGTTATCAATAAGACAGGTACAAAACGAAATTAGCTTATAATAATGTTCAAAACCGAAACAGTAGACCAAACAATACAAGTGAAGATGAGCAGCTTCTATGGAGAACACCAATTTATCTTAAACTCACACCAATCATCAAGTAAACTCGAAGAAGAACTTGATATTGTTGGAATTTATACTCATAACAATTATACATAAAACAAATACATCATCAAAGCAAGCAGCGGAAGACTATAGGAATAATATATGTAATTAATTAACCAAACAAGAAAGTGCGTACCTTTTAGCAATTCAAGCAATCAAACGATTATGTGATCAAGTAACAAAACCCAAAACCCTAAACTAGGGTTTATACAAATCGTCCAACCCAAAAAATCGACCACCAAGAATTACAAGCTCAAGTGTGCTTGTACTTCGTTCTTGTACACACGTACTAATAGCGATTTGATGTGGAGAAGCTAGTTCCTTGAATCACTAATAAACCAAACACTTTATCTTTGAGCTAAGCAAAAATCGAAAACCCTTGGGGATGAGGGTGTTCGACCGGCCACACAAAGAGGAGAGGAGGAGGAGAGAAATTAGGTTATCAAAGTAATCCAAGGTTAGTCAATAATGAATACATTGATTTGTATTTATAGTTAACATATCTTGGAGTCCAAGTTTGAGTGGGATTGGGTTTGGAAACCCCCCCACCGATCGGCCATTCAATCCCAAAAGGGATTCTAGAACTTTCCCGACATCTAATTTCATTCTTAGTCCTTCTAGTTAATATTTAACGACCGTTAACCAAACCTCGTTAATTATTTAACTATCGTTATGTTTTATTTAGTGATTAATAATTAATAATAATAACGTTTTATTTATATTAATTATGTACATCAATTCTCATACGTAATGTGTGCAATCTCGAAGTCTCGAGTTCGAATCCGGACATACTATTATTTAAATATCCATTAAAACCTTTCAGATATGGTTTCCCATTTTCCATCTATAGGTTCTCTTATTTCACCAAGGTGTGGCCAATACACCTTTCCGGCTTTATTTTCCGTCGCCTCCTTTAAATTTAGCTTCAAAAAGTAATTAACGACTTCGTGTGCCAAGGGATGATTTACCACTACGTAATTCGGACAACAAATAGAAAAAAGTGCATCAACAATCAGTGACCACAAACCCTCTGTATATGTTACAAACTGCAGCTTTTCAACATTTGTAGTTGGAAACGGGATCATATCCTTGTTCTCACATCATCAATGTTGAATGGAAGCACATCCATGACATTTTATATTAATGCTGACCTTGCTTGATATATTGAGTGCGTCCCACATCTTAAGAAAAAACATATGATTTATGGAATCAAACAAATTCATATTTACCTCAAATTGCTTAGGAGCAATGGATGGAAACATGAAACTAGGCAATGTGATGCATTCGTAACCCAAAAATAGTAATTTTGGAGCAAAAACTTGTACCTTCATTTGCGTTAATGCCATCAGGTGTATCTTTAATCTCTTCAGCGAAACACATCTGATATCCACAATTTCCATCAAACTAGAACTCAAATTAAGGGTCAAAATCTCGAGAAAAGGGAACATGGAATTGATCATGTCGGACAATGCATGATCCATGGACGCAAAATCTATATACAACTCTCTCATGTTGTCCCAAACTCTAGATCAATATATGTAGATTGCAAAGTAAATGTAATATGAATAAGTAAATTGTCTATTAACTTCTAATCTGTACAAATGTGTACATATATATGCATGTCCAAACGGTGTGATTGAACCGTTGTAATGGTTGGATCTTGTAACCGTTTTTTCCTAACTTTTTTGTAACCGTTTTATGGTTACAAGGATTCTACTTGACGTGTTTGGTCCTTCGTCTAATAATAATTACATAAGAAGCAATAAGAGTAAGATTATCGGTTCACATTCTCCTCCTTAATCTTGATCGTTGCTTCGTCCTAAGTCTTGAACTCCGAGCATTTGTCGCATAGTCGCGAACTTCAATCTTGGTAGAGCCTTCGTTAGAATATCTGCTCTTTTTAGTTCTCCTCTGACATGTTCCACATTGATGTGCCCATTCTCTACGCTTTCACGAATGAAATGGTAGCGAATATCGATGTGCTTGCTTCTTCCATGAAAAACTGGGTTCCTGACAAGTTCTATTGCTAAAATGTTGTCGACCTTCAGCGTTATTCTTTTCTCTTCCCATCCAGTTAGTTTACTAAGTAATCGCTTTAACCATAAGGCTTGACATGCTGCTGCAGTAGCCGCCATGAATTCTGATTCACAAGATGATAGCGCCACTGTTGGTTGTTTCTGAGTACACCATGTAATAGGTGACTCTCCAAAACAAAATACTATCCCAGTAGTTCCTGTTTCTTGATCAGTGTTGATTCCATAATTACTGTCGCTGTAACCTGTAATCTTGCAGCCGCCTTCTTGTTTGTATATTATGCCATGCTCCTTTGATATATCGAATTACTTGCTTTACCGCCTTCAGGTGATGATCCTTCGAGTCTTGCATGAATCTGCTGAGTATTCCGATTGAGTAACTAAGATCTGGTCTTGTATGCAGTAAGTACCTGAGACTTCCGATTAAGCTTCTGTAATAAGTTGCGTCAACTGAGTTTCCTTCTTCCGCCTTGACCAACTTAGTACTGGTATCCATAGGTATCTTTGTATCATTGATGTCTGCCATACTTGTTTCCTTCAAGATCTTGTTAATATAACCTGTCTGCTTGATTGTAATCTCTCCTCCTGTTTGTGTAACTTCTATCCCAAGATAATAAGCTAACAATCCTAAGTCGCTCATTTCAAATTTATCCTTCATCCGGGATTTAAATTCTTCGATTTCCTTCCTTGGAGTGCCTGTGGTTATCAGATCATCTACGTAGACTCCAACTATAAGTGTAGAATTCTTGTTTCGCTTCGTATAAACTGCTTGTTTGAGATTACATTTCTTAAAGTCTAAGGACTTTAACGTTTGATCAAGCTTCACATTCCAAGCTCTCGATGATTGTCTTAAGCCATATAAAGCTTTAGTAAGCTTATAGACTTTCCCTGAGTTTCCTTGTTGAATAAATCCTTCAGGTTGTGTAACGTAGACTTCTTCCTTTAAATCTCCATGTAAAAATGCTGATTTTACATCTAAATGATGTACTTTCCATCCATGATATGCTGCTAATGCTAATATCAACCGAACTGTCTCTATCCGAGCAACATGTGCAAATACTTCATCGAAGTCTATTCCTTGTTCTTGTACATAACCTTTTGCTACTAACCGCGCTTTATATTTGATGATATTTCCTTTTGCATCCCTCTTGGTCTTGTAAACCCATTTGAGTCCTATTTCCTTTTGATTTTCTGGCAATGCAGTAAGAGTCCATGTATTATTCTTGTTGATTGAATCCAATTCAATCTCCATGGCCTCAATCCATTTCTCATCTGTTGATGCTTCCTTATAGTTACAGGGTTCTTCTTCCGTAAATTGTAAACTTTGTGGTTCAACTCTACGTGCATACTTGTATATTTCCGTCATATCTCTAAATTCACGTATGGGTGTATCATCAAATCTATCTCTTGAGTTCTCTACAGAACTAGTAGTAGCTTCTTCTTCCTCTTCTGAGTGTAGGTCGTAATTATATGTCGATGGTGTGATTGGTGAAACCGGATCAGGAATCTGATCTTGTTCATGATACGTGTTGTCATCTTTTTCTGTGTTGACTGGTGTAATGTTTTCATTGTCAACTCCTTCTACCACAAAACTAGTCCAAAATGTGTCTTGTGTACTCGTATCTTCTTCATCTTTGTTCCAATCCCACGGTTTTGTTTCCATAAACTTTACGTCCCTACTAACGTGTTTCTTCTTGGCTATCGGATCATATAACCTACATGCTTTTGATCCTTCCTCTACTCCTAAGTTATCTTTGCATAATGTTGGATCGATATACTTTAATCAAACTAAACTAGCTTGTTAAGGTTTAATAACCTCGGATAAATCCTAAGTTATTAACAAAGAAACACTGAGCAATCTTTATCAAGTACGCGGAATTTACTTAACAAAGCTAAGAAGAAAAACTTTATTAATAAACTCTAAATCTGCTTATTATGCAGATACTCTAATACAACTCTAAGATATTCGAACTTTTCTCTAAACTCTTAATTCGTAAACTCTAAAACTCTTTTTCTAAAATCGTACCTCTAATGCCAATCTAGGAGTCCTTTTATAGGCTCAAGGATATCCTAGTCGGTTTACAATTGATAACCTTGTACGACAAGTAATCTAAACATGGAATACAATACTTTCCATAAACGAATATAACAGTTTGTTTGTTCTAGCAGTACTTTGACTTCACCTTGCAGTACTTTGACTTTGTCTTTAGCAGTACTTTGACTCTTTGACTTCTTCCAGTACTTTGCAGTTTACAGTACTTTCATATCTTCAGTACTTTGATATTTTCAGCACTTTCATATCCCAACAATCCTCCCCTAACTTGAATTCTACTTGCTTGACTTCAAGTTCCTTTGTGAATATATCTTTAACAGCTTCATCTTTAAAAAATGGATTGTTCTTTAGTCTTTATATTGTATCTCTGTAATATCTGTGTTTGTCAAAGTATCTCTTAGAATTGTTCTCTTCATAGCAGCATCCAGCAATCTCCATCTTTTCAGCAACACAACAACATATGGCAATGTGTACAATAATTCAATTTAAGTTACATACTATTCTCATCACATCTAAGTGAATCATTGAAAATTCAATGGATTTAGAACTCTTTACCAAAGCCATTATCTCTGGAGTAGCCAAATGTTTTGGTGTGTAAGACCATGGTACATTGATAACCATATGATTTTTAGCAAACCACCAGCTATCAACAGATTTGTTATGTCTTTACCAAAAGCTGTACCCTTCTGGACTAGTTAGTTCTTTTATCTAATGGTGAACTAATTACCAAAAATGGTTTTTCCACTGCCTTTACCACAAGCCATTTCTTGTGGGCTAGCCAACTCTTCACATTTACTGATATGGTGAGTTGATAACCATCCAACTTATTAGCAAGTTGTCAACTAAAAACGGATTTGATATATCTTTACCAGAGCCGTTTGCTCATGGATTAGTCAATCCTTTTGTAACCATGGTGGATTGATAACCTATTGATGTTATCATCACAAAAACCATTTATTCAACCTTTATTTCAAAAATATTTATTACTTAGCAAAAGGTTTCTTCTAAAAATCATTTAACTGGTTTAATACAGCAAACAATACTTTGATGAAAGTACTGTCTGATAAGCAGTACTTTGAATAAAAGTACTGAAATATCAAAAAGTATTTATTCAAAAATCATACCAGTTATAGATCATTCTCAGCAATGGTAGTCCAGTCAATAAACAAATTGATCACCATGCAAGCAGTTTCATCAGCCTCTTCTACTTCCAATCCATGCTCTAGCATTCTTCTCATTAGATCAACTGTAAGAGGATATCTTCTTTCTGCAAACATGTGAATCATTGTTCCATTTTCTAGCTCTAAGACATGAACTCTAGATTCTTCAAAGAATCTCCAGCAAACTATTTCCCAGTTTTCTTGATCCTTCCAAATATCATCAATGCTCTCTTCATCAGTTTCCCACATGGTTATGAGATCCCCATGTAAAACCAATCCAATCCCTTCTAATGGATTATCTTCAAAATAAGTCTTCACAGCATGATATAAGTAGAATAGATCTACTCTGTCTATTATATGCAGCAAATCCCATAGCCTTTTAAAAACTTTGAAACTTTTATCTTCTTTGTGAAAAACCATGTAATCTCCATTCTTAGATTTCTCAACTTTGAAAACACTGATCTTTGATCTGTTCATCTTCATGTCATTATCTTCCTTGGTATAATCAAAATCTACCACTCTGAGATAATTCTTCAATTCATCACTAGTCTCAGATCTTAATTCAACCTTCTCTTTCTTTGAAAACTGAACATCTGTTGCATCAGTTTTTCTTTTCCTCTTTAAGCTTTTCTTCCTTTCAGCTTCAGTCCAATAAGCTTCTTCTCTAAAATCTTTAATGCCTGCAACATCTTTCTTATAAGCTTCTCTCTCAGCATCATATAATCTTTTCATATCCACATAATTTAGCTTTTGCAATCCTTTAAATCCTCTGCCTTTTAAGTATGCCATCATTGCATTCCTTTCTTTAGCTAAATTAGGTCTTCTTGACATGAATCTAACAGGTGTTGGAGACTGTAAAGGTTTAGCAGCTTCAGTATTTAATTCCTCATGTAACTTCTGAGCTACTTCTCTATTCTGAGCTTCTTGAGCTTCCTGTTCTTCTCTATATTTAGCATTTAATTCTTCTTGAACTTTTCTAGCTGCAGCTTCATTCCTTGCAACTTCAAATGCTCTAAGTTCTGCCAAAGTGAGCTTCTTTTTCTTAGTCTCAACCAGAACACCTTTTCCCTTGTCTTTTGGATCAATTGCAGGTTGATCAGTTCTTGGTTGTTCTTCTTCTTGTGCTTCTCTAATAGTAACTCCTCCTCTTGGTTGTGACAGATCAAGAATTGTAGCAACTAATTCATCATCACTCGCAGAATGAATAGGTTTGAATCTAGGTTCCTCCTCTTCTTCTATAATAGTTGTAGAAGGACCAGCTTCTTCTTCAAAATTCAAAACCTTTGGAGTTATTGGTGTTATAACTTCTGGCCTAGATGTATCATGAAACTCAGTACTTTGATGTTCAGTACTTTGATCATCAGTACCTTGAACATCAGTACCTTGATTATCAGTACCTTGAACTTGTACTTCTACATCTTGTTCCTCAGAAAAACCTTCTTTCTTCTTCAAAACATCTTCTTCAGATTCTTTTGTCTTCATAACATCTTCTTTCAAATTTTCTTGTTCTAAATTCCTCCCCAAATTGACAGAAGATGATTTAGGAACCGTCTTTCTTTTCAATTCCTTACGAAGTGCTTTTCGACGTTTGTTTTCCTTCTTAATCCATAAATTGAAACCTTGAATATATGGTTTAACAAAATTTCTCAACCAGAAATAGTTACGCTTCAATTTCCTAATAGTTTTAGCTTGACGCTCAACAGTCTTGTTCAACCTAGCTAGCGCCTTTGTCAAAGCATAGTTATCCATAGTTAAACCTTCACAAGGTATTGTAGGAGCAGCACCTTGAAGTGGTGAATGTTCCTCTGAAACAAAACGCTGTGGAGATGGAGTAGGTGTTCTCTCCATTTCTACTTGAACCTCAGGACCTGAAGAATCATCACCTTGTAATGATGCAGTACCTTCACGAGAAGCAGTACTTGCAGATGCAGTACTTTGTGAAGCAGTACCTTGGTCATTATCAGTACCTTCAGTTTCTTCATCCTCTTCAGCTGCATCACGAACAGCTTGTACAACTTCCATCATGGATGTTGTTAAAGGAATATCTCCACCTCTGAACAAGTTACTTCTTTTAGCCATGAATGTATAGATTTTAGCTTGTTGCACAATAACAGGTAGTAAAGCAGCAGGTTTTGGAACATCAGCCAATTGCTTGTTCAAGAAAACCTGTATAAACCTTGGATACATCAACCAAGTTGCCCCAGATGATATATGAGAGAGCATTCCATCCAAAATAAGCCGTGAAAAGTTAAACACTCTGTCTGTAGCTAAGCCAACCACTGCAGACGCTATATTCGACCCAAACTGCTCCCAAGAAGTGCTTTTAGAACTTATGCAATGGAGCAAAACATGGATCAAAAACTTCCATTGAGGACAGAATAAGGCCTTCTTAAAAGTTTGTTCAGTCAAAGAACCTTCATAACCCAAATTACGAAAAGTATCCCATATCAGTTGCTTGTCAAATCTAATAGCCCCATCTTCATCACCAAATAATAAATCATCACGAATGGAGGCCTCTGTAATCTTGATAGTCTTTCCAGCAACTGAGGATCTAATATAATATTCATCCTCCTCCATATTCTCTCTAGCATTAGCCCAAAATTCTTGAATCCATGGTTCAATAACATCTGGCTCAACTAAAAGAGCATAACTAATAGGCGACCCAACTAGATAATCAATGATATCGTAGAAAGCCACATTCGCCTCAGTCTTGTCCAAATTAGCCACCATATTGTGCTTCGAAACAGTTAAACGATGCACCATTGTTGAAAGAGTGAGCACAATAGAAAGATTGTATCGAATAATAAAGAGATGGTAATTGGAAGATAAGTATGGAAAAGATGTGAAGTAATAATATGAGAGGGAAAATCGGAAAGAAGTTATTTATAGGTGAGATTTGAAAAATCACAGCCTAAATAACAAAGTTACCGTTACTACCAATTACCCTTCAATATTACCGTTGGAACAGTACTTTAATACGACAAACAGTACTTTCCACATAAGCAGTACTTTCCCAAGCAGTACTTTCAGGAAATACAGTACTTTGCCAAAAACCTTCATATAATCTAAGTATAAACTAACATCCTCCCCTCAAGCAATACACAGGACTATACCTAACATCTTATAGTCCTCCCCTTAAACATAGCTTAGTAGTTAATCATTCCAATGCTCACGACCAAGTGATTGAATCGTGACACATCAAAACCTTTGGTGAGTAAATCCGTGTGAACTTTAACCACATTAATAAGCCTATGCTCATAACAGTCTCTGATAAAGTGATGCCTAATCTGAATATGCTTTGTCTTGGAATGATACACAGGATTCTTCACAATACAAATAGTACTCTCATTATCAATATTAATAGGAGTATTCTTAAAGTTGAACCCATAATCCAAGAGTTGATTCTGCATCCACAAAACTTGACCACAACAACTTGCAGCAGCTACATATTCAGCTTCAGTAGATGATGTTGCTGCAATTGTCTGCTTCTTGCATTGCCAGGAGACTAACCTTCTTCCAAGATATTGGCATCCACCAGTTGTGGATCTTCTATCATAATTATCACCTGCATAGTCACTATCTGAAAAAGCTTCTAAGTGAAAAGGTGACTCTTTAGGATACCACAACCCCAACTTAGGTTGTTGTTTCAAATAACATAAAATTCTCTTGATAGCATTTAGGTGAGAGATCTTTGGTGAAACTTGATATCTGGCACATAAACAAACTGCAAACATGATATCCGGCCTTGATGCAGTAAGATACATAAGAGAGCCAATCATAGATCTGTATAACTTGACTTCAACAGGCTGTCCATCTTCATCTTTTCCCAATGAATTGATAGATTTAATAGGTGTAGTAACAGCCTTCATATCATCAAAATTAAACTTCTTAAGTATATCTGTAACATACTTGTCTTGGCTAATAAAAATCCCTTCCTTGGACTGCTTAACCTGAAGTCCCAAAAAGAATGTTAACTCTCCCATTGAACTCATTTGAAATTCCTTCTGCATCAGCTGCTCAAACTCCTTAACCATGGACTGTTTGGTAGCCCCAAAGATAATATCATCAACATACACTTGAACTAACATGATATCCTTCTTGTCTCTCTTGATAAACAAAGTCTTGTCTATAGCTCCCCTCCTGTATCCATGTTGTAATAAGAAAGTAGAGAGCCTCTCATACCAAGCTCTAGGTGCCTGATGAAGACCATATAGAGCCTTAACCACCTTATAGACTTTGTTAGGATGCTTAGGATCTTCAAAACCTGGAGGTTGTTTCACATACACCTCTTCGGTAATAGTGCCATAAAGAAAGGCACTTTTGACATCCATCTGATAGACTTGAAAACCCATATAAGAAGCAAAAGCAAGAAAGATTCTGATTGCTTCAATCCTTGCCACAGGAGCAAATACCTCATCATAATCTACCCCTTCCTCCTGTCTATAGCCCTGAGCAACTAATCTTGCCTTGTTTTTGATAACATTGCCTCTTTCATCTCTTTTGACTCTAAAAACCCATCTGGTTCCAATAACTCTCTTCCCATCTGGAAGATCACATAAAACCCAAACCTCTTGAAGTTTAAATTGAAGAAGTTCTTCCTGCATAGCTTCAACCCAGCTTTCTTTAGTCAAAGCTTGAGCAATATTCTTGGGTTCCTCTTGAGAGATGAAACAAGTAAATAAGCAGGTTTGATGATCCTTATGATTTAGCCTGTTTTGTTTATACACAAAGCTAAGTAAAGCATTATGAGGTTTTGTGAAACCCTTAGCTTTGTGTCTTGTCATAACTCCAGATGTAGAAGGACCAATGATTTGATCAGTTGGATGATTCTTATGAATTCGTAAGATTGGAGACTGTGGAACTTCATATGTATCATCTAAGTTAGTATAATCAGCACCTTCATTGGAATTTGTGAAAATACCTTCATCTTCAAGCTCATCATCAGTTTCTTCTAGCCCAGGCATGGTAGGATCATCCAAATCATCTAAAGTACTGTCAAGATGTGCAGAAGTACTTTGGTTGAAAGTACTGTCCAAAGTACTGTAAGAGAACTCTGCAGTCTTGTTCTGCTTCTTTGCCTCATCATAAGCTCTCCTTTGTTCATCAGTGTAAGAATGTGCTAATACATCTTGAAGAAGCATCTGATTAAGTTCCTCTTGAATAGATTGATCCTCAGCAGATAATGAGGATTGTGGAGCAACAGTACTTTGTTTTGGAGAATCAGTACTTTGCTTAGGAACATCAGTACTTTGTTTTGGACTCATAGGATCTTTATCAGGAACAGCATTAGGTCTAAGATGAATATCATGAACAACATATTGAATATCTTCTTCATTATGCAAAGGTTGATTTTCTTCTCTAACAGGTACATAATTCATTGAAGGAGATAAAATCTCAAGATCAAACATCCAATCAGGACCCTTTCCTTTCTCATTGTCTTGATCTTCTAAGAACTCAACATGAAGACAATCTTGAATCTTCTTAGTAACTCTGTTGTAGACTCTAAAGCCTTTACTGTTATTGGGATATTGCACTAACAGTAAAGGCTTTAGTGTTCTAGCAATACTAAACTCCCTTTTTATGCCTTTATTTGCACAAAAATCATCCATAGGCTTGTTCTTGAATTCAGTTCCATTATCACATCTAATACCTCTAACCTTGAGTCTTAATTGGTTTTCAAGTGCTATTATAAGAGTTTGAATAGCATCAAAGGTATCATCTTTAAAGCCCAAAAAGAAAACCCAACTGAATCTACTACAATCATCAGTAACAACCAAACAGTACTTCTTCTTATTTAAACTTGCCACAGAGACAGGTCCAAATAAATCCATGTGTAATAGCTCCAATGGTTCTCTAATATTTCTTTCATCAAGCTTCTTGCAGGAAGCTTTGTGTTGTTTACCCTTTTTGCATGCCAAACATGATTGATCATTCCTGTAAGTCTTTGAAGGTAAACCTCTAACTAAATTGCCTTTGACCAGTTTGTTGATGTTCTTGAAATTCACATGGCCCAATCTTCTATGCCATTGATGTGCCTCTTCAGATGTTGCCTTAGCCACCAAACATGTGGCTCTACCATAAGAATGTAGACTCTTCATGTCTAAACTATACACATCATTTGTCCTTGGTACCCTTAGTACTACCAAGTCATCATCAACAGGTTTGAAGTCAGAAGAAAGGATAAGACATTCTGTGTCAGTGAATAACACAGGATGCTTTTTATCACAAATTTGAGAGACTGATAACAAGTTGAACTTTAGCTGCTTCACATATCTGACATTTTCAAAATCAATTCTCCCAGCTTTAATTGTTCCTTTCCCTGTAATCCTTCCTCCATTGGGATCATTCCCAAATGCAACTTTTCCTCCACTAATACTTTTAAAATCAGACAGGATCTCTTTATCACCTGTCATACTTCCAGAGCAACCACTATCCACAATAAGATGATCCTTAAGCTCCTCTTCTGGGTTGCCCTGCACACAAAGAAAAGAGTTAGAAACTTTTAGGAACCCAAGCCATTACTGACTTGTGTTCCCCTTAAGAAGTTACAAACTCAAATTCTTTGAGTATGTAATTCTCACTATCTCTCAGATTATGATCCAAAATTATCTTTTGATGTTTAGCATGTGGATTTTCAAAACTTTCTGGTTTTTCAACATAAATTTCTTTCACCAGATTATTAGCTTTTTCTTTTGACACAAAAACATCTGATTCACTTTTTGTTGAACGTACTGTATGTCTCTCAACAGTTCTTTCCCTTTTAACCCATTCAGTTTTAACAGGTGGTTCTTGTGATCTAGATCCCCTATATGAACTGTGATAACTTCTAGGTTGATAGTGAGATCTCCTAGAATTTCTATCCCAAGTATGGTTTTCAGTACCTTGTCTCTGAGCAGTACTTTGGAAAGTACTGTGAGATACTGAAGTTCTTCTCTGATGTGGGTATCTATGATCTGGTGTGAAGTTTCTGTGATTAACCCTATTTGAATTAGTCCACACTGGTTTGTGCTCTCTAGGTCTCTGATTGTTAGACTTATTCCTTGAAAACTTGCTTAGATACTCTGAGTGTTTGTCACAATATTTGATTAAGTGAGTAGGACTATAACACACAAAACACAGTTTTTGACCCATATGACCAAAATGATTTCTTCTATGTCTATGCCCAAAATTATTTTGCCTTCTTGATGACTGATAAAATCTGTTTTGACCAAACTTATCCCAAAAAGGTTTAGCAGTACTGTTTTGAAAAGGTTTTTCAGAAGGTACTGCTTGTTGAGCAGTACTTTGATTTAGAGGTACTGCTGGATTTTGAACATTGTTTTCAACAGTTTCTTTGGGTTTCTCAGACCTAGATTGAGCAACAAGCTTCTTCCTAAACTCTAGACTATCAACACCATAACGAGAAACATCAGGCCTAGAGGGGTGATGACTAATGGGATGAGGAACAGCATGATAACCATTGTCTTTCTTATATTCAGGAGGAGGTTCACTTATTGAGCCCTCATTACTAGATGAATCTACATAGTTAATGAGCTCATCATCACTAGTGTTTATGTCCTCAAAAACACCATCATCCTGATCACTAGATTGGTTTTCATCTACATTACTAAAGTCCATTCCAAATCCTAAGCCTGTTCTAATGTAAGCCCTTCTCTGTTTTTCAACATAAGCAACATGGGACAAACCAGACTCTCCCCAAGCAGCAAACTTAGCTAACAAATCATCTCTTTCCTTAGTTAATTTCTCAATTTCAGCAATTTTACAGTTTAGTTTCCATTCACTAAGTTTTAACTGGTAATCCTGTTGTTCATACTTTTCAGCCCAAGCCATTTCATTATTTTCATGTGTTATGATTTTAGCTTCTATAGACTCTAAAGTGATTTGGTAACCTGCTACCTCAGACCTAGCCCTAATACAATTATCTCTTTCAATCACATAACTGTTAAGCAATTTTTGATAAAACTCATAACAGTTTGAGCATACCTCAGAGATAGGAGACTGAGTTGGTGAAGTAGCCACCATAGCAAGAAGAACAGGATCATCTTCACTTTCTCTGCTCCAATCAAATCTTCCAAAGCCATCATCAGATTCCAAAGCAGCATGTTCAGATTCTTCATCAAAAGCAGTGCTCCAGTCCAATGCTTCCACTGTGTCTTTAACTGCATCTTCCACTGCTACCATACAGTAAGTCACTGGTTCATCATCGAACTCTTCACTCCAGTCCACTTCTGATAACTTTTCTTGAGCAACCAAAGCTTTTGTTTCAGTTATTGGAATTTCCTTGAGCTCAAGTTTAGGCTTCTCAGATGCTCTGTTTGCTTGATACTTAGCAAACCTGCACTCCCTTGCAAAATGACCAGTCTTTTGACAATTGAAACATTCAATTTTAGATTTGAAGTTATTCCTTGTTTGGGTTTGAAATCAATATTTTTGCCTGTCTTCTTCATGTACTTTTTGATCCTTGCAGTGATCAAAGCAACTTGCCACCTGATATCAATTTCTTCAAGTGCATCTTCTTCAATCTGTGCTAGATCCTCCTCATAAGTGACAGGTAAGCTTGCTTGTTGTGCAAAGAAAGAGCACACAACTTCATCTGAGTTCAAAGTGGTAGATGGTGGGGCCTGCTGAGCATATGATGGGGGATTGTAAACATCAGTACTTTGAGAAACAGTACTTTGAGGAGAAGCAGTACTTTTGAAAGTACTGCTCTTCTTTTCAGATGATAGAAAAGCAATACTGTGAGATTTGGAACTGGGTTGACCACTCATCTCATGTTCATACACCTTCAATTGATGATAGAGATCATCAAAGTCCATAACATCCAATCCTTGTTGTCCTCTGATCATAGTAGCAATCACATGCCATGTAGATGGCAAACTCCTTAGAAACTTCAAATTAGCATCCTCAACTGATACTTGTGCCTTGTATAACTCCAACATGTTGAGGAGATTCTGAAACCTATCATATGCAGCATCAAGACTCTCTCTTTCTCCAACTGTGAAAGTTTCAAACTGTTGTTTCAGCAAGTTTCTGTGCATCTTCTTAGAGGCTTCATTCCCTCCGAATCTGGTCTTGAGAGCAGCCCAGAGCTGCTTAGCATCTTTAGCATCATGAAATTTAAGAAGATGACCATCTGGAATGGCAGACAAGAGAATGTTAAGAGCCTTCTCTTGATTCCTTAGGGTTGCTGCTGGTAAAACTGCCTTTGGTGCTAGAGGTTGTCCAGCAACTTGAATGGGTTCTTGAGGAACTTCATTCCCATTCACAATTACATTCCACAGAGCATGGTCTGTAATGGCAATATACTGCCTCATCTTCATGCACCAGAGATCATATTCTCCCTTCTTGATAATTGGAATTCTGAGTGAGGTGATTGAGGGTTGTGGAACAGCTTCAGTCGACATCTTGAAAATTGTAGGGTTTCTTCCTAGTCAGAGTTTCCACACAAGCTCTGATACCACTTGTTGGATCGATATACTTTAATCAAACTAAACTAGCTTGTTAAGGTTTAATAACCTCGGATAAATCCTAAGTTATTAACAAAGAAACACTGAGCAATCTTTATCAAGTACGCGGAATTTACTTAACAAAGCTAAGAAGAAAAACTTTATTAATAAACTCTAAATCTGCTTATTATGCAGATACTCTAATACAACTCTAAGATATTCGAACTTTTCTCTAAACTCTTAATTCGTAAACTCTAAAACTCTTTTTCTGAAACCGTACCTCTAATGCCAATCTAGGAGTCCTTTTATAGGCTCAAGGATATCCTAGTCGGTTTACAATTGATAACCTTGTACGACAAGTAATCTAAACATGGAATACAATACTTTCCATAAACGAATATAACATTTTGTTTGTTCTAGCAGTACTTTGACTTCACCTTGCAGTACTTTGACTTTGTCTTTAGCAGTACTTTGACTCTTTGACTTCTTCCAGTACTTTGCAGTTTACAGTACTTTCATATCTTCAGTACTTTGATATTTTCAGCACTTTCATATCCCAACACATAAGTTGTGCATCCGAATATTCTTAGGTTTTCTAGATTCGGTTTTCTGTTGTAGAGTACCTCATATGGAGTTTTATCAATCAGGGCCCTCGTAGGTACCCTATTGAGTATGTAAATTGCATGTTTAGCTGCTTCCGCCCAAAAAGTTAAGGGTAACTTCATTGCTTTCATCATACTCCTTGTAGTTGATAACACTGTCCTGTTCCTTCTCTCCACTACTCCATTCTGTTGTGGGGAGTACGGTGCTGTCAACTGTCGTGCTATTCCATTTTCCTTACAGTACCTTGTGAATTCATTTGATGTGAATTCACCACCTCTATCCGTTCTTAGCATCCTTATCTTCAGTTTCATCTCCGTTTCTATCACTTTTCATCATGGAAGGTGATAATTCGCCAAACAACACTTCACTACCAAACAAGTACCTAACGCTTGACCCAGCCTCTGCCAACCAACTTCGAGCTCGTATTGTTAATGAAATTGGAGAGCTTAGGAAACTAAATAGGATAATTGAAAATACGCTTGAGGAAGCCCTTAAGGAATCTACTAACACTTTAGATAGTGATTCGACCTCAAGCGATTCGGATGATGACCTAGAAGATGGAGATTATAAGGTGTTAGAAATTATGAATGATAGTAAGGAGGAGGAAGAACTTAGGGAGTATTTCGACTCATACCCTAAAGGAAAGGAAACCGCCTATCACTATAACGTAGTTAACTTCCCGAGACCACCTTTCGAGCCTCGCATAAGAAGGGGTAACCCTAAAAAAATCAAGATACCGTGTATGATTGGATACTTATATAGGGATCACACCTACGTTGACTATAAGGCACCCATGAATATAATGTCTAGGCTCTATTACAATTGGATCATGAGCAAAAAGCTAGAAACTATGAGGGACCCCTTTCGCCCTAGGAAAGCAAGTAACTATGTTGGGAGGGTTAAAGGATTGCATGTCTTCATAGGTAACTTCACATATAGGTGTGATTTCATGATCTTGGAGAATGTTAAGGGCATCATTGATGAGTTTTTAGGGGATGTAATACTTGGGAGACCATTTATAGAGGAGTCTAAGATGGTTTATGATCGAGAGGAAGGAATAGTCGAGTTATCAAATGGAGCCGAGAGTGTTAAATATATAATACTCCACAAAAATAAAAAGTTTGAGGGTATTGATAATTTAGATGTGGACAACATTCCGGCATTTGAAGTAAACTGGAAGAACAAGGTTTACTACACTGCTTGTCTTGAATTAGGCCCTGAATACATTGGTGATGAGAGAAGGGTTAAGGAGGTCGAATGGGCCTCTAAGATTAGGACAACGTAGGGGCACGACTTGGAGTCTAGCTACAAGACTCATAAATAAAGAAAAGCGCTTCGTGGGAGGCAACCAATGCTTAATTGTTTGCTTGTTTGTGTCGTGTATCTTTTATTGATTGTTTAGTCCCATGTTTAAATTTGTAAAAATGCTTTATTTTATTTTTAACCTCGTCTTAATTACATATAAAGGTATTTTACATAAGGGATAAATGTAGGGAGGATTACACACGTTTTCAAAAGAAACGTAATCATGAGGATTTCAACTAATTAAAAGATATACATGTGTGTTTGTTCGAGTCAAATGCTTGTAGCTAGTCATAATGGATTTTTTGCAGAAAATTTTTCCAGATTCAAAAGATGTAAATTTTCCAGAATTTTTTCCAGAAAATCTCAGACCAGTTTTTGTCAGGATAACGTGACGGCGTAAGGATCGCAACCTGATGGCGTCAGGAAGGAGCAAAAACAGTTGATTACTTTTTCTCGTTTTCAGAGCTACTTATAAATGTTTGGAATTTTTCAGGTCTTAATTTTCTAGAAATTCTGTAAACATCCATTCAACAAGCATTATATCCTAGTTTAATAGAGTCCTATATATATTATTACCGCCGATTTTACGCGAAGGTTTCGTTTGTTTTCTTCAAGTGTGCAGGTTTAATTTACCAAGAAGAAGATACATAAGATGAGAAGGAGCTTTTAACGAAAACGTTTTTCTTGAAGAAAGATGTAACCACCACTTCACACGGATCCTACCGAGCTAATCAGGGGAGTATCAGTTTCTTTCATTTTTAATTACCTTCCATTATCATAACTTTGAAACTTTCGGGGAACATTGAGGACAATGTTCAGTTTAAGTGTAGGGAGGGAAAATAAAACGGGAACTTTGAAACTATGCTTATCCTTGACTATTTGCTTTGTCCAATTGCATTTGTGTAATAAACCGTGAGAAAATGTCGGTTAGGGTAATTTTGGCACCAAATTTAAAATTTTTCATGACATATAGGAGTGGGCCATTAGTCTTAATAAAGCGTCTCATGGATAGGAAGTTATATGACTAGCACAAAAACCCTTTACCACTTAAATTCCACCCAAAATGTGAGGATCGCCCTTAGATTAGTAGGAATTAAAGCATTCATCTTTAATGCTTTGTGTGTGAACCGGTAGAATAATAGATTCTAGAACTTGTTTTGTGATGCATCCCGAGATCGCTAGTAAGACTACACTTGTGTAGTTAGGAATAACTAAATGATAAGAGGCATTAGGATAACAATTGTTTGATACCCGTACTATAATTACTTCTTCCACATCGGTTGAGTAATTCCCCCACACCTTTGCGTTGTACTCATCTTTAGTACACGATACCCCTAGTTAACCCCTCAGAGCCTATCCTTTTCGCGGTTCTCGTGATGTTTCGGTTTCCCGAAATATCAATGAAGAGCATTGTTTACACCCCACCCCCAAATATACACCCAAATCGCCTTAGCCTACCTTGTATGCACTCACTTTTAGTGCATTATTGTTATCACACTTAACCCTTAGTTCAATTATCTAGTCGCTTTCATAAGTTGCTAAGTCGAGTCATATCCTTTGTACACAGTTTTGGGACGATTGGGACTCATGGGAAAAGTTAAATTTTGTGAAATGACGGGAAAGGAACGTTAAATTCAAATTCCCTTTATTTGCGTAATAATGTACTCCAAGTGTTTTGATCTTTTCAATTCGGGTCATATTAGTGTTAGAATAATAAAAACTCAAGTGTAGGGATGTGCCTATAAATCTCTATCATTTTGATATTATCATAGAGGATGGTAGAGTAAAAGTGTATGAAAAAAAAATAGAAAAAAATAGAAAAAGAGAAAAATAAAAAAAATAGAGTGTTGAAAAAAAAAGTTAAAAAAAAAAAAGAAAAAGAAAAAAACATACGGGCTACCATCCTACGTCTATCTTTAAATTATGTTTGTTTGTTTCAGTTATCTAGAGTCTAGAGTGTCGAGTCTTGGTTTAGCAACGCCATTCTTCGCATGCTTGTAACATAAAGATTTTTGACTTGCCACCACTAAATAGCCTATCCCACCAAACCCTTTATTTCCCTACCGTAGGTCTAACATTACAACCCTTTAAAAGACCTCTTGGATACTCTTTCATAGGTGCTTACGCCAAAGCGATGGAGGTTTGATCTAGTCTCAAGCCTATGGTAATCTATGTACTAGGACCGGTTAATGAGTGTTTATCTTCCATTTCCAACTTGTTATATTTCATATACACCCGAGAGATGTGAGTATCCAAACACCCTATGTGAGGTGCTAGTATGTAATTTCCGTGCTTGTTATGACTTTTGCGGGGCTTATATGTGTTGTGGATTGTTCTAAACCAATGCTTCATGACCCCTAACTTATAAATTAATTGGCTAAAAGAACATTTGCTTGAGGACAAGCAAATCCCAATTGTAGGGATAATTGATAAGGTTTTAAAATGTACCTTTTTGAGGGGTCGTTTAAGCCCTTATTTGATAACTTTTGTATCCGTTATTACATAATATCGTTCCTTTTTACTTTTTAGGTATCTTGAAGGCAAAATGCTGGAATGACACTTATTCGGACGAAAAGGCGCGAATATACGAAGAAAATGGCCAAATTCAAAAATCGAGACACTCAGGCTGCTGGAACTGAAGGGGACGGCGTCAGGCACAAAACTGTGACGCCGTCGGACAACTTTTATGACGGCTCAGAAGCCAAATTGCTCATTTACAAGTGACGGCTTCAGGTTTTAAAAGAGTAGGGCGTCGCAACTCAGACGGCCTAGATTTGATCGAGACGACGTCAGAGACTGAAGGGGACGGCGTCACAAGCATAAGGTGACGTCGTCGCAAGACTAACGTGGCCAAGATGAAACCCTAATGACGGCGACCCGACGGCGTCACAAATCAAAAGGTGACGCCGTCGCATTTGTAATCTTATATATAGAATTCAAATTTTTCAGTTTTCAGTGTGTAGACTTTTGGAGTAAAAACCTAAACCGAACCAAGGCTGTCTTGTACAGTATTTTAGGGTTCCATACCATATCTTACATCAAGATAAATGTTTTACTTCATTGATTCAATTATGTCTTCAATTAATTGTGTGTATGCTTGCATGTTCCCCATGTCCGGCTAATTTACTTGTGTGTTTGCTTAGGAGATACGAAACTTAATTATTGAATATTGATTGGTTGTCTCTTATCTTAATTGTTAATGATCTAGTATTGTGATAGGTCATCCGTTGTGTAGTTAATGCTTGATTAATCTTTGTTGAACCTTAGCTTATAGTACCTAGAGTCATTGTAGGCTAAACCATCCGAAGAGTACCTTAGTGTTAAGTTTATAAATCCTAGAGATTTTGTAGGCGATAACCTTTGGTAGTTTCAAAGAGTTAGGCATAAACGCATACCCTACGACCTTAGACACACAACACGATTAAGAATAAGGACGTGACAATTCAACCATCAATAGGAGATAATTAAGGAGTAATAAAACCTAAGTAAACACATCTTTAAATCATCATACGAGCACACAATAATTAGACATATACTACATACACCACTAGATTAGATAATTAGATAAGTAGAGTAATCGGTAGAAGTACCAACCCCCCCAATCCAAACCCCGAGATTCGTACCTTTCCATTTCCTAAAAAAACATAAAAAGATAAAAAAATAATCTTTCTCAACCCCAACCTTAGCGTAGTAACGTCTCACTAGCATTCCTATTCCCCTAGAGAACGATATCAATACCCGTGGCTTACCTTAATACTACACTACAACGATTAGGTTCACTGCCTAGAGTGTTGAAAAACTTCCTCGACGAAAAGGAAGTTCCTTTGACCCCGGACGACGCGTGTAGCGTTATCAATATGTTGTTACCTAAAGGTTTTAATGGTGGTGATGATTCCAAAGTGTGTAAGCTTAACAAGTCTTTATATGGACTTAAGCAAGCACCTAGAAAATGGAATGCTAAACTCACTACTGCTCTGGTTGAACATGGTTTTGAGCAAAGTAAACTGGATTATTCTTTGTTTGTTAAACAAAAAGGTTATGCGTTTGTGGCTTTAATTGTGTATGTTGATGATATTGTTATCACTGGTAATGATGAAGTAGAAATCAATAACTTTAAAAAGTTTTTGAGTTCTAAGTTTATGATTAAAGATTTGGGAGAGTTGAAATATTTTCTTGGTATTGAAGTGTTGAAAAATGATAATGGTATTTGTATGACACAAAGAAAGTATTTTTTGGAATTATTACATAAGTATGGATTGCTTGCTGCTAAGCCTGTTGATACACCCTTGCCTGAAAATGCTATTTTGAGTTGTATTGAAACTAAAACTGATAAAGTGTTGAACAATGCTAATAACTATCAAAAGCTGGTCGGAAAGTTAATATACTTAACTAATACCAGACCTGATATTAGTTATGCTGTTCACTGTTTAAGTCAACACATGCATAAGCCTTTACAATCTCACCTTAAGGCTTTGATGAGTGTCTAAATACTCATCATTTTTGTACCGTTTAAACTGCAAAAACATCTGAAAACACTCAGAAATGCATCAAAATGATGAAAATATCACAAATAAGTGTTTTATATGTTTTAAATTCAAAAATACCAAAATCAGGTAAAAAACGTATCAAGTTTGCATAATTTGCAGTTTTAGTCCCTTAATTTTCAAAAGTTGTCAAAACTAGTCCCTGGTCATTCCAAAACTTATAAAAAGTCATAAAAGGTCCTTGGGATTCACAAGTTGTAAGAAATTGTCCTTTGAAGTTTAAAAATCACAATTTACAACTTTGGTCCCTCAACTTTACAAAAGTGTCAAAATCAGCCCCTTGGTGTTTAAAAATGGAAATTATTCAAACTACACCCTTGTACTATTCAAATGTGGCATATTTGGTCCTTATATGATAAGTTTTGAGAAAATTACAAGTTTGGTCCCTGGAGTTACAAATTTGGCAGTTTTGGTCCTTGGATTTATAAAAATGGAATTTTATGCAATATTGGTCCTTGTACTAACCATTAATTGCAGGTTTAGTCCTTGTGTGATGTTTGGGAAAGTTCAAATCAGGTCCTTCAATAAATCAACAAATTACATAAATGGTCCTTGTGCTTAACTTATACCAAACGGACCCTTTTATTAATTCAAACCCAAAACACAAACCCAGCTGGCCCAATATCCAACCCAGCCCAACCCCGTATTATTAATACTTGGTCAAACCAAGTCAAACGTGCCAAAAACCGCCATCATTGTTCATCGTCCTCACCATCCCCTGCAAACCAAAACCAGGGTGGTTTTCACCACATGTTACCTCCACCTCACCTCACTACCTACTCTCCCAGCTCATCCCCCCTCCTCTCATATACCCACTATGCATTTAATGCTTTTTCACCATCAAACACTTTACCTCACCTCAATCCCCTATTTTTGCTAATAACCATCCAACTTTGCCTCTAAACTTATCCTACCTTGTCCCCTCCACCTCTATAACAAACCAAGAAGCATCAATTGCGCTCAAACTGCCCCAAGCTGCTTATTGGACTTTTGGCGCCAAAAGTACTTTAAATGGCTAGGATCATCTCTGCTTATCCAATGGACACAAAGTGAAGTGGGATTTGACCAGGAAGCTAGTGGGAACTTAGAATGCTATAAAAGAGAAGAGAAGGAAGAGAAGAAGACAACTTTGGATTAGCCATTGTTCACATAGTGTAATTTTAAAAATGCTTTCTTTAAATTACTTGTCATTTACAGTTTTAATGTTGTAATCTTTCTTAAAGTAGTGTAATGGAACATCATTTTCAGTTTAATTTCAAGTATCTTTCCAGTTTTATGTTTTGCTTAAATTCCTTTAAATTTCAGTCACTTTAATTTCTTGTTAAGTAGTTGTTTAAAGGACTCAATAAGCTCACATAAGCTCCTGACAAAGCTTTAAAGCTTTTAGAGACCTTAAAACAGGTTTAGTCTTTTAAATTCAGAAAATACTAAAAATCAAGAAAAACGATGAAAATCCAAAAATAATCATGTGATCTTGGTGAAACTGCATGGAGCAAGGTTAATTGTGGATTGCCTTTGGTTTAGAAGCTTTGTGGAAAGCCTTAGGATGTGTTATGTGGCCATGGTTCTCAGTTTTAAGCAGGATATCACTTGTAAGCTCATTTTTTACCATTTTTGCATTTTACTGTTTTAGTGCTTTAGATGCTTTAATTTTCATGTTTCTGTGTTCCTTTGATGTTTGTTTATGATATTAGAGCTTAATCTTAGGTTGTTATGTTTTGGATTTGGTTGTGGTTTGATATTGCATTTAGACTGCCAATATGCCAATTTTTGATGTTCATAGGCTTAGACTTGTTTGACATCTTGTTTGTGCTGAAAAAGGTCCATTTTGACACTTTGGTACCTCTGGATTTGTTGGAATTGGTAAACACTCTCTTTTGCTTTGAAAAACTTCATCACAGTCTATTTTAAGGTTGTTTGGATTTGATAATGAAAATGTGTTTAAGGCTGTGTTTGTGGTTGCTCTTGTTTGATGTACTCTTCATATGGCCTAAGTAACTCAGTGGAATACTAACCAAAGGGTGTAGCATGGTAGAAAGTCAATTTGACACTTGACAATCTCATTATGAGCACTGTGAGGTTGTTGGATCCTAGAATCTTGCATATGTGTTTAATTCTTGTGTATCTATGTTTATTTCATGTTCTTATAGCTTAATATAACTTATTTAATCAGTAGTTTAAGTTCAAAGTTCATCAAAGTCAACTTTTTAGTTTTACTCAAAAAGTCAAATTTTCCTTTTTGCAGTTTTTGAATAAACTAGATAATTTTGTATAGGACTTAATATTAGCTTTCTAGATTTGTGCTTTTAGGGTATTGTAGCTTTGTTGCTTATGTTGCTTATTGTACTTTTGTTAATTTTTATATTTCATGTTTAATAGCTTATTTTATAGCTTATTTTAGCTTGTTTTTGCCCTGTGCACAAGTCTAGCTGTCAAGTTCATAAGCTTGCAGAAGCTTTATGACTTAGCCCTAGCTTGCACATTTGGCTTCTTTGTGTACCCCTTGTGGCCTAGTTGTTATGAGTATGCTTGTTTTTTAGTTTGTAGCTTATTCAGTTAGCTTAATCAACCAAACTTTTCTGTCTCATCTTACTCACTACACAGAAGCAAACTGTGTAGTTGGAGTTGTTTTCCTAAGCTCTCAAATAGCTCCTGATTGAGCTTGAGCTTGTGATTTTTGACCTTATGTGAGGTTAATCTATCACACTCAATGTTCCAGTGCTTGTGTAGCTTTTATGAGCTTAATTGATAGGTTATAATTGAGCTTGTTGTTCGCCCACTCATAACAGTTCACTGAGAACTCAGTGAACTTACACCATTACCAACAGCTCTAAAAAGCTCATTTGTGGTCATAAGCTTGTGTGGTTTAGTTTTTTGTGAAGCTTATCCACCCAACTTCATGACCCTGTGCTCCAATTCCACCTTGTAGCTTATTATATAGGGCTGCAAGTAGCTTGTAACTTGTCCCACTCCATCAGTGTATACTGAGCTTTCAGTATACACTGGCCTTCTTCATAAGCTCATAAAAAGCTTATTCTTGGGACCCAGCTTGTGAAATTAGTTTCTTTTAAAAGCTAACCAACCAGTTAATAAGGTCCAGTGCTTAAATTTCATGTTGCAGCCTATTAAGTAGGGCTGCAACAAGCTTTTTGTTTCTCCCATTTCTCAGTTTACATTGAGAAATCAGTGTTATCATAGCAACTTCATAAGCTCCTCAAAAGCTCATCTGTAATCCCCTCAACTTGAGTTTTGTTTTTTTTAAAAGCTAACCAACCCAGCTTGCTACTCCAATTCTTAATTTGGCTTATTAAACTTATACCATCAGCTTAATTTATCATTCAAAAAGTTGCAAGGGTGTTTGGTACTGTAGTGTACTGTAAGAGCTTATTAGCTTATTACAAGCTTATTTGGTGAATCCAGTACACATGCTTGTTCATATTTGTTCATATCACTTGTATACATATTATTTTTCTTTTGCTTTCCAGTGTGGAGCTTATACCAAGCTTTTACAAGCTTTCACTCCATCCAAGTTAAGCCCAAAAAGCTTAACTGTCTAAACCATAAGCTCACACTTGTGCACCATTTCAGTCCATTTTCTTGTTTATATTTATCCATTGGACTTATGTATATCTTATTTTACCTTTTGTTTCCTCTGTATAGATTATTTCAAGCTTATTATGAGCTTGAGTTCCAACAGTCAAGCCAAAAGCTTAACTGTTGGACTCATAAGCTCTCAATTTGCTTATTTCTTAGTTTGTAAGTTTTTGTTTTCATTAAACTTGTTCACAATCAGTACATATTGAGTTTCAGAAAAAGAAAAGCCAAAAAGATCCACTTTAAAGCTAAGTGATAGCTTCTCTTTAGAAGCTTAATTGCTTATAGTTTTTATATTTTTCCTAGCTTCTTTTATTTATTTTAGAATTATGTAAAAAGTTTCAGATTTTTCTTTATTCATTTATTATTTATATTAAATTAATAATAGTTTTTAGTAATTAATAATAGTAAATAATTCATAATAAATAGAATAATTGTGTAAAAAAATACATTTTTAGTTTCAAAAATTATTTTATAATATTTTAGATTTCTTAGATTCTTTATTTCATTTATTTAAGTTAATTTTAGATTTTCTTATTATTTAATTCATTATTAAATACATTTAATTCATTTTTAATTTATATTAATTAATTTAATAGTGTAAAAATTTATTTTAATTTTGCAATAATTTTCTTATCTTTTTAGGATTCCAAAAATATGATTTTCACATTTATGGGACTTATATTGGACTGAATTCACTTTTTATTTTGTTACTTTTACGTAATTGCTATGTACACGTACGCATTTTAGTTTTTTTTTTAGATTTTCTTAACTGTTATATAAATTTGTAAATTATAGTTAAATATTTTAATTAGCATTTAAGTCGCTAAGACATGCAAATCCCTATTATAGTTATAATCGTTTTATTTTTATACGTTTACGTTTAATTTAAGTTAAACGTACGTTTGTATATCTTTTACGTTTTTAGGTTTCTGATTGCACGTTTTTAACGACATAGCTGTGACAGAGCTATCACTATTCACATTCCTAGTGTTAGTCAATCAGATTCCTGTTTTTGTATATTCAATATCATTTCAGCACACACAGTCGTTGTATTACAGTTTACACACCTCGTTGGACTTAACGACCCGGGGATATAATTCTATACTCCCATGGATTTTAATGTCTTTGGTCCTAGATTAGTTTGACTTTTATGGTTCACCATTCACAAGTGGTTGACTAATATAAAGATGACTAGTTTAGGGCCAATCAAATTTTGGCGACGCTGCCGGGAAGGTGTGCTGCGTATAACGTACTTGTATATATTATACATAATATCATATTTCATTTCCAAAAACAATATAAAACACAAAAATATTTTTTCTTTTCTTTTTAAATATATAAAAGATAAAAATACAAAAACATTTTCACTTTTCCGTAAAAAAAAAAAAAAAAAAAACCAAAAATATTCTCCTTACCTTACTATTTATAATTCTGTGAGGGGTGACCCCACTCCAATTTCTCATCCAGTCATTTCCTCATGAGCAATTAAATTCGAGTTCGAGTCAAGCTAGCGAATCGGTTATCAAAAACAGTAGCTTCCTCATGAACAATTTAATTCGAGGTCGAGTCAAGCTAGCGACTCGGTAATCAAAAACAATAGTTAAACATGGGTTTTCACCCGTGTGTACCACCCTAGTGTGGGGGAGATGCCCCATATGTTGTATATAGATCTAAAAAATGAATGAAAATTGTAAATATGAAAAAAGAGAATAATTGTTGTGTTTCTACACTTAGCTAGTAATGTTATCTTTTTACGTTCAAGGATTCGGCATAATAGCCGGGGCTTTGAATATTGAGGACAATATTCATTTCTAAGTGCGGGGGGGGGGGGGGGGGGGGGGGGGGGGGAAATTCTGGCGAATTTGATCATAAATGTACCCTTTTAGTCCCTTTTTCCCCCAAAATAGCCAAATTTTAAAAATTTTTTTAGTGAAAGTACTATGTACTAAACACAGCAAATGGTAATCAGTCCGCCATGTCTAACCCACATAAGGATTGGCTAATCCAGGAGAAAACGGCTCTTGGTAAAGATATCTCAAATCCGTTGACGGCTTGCAATTTACCCAAAATTGTATGGTGTTCAGCTCATCATATCTTTAATTAATGAAGAGTTGGCTAGCCCGCAAGTTTATGGCTTGTGGTAAAGGCAGTTGAAAAGCCATAATCGATAATCGACTCACCAAAGATATTTTATCTAAGATTTGGCTAGTCCAGAAGCAAACGGCTTCTGGTAAAGACAAATCAAAACCGTTGAAAGCTGGTGATTTGCTCAAAATCATTTGGTTATCATTGTATCAAGGTTCTTACTTGAACTGAAACAATTGGCTACTCCAGAAGTAATGGCTTTTGGTAAAGAGATGAAATCCATTAAGTTTTCTCAAAAGATTGCTAGGGACTAGCAATATCTTAGTGTGGGGGATTGATGAGTGTCTAAATACTCATCATTTTTGTACCGTTTAAACGGCAAAAACATCTGAAAACACTCAGAAATGCATCAAAATGATGAAAATATCACAAATAAGTGTTTTATATGTTTTAAATGCAAAAATACCAAAATCAGGTAAAAAACGTATCAAGTTTGCATAATTGGCAGTTTTAGTCCCTCAATTTTCAAAAGTTGTCAAAACTAGTCCCTGGTCATTCCAAAACTTATAAAAAGTCATAAAAGGTCCTTGGGATTCACAAGTTGTAAGAAATTGTCCTTTGAAGTTTAAAAATCATAATTTACAACTTTGGTCCCTCAACTTTACAAAAGTGTCAAAATCGGTCCCTGGGTGTTTAAAAATGGAAATTGTTCAAACTACACCCTTGTACTATTCAAATGTGGCATATTTGGTCCTTATATGATAAGTTTTGAGAAAAATACAAGTTTGGTCCCTCGAGTTACAAATTTGGCAGTTTTGGTCCTTGGATTTATAAAAATGGAATTTTATGCAATATTGGTCCTTGTACTAACCATTAATTGCAGGTTTAGTCCTTGTGTGATGTTTGGTAAAGTTCAAATCAGGTCCTTCAAGAAATCAACAAATTACATAAATGGTCCTTGTGCTTAACTTATACCAAATGGACCCTTTTATTAATTCAAACCCAAAACACAAACCCAGCTGGCCCAATATCCAACCCAGCCCAACCCCGTATTATTAATACTTGGTCAAACCAAGTCAAACGCGCCAAAAACCGCCATCATTGTTCATCGTCCTCACCGTCCCCTGCAAACCAAAACCAGGGTGGTTTTCACCACCTGTTACCTCCACCTCACCTCACTACCTACTCTCCCAGCTCATCCCCCCTCCTCTCATATACCCACTATGCATTTAATGTTTCTCGCCATCAAACACTTTACCTCACCTCAATCCCCTATTTTTGCTAATAACCATCCAACTTTGCCTCTAAACTTATCCTACCTTGTCCCCTCCACCTCTATAACAAACCAAGAAGCATCAATTGCGCTCAAACTGCCCCAAGCTGCTTATTGGACTTTTGGCACCAAAAGTACTTTAAATGGCTAGGATCATCTCTGCTTATCCAATGGACACAAAGTGAAGTGGGATTTGACCAGGAAGCTAGTGGGAACTTAGAATGCTATAAAAGAGAAGAGAAGGAAGAGAAGAAGACAACTTTGGATTAGCCATTGTTCACATATTGTAATTTTAAAAATGCTTTCTTTAAATTACTTGTCATTTACAGTTTTAATGTTGTAATCTTTCTTAAAGTAGTGTAAATCATTTTCAGTTTAATTTCAAGTATCTTTCCAGTTTTATGTTTTGCTTAAATTCCTTTAAATTTCAGTCACTTTAATTTCTTGTTAAGTAGTTGTTTAAAGGACTCAATAAGCTCACATAAGCTCCTGACAAAGCTTTAAAGCTTTTAGAGACCTTAAAACAGGTTTAGTCTTTTAAATTCAGAAAATACTAAAATCAAGAAAAACAATGAAAATCCAAAAATAATCATGTGATCTTGGTGAAACTGCATGGAGCAAGGTTAATTGTGGATTGCCTTTGGTTTAGAAGCTTTGTGGAAAGCCTTAGGATGTGTTATGTGGCCATGGTTCTCAGTTTTAAGCAGGATATCACTTGTAAGCTCATTTTTTACCATTTTTGCATTTTACTGTTTTAGTGCTTTAGATGCTTTAATTTTCATGTTTCTGTGTTCCTTTGATGTTTGTTTATGATATTAGAGCTTAATCTTAGGTTGTTATGTTTTGGATTTGGTTGTGGTTTTATATTGCATTTAGACTGCCAATATGCCAATTTTTGATGTTCATAGGCTTAGACTTGTTTGACATCTTGTTTGTGCTGAAAAAGGTCCATTTTGACACTTTGGTACCTCTGGATTTGATGGAATTGGTAAACACTCTCTTTTGCTTTGAAAAACTTCATCACAGTCTATTTTAAGGTTGTTTGGATTTGATAATGAAAATGTGTTTAAGGCTGTGTTTGTGGTTGCTCTTGTTTGATGTACTCTTCATATGGCCTAAGTAACTCAGTGGAATACTAACCAAAGGGTGTAGCATGGTAGAAAGTCAATTTGACACTTGACAATCTCATTATGAGCACTGTGAGGTTGTTGGATCCTAGAATCTTGCATATGTGTTTAATTCTTGTGTATCTATGTTTATTTAATGTTCTTATAGCTTAATATAACTTATTTAATCAGTAGTTTAAGTTCAAAGTTCATCAAAGTCAACTTTTTAGTTTTACTCAAAAAGTCAAATTTTCCTTTTTGCAGTTTTTGAATAAACTAGATAATTTTGTATAGGACTTAATATTAGCTTTCTAGATTTGTGCTTTTAGGGTATTGTAGCTTTGTTGCTTATGTTGCTTATTGTACTTTTGTTAATTTTTATATTTCATGTTTAATAGCTTATTTTATAGCTTATTTTAGCTTGTTTTTGCCCTGTGCACAAGTCTAGCTGTCAAGTTCATAAGCTTGCAGAAGCTTTATGACTTAGCCCTAGCTTGCACATTTGGATTCTTTGTGTACCCCTTGTGGCCTAGTTGTTATGTGTATGCTTGTTTTTTAGTTTGTAGCTTATTCAGTTAGCTTAATCAACAAAACTTTTCTGTCCTATCTTACTCACTACACAGAAGCAAACTGTGTAGTTGGAGTTGTTTTCCTAAGCTCTCAAATAGCTCCTGATTGAGCTTGAGCTTGTGATTTTTGACCTTATGTGAGGTTAATCTATCACACTCAATGTTCCAGTGCTTGTGTAGCTTTTATGAGCTTAATTGATAGGTTATAATTGAGCTTGTTGTTTGCCTACTCATAACAGTTCACTGAGAACTCAGTGAACTTACACCATTACCAACAGCTCTAAAAAGCTCATTTGTGGTCATAAGCTTGTGTGGTTTAGTTTTTTGTGAAGCTTATCCACCCAACTTCATGACCCTGTGCTCCAATTCCACCTTGTAGCTTATTATATAGGGCTGCAAGTAGCTTGTAACTTGTCCCACTCCATCAGTGTATACTGAGCTTTCAGTATACACTGGCCTTCTTCATAAGCTCATAAAAAGCTTATTCTTGGGACCCAGCTTGTGAAATTAGTTTCTTTTAAAAGCTAACCAACCAGTTAATAAGGTCCAGTGCTTAAATTTCATGTTGCAGCCTATTAAGTAGGGTTGCAACAAGCTTTTTGTTTGTCCCATTTCTCAGTTTACATTGAGAAATCAGTGTAATCATAGCAACTTCATAAGCTCCTCAAAAGCTCATCTGTAATCCCCTCAACTTGAGTTTTGTTTTTTTTAAAAGCTAACCAACCCAGCTTGCTACTCCAATTCTTAATTTGGCTTATTAAACTTATACCATCAGCTTAATTTATCATTCAAAAAGTTGCAAGGGTGTTTGGTACTGTAGTGTACTGTAAGAGCTTATTAGCTTATTACAAGCTTATTTGGTGAATCCAGTACACATGGTTGTTCATATTTGTTCATATCACTTGTATACATATTATTTTTCTTTTGCTTTCCAGTGTGGAGCTTATACCAAGCTTTTACAAGCTTTCACTCCATCCAAGTTAAGCCCAAAAAGCTTAACTGTCTAAACCATAAGCTCACACTTGTGCACCATTTCAGTCCATTTTCTTGTTTATATTTATCCATTGGACTTATGTATATCTTATTTTACCTTTTGTTTCCTCTGTATAGATTATTTCAAGCTTATTATGAGCTTGAGTTCCAACAGTCAAGCCAAAAGCTTAACTGTTGGACTCATAAGATCTCAATTTGCTTATTTCTTAGTTTGTAAGTTTTTGTTTTCATTAAACTTGTTCACAATCAGTACATATTGAGTTTCAGAAAAAGAAAAGCCAAAAAGATCCACTTTAAAGCTAAGTGATAGCTTCTCTTTAGAAGCTTAATTGCTTATAGTTTTTATATTTTTCCTAGCTTCTTTTATTTATTTTAGAATTATGTAAAAAGTTTCAGATTTTTCTTTATTCATTTATTATTTATAATAAATCAATAATAGTTTTTAGTAATTAATAATAGTAAATAATTCATAATAAATAGAATAATTGTGTAAAAAAAATACATTTTTAGTTTCAAAAATTATTTTATAATATTTTAGATTTCTTAGATTCTTTATTTCATTTATTTAAGTTAATTTTAGATTTTCTTATTATTTAATTCATTATTAAATACATTTAATTCATTTTTAATTTATATTAATTAATTTAATAGTGTAAAAATTTATTTTAATTTTGCAATAATTTTCTTATCTTTTTAGGATTCCAAAAATATGATTTTCACATTTGTGGGACTTATATTGGACTGAATTCACTTTTTATTTTGTTACGTTTACGTAATTGCTATGTACACGTACGCATTTTAGTTTTTTTTTTTAGATTTTCTTAACTGTTATATAAATTTGTAAATTATAGTTAAATATTTTAATTAGCATTTAAGTCGCTAAGACATGCAAATCCCTATTATAGTTATAATCGTTTTATTTTTATACGTTTACGTTTAATTTAAGTTAAACGTATGTTTGTATATCTTTTACGTTTTTAGGTTTCTGATTGCACGTTTTTAACGACATAGCTGTGACAGAGCTATCACTATTCACATTCCTAGTGTTAGTCAATCAGATTCCTGTTTTTGTATATTCAATATCATTTCAGCACACACAGTCGTTGTATTACAGTTTACACACCTCGTTGGGACTTAACGACCCGGGGATATAATTCTATACTCCCATGGATTTTAATGTCTTTGGTCCTAGATTAGTTTGACTTTTATGGTTCACCATTCACAAGTGGTTGACTAATATAAAGATGACTAGTTTAGGGCCAATCAAATTTTGGCGCCGCTGCCGGGGAGGTGTGCTGCGTATAACGTGCTTGTATATATTATACATAATATCATAATTTCCAAAAACAATATAAAACACAAAAATATTTTTTCTTTTCTTTTTAAATATATAAAAGATAAAAATACAAAAACATTTTCACTTTTCTGTAAAAAAAAAAAATAAAAAAAAAAAAAAAAAAAATAACCAAAAATATTCTCCTTACCTTACTATTTATAATTCTGTGAGGGGTGACCCCACTCCAATTTCTCATCCAATCATTTCCTCATGAGCAATTAAATTCGAGGTCGAGTCAAGCTAGCGACTCGGTTATCAAAAACAGTAGCTTCCTCATGAACAATTTAATTCGAGGCCGAGTCAAGCTAGCGACTCGGTAATCAAAAACAATAGTTAAACATGGGTTTTCACCCGTGTGTACCACCCTAGTGTGGGGGAGATGCCCCATATGTTGTATATAGATCTAAAAAATGAATGAAAATTGTAAATATGAAAAAAGAGAATAATTGTTGTGTTTCTACACTTAGCTAGTAATGTTATCTTTTTACGTTCAAGGATTCGGCATAATAGCCGGGGCTTTGAATATTGAGGACAATATTCATTTCTAAGTGTGGGGGGGGAAATTCTGGCGAATTTGATCATAAATGTACCCTTTTAGTCCATTTTTCCCCCAAAATAGCCAAATTAATTTTTTTTTTAGTGGAAGTACTATGTACTAAACACAGCAAATGGTAATCAGTCCGCCATGTCTAACCCACATAAGGATTGGCTAATCCAGGAGCAAACGGCTCTTGGTAAAGATATCTTAAATCCGTTGACGGCTTGCAATTTGCCCAAAATTGTATGGTGTTCAGCTCACCATATCTTTAATTAATGAAGAGTTGGCTAGCCCGCAAGTTTATGGCTTGTGGTAAAGGCAGTTGAAAAGCCATAATCGGTAATTGACTCACCAAAGATATTTTATCTAAGAGTTGGCTAGTCCAGAAGCAAACGGCTTCTGGTAAAGACAAATCAAAACCGTTGAAAGCTGGTGATTTGCTCAAAATCATTTGGTTATCATTGTACCAAGGTTCTTACTTGAACTGAAACAGTTGGCTACTCCAGAAGTAATGGCTTTTGGTAAAGAGATGAAATCCATTAAGTTTTCTCAAAAGATTGCTAGGGACTAGCAATATCTTAGTGTGGGGGATTGATGAGTGTCTAAATACTAATCATTTTTGTACCGTTTAAACTGCAAAAACATCTGAAAACACTCAGAAATGCATCAAAATGATGAAAATATCACAAATAAGTGTTTTATATGTTTTAAATGCAAAAATACCAAAATCAGGTAAAAAACGTATCAAGTTTGCATAATTGGCAGTTTTAGTCCCTCAATTTTCAAAAGTTGTCAAAACTAGTCCCTGGTCATTCGAAAACTTATAAAAAGTCATAAAAGGTCCTTGGGGTTCACAAGTTGTAAGAAATTGTCCTTTGAAGTTTAAAAATCATAATTTACAACTTTGGTCCCTCAACTTTACAAAAGTGTCAAAATCAGTCCCTGGGTGTTTAAAAATGGAAATTGTTCAAACTACACCCTTTTACTATTCAAATGTGGCATATTTGGTCCTTATATGATAAGTTTTGAGTAAATTACAAGTTTGGTCCCTGGAGTTACAAATTTGGCAGTTTTGGTCCTTGGATTTATAAAAATGGAATTTTATGCAATATTGGTACTTGTACTAACCATTAATTGCAGGTTTAGTCCTTGTGTGATGTTTGGGAAAGTTCAAATCAGGTCCTTCAATAAATCAGCAAATTACATAAATGGTCCTTGTGCTTAACTTATACCAAACGGACCCTTTTATTAATTCAAACCCAAAACACAAACCCAGCTGGCCCAATATCCAACCCAGCCCAACCCCGTATTATTAATACTTGGTCAAACCAAGTCAAACGCGCCAAAAACCGCCATCACTGTTCATCGTCCTCACCATCCCCTACAAACCAAAACCAGGGTGGTTTTCACCACCTGTTACCTCCACCTCACCTCACTACCTACTCTACCAGCTCATCCCCCCTCCTCTCATATACCCACTATGCATTTAATGCTTTCTCACCATCAAACACTTTACCTCACCTCAATCCCCTGTTTTTGCTAATAACCATCCAACTTTGCCTCTAAACTTATCCTACCTTGTCCCCTCCACCTCTATAACAAACCAAGAAGCATTAATTGCGCTCAAACTGCCCCAAGCTGCTTATTGGACTTTTGGCGCCAAAAGTACTTTAAATGGCTAGGATCATCTCTGCTTATCCAATGGACACAAAGGGAAGTGGGATTTGACCAGGAAGCTAGTGGGAACTTAGAATGCTATAAAAGAGAAGAGAAGGAAGAGAAGAAGACAACTTTGGATTAGCCATTGTTCACATAGTGTAATTTTAAAAAGGCTTTCTTTAAATTACTTGTCATTTACAGTTTTAATGTTGTAATCTTTCTTAAAGTAGTGTAATGGAACATCATTTTCAGTTTAATTTCAAGTATCTTTCCAGTTTTATGTTTTGCTTAAATTCCTTTAAATTTCAGTCACTTTAATTTCTTTTTAAGTAGTTGTTTAAAGGACTCAATAAGCTCACATAAGCTCCTGACAAAGCTTTAAAGCTTTTAAAGACCTTAAAACAGGTTTAGTCTTTTAAATTCAGAAAATACTAAAAATCAAGAAAAACAATGGAAATCCAAAAATAATCATGTGATCTTGGTGAAACTGCATGGAGCAAGGTTAATTGTGGATTGCCTTTGGTTTAGAAGCTTTGTGGAAAGCCTTAGGATGTGTTCTGTGGCCATGGTTCTCAGTTTTAAGCAGGATATCACTTGTAAGCTCATTTTTTTACCATTTTTGCATTTTACTGTTTTAGTGCTTTAGATGCTTTAATTTTCATGTTTCTGTGTTCCTTTGATGTTTTTTTATGATATTAGAGCTTAATCTTAGGTTGTTATGTTTTGGATTTGGTTGTGGTTTGATATTGCATTTAGACTGCCAATATGCCAATTTTTGATGTTCATAGGCTTAGACTTGTTTGACATCTTGTTTGTGCTGAAAAAGGTCCATTTTGACACTTTGGTACCTCTGGATTTGATGGAATTGGTAAACACTCTCTTTTGCTTTGAAAAACTTCATCACAGTCTATTTTAAGGTTGTTTGGATTTGATAATGAAACTGTGTTTAAGGCTGTGTTTGTGGTTGCTCTTGTTTGATGTACTCTTCATATGGCCTAAGTAACTCAGTGGAATACTAACCAAAGGGTGTAGCATGGTAGAAAGTCAATTTGACACTTGACAATCTCATTATGAGCACTGTGAGGTTGTTGGATCCTAGAATCTTGCATATGTGTTTAATTCTTGTGTATCTATGTTTATTTCATGTTCTTATAGCTTAATATAACTTATTTAATCAGTAGTTTAAGTTCAAAGTTCATCAAAGTCAACTTTTTAGTTTTACTCAAAAAGTCAAATTTTCCTTTTTGCAGTTTTTGAATAAACTAGATAATTTTGTATAGGACTTAATATTAGCTTTCTAGATTTGTGCTTTTAGGGTATTGTAGCTTTGTTGCTTATCTTGCTTATTGTACTTTTGTTAATTTTTATATTTCATGTTTAATAGCTTATTTTATAGCTTATTTTAGCTTGTTTTTGCCCTGTGCACAAGTCTAGCTGTCAAGTTCATAAGCTTGCAGAAGATTTATGACTTAGCCCTAGCTTGCACGTTTGGCTTCTTTGTGTACCCCTTGTGGCCTAGTTGTTATGTGTATGCTTGTTTTTTAGTTTGTAGCTTATTCAGTTAGCTTAATCAACCAAACTTTTCTGTCCCATCTTACTCACTACACAGAAGCAAACTGTGTAGTTGGAGTTGTTTTCCTAAGCTCTAAAATAGCTCCTGATTGAGCTTGAGCTTGTGATTTTTGACCTTATGTGAGGTTAATCTATCACACTCAATGTTCCAGTGCTTGTGTAGCTTTTATGAGCTTAATTGATAGGTTATAATTGAGCTTGTTGTTTGCCCACTCATAACAGTTCACTGAGAACTCAGTGAACTTACACCATTACCAACAGCTCTAAAAAGCTCATTTGTGGTCATAAGCTTGTGTGGTTTAGTTTTTTGTGAAGCTTATCCACCCAACTTCATGACCCTGTGCTCCAATTCCACCTTGTAGCTTATTATATAGGGCTGCAAGTAGCTTGTAACTTGTCCCACTCCATCAGTGTATACTGAGCTTTCAGTATACACTGGCCTTCTTCATAAGCTCATAAAAAGCTTATTCTTGGGACCCAGCTTGTGAAATTAGTTTCTTTTAAAAGCTAACCAACCAGTTAATAAGGTCCAGTGCTTAAATTTCATGTTGCAGCCTATTAAGTAGGGCTGCAACAAGCTTTTTGTTTGTCCCAATTCTCAGTTTACATTGAGAAATCAGTGTAATCATAGCAACTTCATAAGCTCCTCAAAAGCTCATCTGTAATCCCCTCAACTTGAGTTTTGTTTTTTTTAAAAGCTAACCAACCCAGCTTGCTACTCCAATTCTTAATTTGGCTTATTAAACTTATACCATCAGCTTAATTTATCATTCAAAAAGTTGCAAGGGTGTTTGGTACTGTAGTGTACTGTAAGAGCTTATTAGCTTATTACAAGCTTATTTGGTGAATCCAGTACACATGGTTGTTCATATTTGTTCATATCACTTGTATACATATTATTTTTCTTTTGCTTTCCAGTGTGGAGCTTATACCAAGCTTTTACAAGCTTTTACTCCATCCAAGTTAAGCCCAAAAAGCTTAACTGTCTAAACCATAAGCTCACACTTGTGCACCATTTCAGTCCATTTTCTTGTTTATATTTATCCATTGGACTTATGTATATCTTATTTTACCTTTTGTTTCCTCTGTATAGATTATTTCAAGCTTATTATGAGCTTGAGTTCCAACAGTCAAGCCAAAAGCTTAACTGTTGGACTCATAAGCTCTCAATTTGCTTATTTCTTAGTTTGTAAGTTTTTGTTTTCATTAAACTTGTTCACAATCAGTACATATTGAGTTTCAGAAAAAGAAAAGCTAAAAAGATCCACTTTAAAGCTAAGTGATAGCTTCTCTTTAGAAGCTTAATTGCTTATAGTTTTTATATTTTTCCTAGCTTCTTTTATTTATTTTAGAATTATGTAAAAAGTTTCAGATTTTTCTTTATTCATTTATTATTTATAATAAATCAATAATAGTTTTTAGTATTTAATAATAGTAAATAATTCATAATAAATAGAATAATTGTGTAAAAAAAATACATTTTTAGTTTCAAAAATTATTTTATAATATTTTAGATTTCTTAGATTCTTTATTTCATTTATTTAAGTTAATTTTAGATTTTCTTATTATTTAATTCATTATTAAATACATTTAATTCATTTTTAATTTATATTAATCAATTTAATAGTGTAAAAATTTATTTTAATTTTGCAATAATTTTCTTATCTTTTTAGGATTCCAAAAATATGATTTTCACATTTGTGGGACTTATATTGGACTGAATTCACTTTTTATTTTGTTACGTTTACGTAATTGCTATGTACACGTACGCATTTTAGTTTTTTTTTTTTTTTTATAGATTTTCTTAACTGTTATATAAATTTGTAAATTATAGTTAAATATTTTAATTAGCATTAAGTCGCTAAGACATGCAAATCCCTATTATAGTTATAATCGTTTTATTTTTGTACGTTTACGTTTAATTTAAGTTAAACGTACTTTTGTATATCTTTTACGTTTTTAGGTTTCTGATTGCACGTTTTTAACGACGTAGCTGTGACAGAGCTATCACTATTCACATTCCTAGTGTTAGTCAATCAGATTCCTGTTTTTGTATATTCAATATCATTTCAGCACACACAGTCGTTGTATTACAGTTTACACACCTCGTTGGGACTTAACGACCCGGGGATATAATTCTATACTCCCATGGATTTTAATGTCTTTGGTCCTAGATTAGTTTGACTTTTATGGTTCACCATTCACAAGTGGTTGACTAATATAAAGATGACTAGTTTAGGGCCAATCAAATTTTGGCGCCGCTGCTGGGGAGGTGTGCTGCGTATAACGTACTTGTATATATTATACATAATATCATATTTCATTTCCAAAAACAATATAAAACACAAAAATATTTTTTCTTTTCTTTTTAAATATATAAAAGATAAAAATACAAAAACATTTTCACTTTTCTGTTAAAAAAAAAAACAAAAAAACAAAAAAAAACAAAAAACCAAAAATATTCTCCTTACCTTACTATTTATAATTCTGTGAGGGGTGACCCCACTCCAATTTCTCATCCAGTCATTTCCTCATGAACAATTAAATTCGAGGTCGAGTCAAGCTAGCGACTCGGTTATCAAAAACAGTAGCTTCCTCATGAACAATTTAATTCGAGGTCGAGTCAAGCTAGCGACTCGGTAATCAAAAACAGTAGTTAAACATGGGTTTTCACCCGTGTGTACCACCCTAGTGTGGGGGAGATGCCCCATATGTTATATATAGATCTAAAAAATGAATGAAAATTGTAAATATGAAAAAAGAGAATAATTGTTGTGTTTCTACACTTAGCTAGTAATGTTATCTTTTTACGTTCAAGGATTCGGCATAATAGCCGGGGCTTTGAATATTGAGGACAATATTCATTTCTAAGTGTGGGGGGAAATTCTGGCGAATTTGATCATAAATGTACCCATTTAGTCCATTTTTCCCCCAAAATAGCCAAATTAATTTTTTTTTAGTGGAAGTACTATGTACTAAACACAGCAAATGGTAATCAGTCCGCCATGTCTAACCCACATAAGGATTGGCTAATCCAAGAGCAAACGGCTCTTGGTAAAGATATCTTAAATCCGTTGACGGCTTGCAATTTGCCCAAAATTGTATGGTGTTCAGCTCACCATATCTTTAATTAATGAAGAGTTGGCTAGCCCGCAAGTTTATGGCTTGTGGTAAAGGCAGTTGAAAAGCCATAATCGGTAATTGACTCACCAAAGATATTTTATCTAAGAGTTGGCTAGTCCAGAAGCAAACGGCTTCTGGTAAAGACAAATCAAAACCGTTGAAAGCTGGTGATTTGCTCAAAATCATTTGGTTATCATTGTACCAAGGTTCTTACTTGAACTGAAACAATTGGCTACTCCAGAAGTAATGGCTTTTGGTAAAGAGATGAAATCCATTAAGTTTTCTCAAAAGATTGCTAGGGACTAGCAATATCTTAGTGTGGGGGATTGATGAGTGTCTAAATATTCATCATTTTTGTACCGTTTAAACTGCAAAAACATCTGAAAACACTCAGAAATGCATCAAAATGATGAAAATATCACAAATAAGTGTTTTATATGTTTTAAATGCAAAAATACCAAAATCAGGTAAAAAACGTATCAAGTTTGCATAATTGGCAGTTTTAGTCCCTCAATTTTTAAAAGTTGTCAAAACTAGTCCCTGGTCATTCCAAAACTTATAAAAAGTCATAACAGGTCCTTGGGATTCACAAGTTGTAAGAAATTGTCCTTTGAAGTTTAAAAATCATAATTTACAACTTTGGTCCCTCAACTTTACAAAAGTGTCAAAATCAGTCCCTGGGTGTTTAAAAATGGAAATTGTTCAAACTACACCCTTGTACTATTCAAATGTGGCATATTTGGTCCTTATATGATAAGTTTTGAGAAAATTACAAGTTTGGTCCCTGGAGTTACAAATTTGGCAGTTTTGGTCCTTGGATTTATAAAAATGGAATTTTATGCAATATTGGTCCTTGTACTAACCATTAATTGCAGGTTTAGTCCTTGTGTGATGTTTGGGAAAGTTCAAATCAGGTCCTTCAATAAATCAGCAAATTACATAAATGGTCCTTGTGCTTAACTTATACCAAACGGACCCTTTTATTAATTCAAACCCAAAACACAAACCCAGCTGGCCCAATATCCAACCCAGCCCAACCCCGTATTATTAATACTTGGTCAAACCAAGTCAAACGCGCCAAAAACCGCCATCACTGTTCATCGTCCTCACCATCCCCTGCAAACCAAAACAAGGGTGGTTTTCACCACCTCACCTCACTACCTACTCTACCAGCTCATCCCCCCTCCTCTCATATACCCACTATGCATTTAATGCTTTCTCACCATCAAACACTTTACCTCACCTCAATCCCCTGTTTTTGCTAATAACCATCCAACTTTGCCTCTAAAGTTATCCTACCTTGTCCCCTCCACCTCTATAACAAACCAAGAAGCATTAATTGCGCTCAAACTGCCCCAAGCTGCTTATTGGACTTTTGGCGCCAAAAGTACTTTAAATGGCTAGGATCATCTCTGCTTATCCAATGGACACAAAGTGAAGTGGGATTTGACCAGGAAGCTAGTGGGAACTTAGAATGCTATAAAAGAGAAGAGAAGGAAGAGAAGAAGACAACTTTGGATTAGCCATTGTTCACATAGTGTAATTTTAAAAAGACTTTCTTTAAATTACTTGTCATTTACAGTTTTAATGTTGTAATCTTTCTTAAAGTAGTGTAATGGAACATCATTTTCAGTTTAATTTCAAGTATCTTTCCAGTTTTATGTTTTGCTTAAATTCCATTAAATTTCAGTCACTTTAATTTCTTGTTAAGTAGTTGTTTAAAAGACTCAATAAGCTCACGTAAGCTCCTGACAAAGCTTTAAAGCTTTTAGAGACCTTAAAACAGGTTTAGTCTTTTAAATTCAGAAAATACTAAAAATCAAGAAAAACAATGAAAATCCAAAAATAATCATGTGATCTTGGTGAAACTGCATGGAGCAAGGTTAATTGTGGATTTCCTTTTGTTTAGAAGCTTTGTGGAAAGCCTTAGGATGTGTTATGTGGCCATGGTTCTCAGTTTTAAGCAGGATATCACTTGTAAGCTCATTTTTTACCATTTTTGCATTTTACTGTTTTAGTTCTTTAGATGCTTTAATTTTCATGTTTCTGTGTTCCTTTGATGTTTGTTTATGATATTAGAGCTTAATCTTAGGTTGTTATGTTTTGGATTTGGTTGTGGTTTGATATTGCATTTAGACTGCCAATATGCCAATTTTTGATGTTCATAGGCTTAGACTTGTTTGACATCTTGTTTGTGCTGAAAAAGGTCCATTTTGACACTTTGGTACCTCTGGATTTGATGGAATTGGTAAACACTCTCTTTTGCTTTGAAAAACTTCATCACAGTCTATTTTAAGGTTGTTTGGATTTGATAATGAAACTGTGTTTAAGGCTGTGTTTGTGGTTGCTCTTGTTTGATGTACTCTTCATATGGCCTAAGTAACTCAGTGGAATACTAACCAAAGGGTGTAGCATGGTAGAAAGTGAATTTGACACTTGACAATCTCATTATGAGCACTGTGAGGTTGTTAGATCCTAGAATCTTGCATATGTGTTTAATTCTTGTGTATCTATGTTTATTTCATGTTCTTATAGCTTAATATAACTTATTTAATCAGTAGTTTAAGTTCAAAGTTCATCAAAGTCAACTTTTTAGTTTTACTCAAAAAGTCAAATTTTCCTTTTTGCAGTTTTTGAATAAACTAGATAATTTTGTATAGGACTTAATATTAGCTTTCTAGATTTGTGCTTTTAGGGTATTGTAGCTTTGTTGCTTATCTTGCTTATTGTACTTTTGTTAATTTTTATATTTCATGTTTAATAGCTTATTTTATAGCTTATTTTAGCTTGTTTTTGCCCTGTGCACAAGTCTAGCTGTCAAGTTCATAAGCTTGCAGAAGCTTTATGACTTAGCCCTAGCTTGCACATTTGGCTTCTTTGTGTACCCCTTGTGGCCTAGTTGTTATGTGTATGCTTGTTTTTCAGTTTGTAGCTTATTCAGTTAGCTTAATCAACCAAACTTTTCTGTCCCATCTTAGTCACTACACAGAAGCAAACTGTGTAGTTGGAGTTGTTTTCCTAAGCTCTCAAATAGCTCCTGATTGAGCTTGAGCTTGTGATTTTTGACCTTATGTGAGGTTAATCTATCACACTCAATGTTCCAGTGCTTGTGTAGCTTTTATGAGCTTAATTGATAGGTTATAATTGAGCTTGTTGTTTGCCCACTCATAACAGTTCACTGAGAACTCAGTGAACTTACACCATTACCAACAGCTCTAAAAAGCTCATTTGTGGTCATAAGCTTGTGTGGTTTAGTTTTTTGTGTAGCTTATCCACCCAACTTCATAACCCTGTGATCCAATTCCACCTTGTAGCTTATTATATAGGGCTGCAAGTAGCTTGTAACTTGACCCACTCCATCAGTGTATACTGAGCTTTTAGTATACACTGGCCTTCTTCATAAGCTCATAAAAAGCTTATTCTTGGGACCCAGCTTGTGAAATTAGTTTCTTTTAAAAGCTAACCAACCAGTTAATAAGGTCCAGTGCTTAAATTTCATGTTGCAGCCTATTAAGTAGGGCTGCAACAAGCTTTTTGTTTGTCCCATTTCTCAGTTTACATTGAGAAATCAGTGTAATCATAGCAACTTCATAAGCTCCTCACAAGCTCATCTGTAATCCCCTCAACTTGAGTTTTGTTTTTTTTAAAGCTAACCAACCCAGCTTGCTACTCCAATTCTTAATTTGGCTTGTTAAACTTATACCATCAGCTTAATTTATCATTCAAAAAGTTGCAAGGGTGTTTGGTACTGTAGTGTACTGTAAGAGCTTATTAGCTTATTACAAGCTTATTTGGTGAATCCAGTACACATGGTTGTTCATATTTGTTCATATCACTTGTATACATATTATTTTTCTTTTGCTTTCCAGTGTGGAGCTTATACCAAGCTTTTACAAGCTTTCACTCCATCCAAGTTAAGCCCAAAAAGCTTAACTGTCTAAACCATAAGCTCACACTTGTGCACCATTTCAGTCCATTTTCTTGTTTATATTTATCCATTGGACTTATGTATATCTTATTTTACCTTTTGTTTCCTCTGTATAGATTATTTCAAGCTTATTATGAGCTTGAGTTCCAACAGTCAAGCCAAAAGCTTAACTGTTGGACTCATAAACTCTCAATTTGCTTATTTATTAGTTTGTAAGTTTTTGTTTTCATTAAACTTGTTCACAATTAGTACATATTGAGTTTCAGAAAAAGAAAAGCTAAAAAGATCCATTTTAAAGTTAAGTGATAGCTTCTCTTTAGAAGCTTAATTGCTTATTAGCTTATTTCTGTTAATAACATATAGTTTTTATATTTTTCCTAGCTTTTTTTATTTATTTTAGAATTATGTAAAAAGTTTCAGATTTTTCTTTATTCATTTATTATTTATAATAAATCAATAATAGTTTTTAGTAATTAATAATAGTAAATAATTCATAATAAATAGAATAATTGTGTAAAAAAATACATTTTTAGTTTCAAAAATTATTTTATAATATTTTAGATTTCTTAGATTCTTTATTTCATTTATTTAAGTTAATTTTAGATTTTCTTATTATTTAATTCATTATTAAATACATTTAATTCATTTTTAATTTATATTAATTAATTTAATAGTGTAAAAATTTATTTTAATTTTGCAATAATTTTCTTATCTTTTTAGGATTCCAAAAATATGATTTTCACATTTGTGGGACTTATATTGGACTGAATTCACTTTTTATTTTGTTACGTTTACGTAATTGCTATGTACACGTACGCATTTTAGTTTTTTTTTAGATTTTCTTAACTTTTATATAAATTTGTAAATTATAGTTAAATATTTTTATTATATTTAATTTGCATTTAAGTCGCTAAGACATGCAAATCCCTATTATAGTTATAATCGTTTTATTTTTATACGTTTACATTTAATTTAAGTTAAACGTACGTTTGTATATCTTTTACGTTTTTAGGTTTCTGATTGCACGTTAACGACATAGCTGTTGGGTTTTAGGTTCCTTGGATAATGAATTATTCTAAGTACTGGAACTACGGACAAGCTTGATGTAACCACGGACTGAAGAGTGTAACCACGGATGAAGATAACCGCGGCTAGTGGTATTATGTAACCTCTGATAGTATATAGTAAGCACTGCTAGTCTTGTATAGTTGGTTAGTTTATTGTATTTGATAAATATGGAAAAGATACTTATCTTGTAGGTTACGTATTGTATATTGTATAGGACTCCTTAGCCTATAAAAGGAGGTCCTAGGTTAGGTTAGATATACGTATGTTTTATATCTAAGGTCGATACACTTCAAGGTTGCAAAACCCTAATACTGTAAGAGTATTCGTATTAATAAATAATATTGAGGTGTTGAATGTTAATTGTTCTTCTTCTTAAGATCAAGTGTTAAATTCCGCGTAATACTTGATAAGCTTTTGTTACAAGTCAGTTTCTATATTAGATCGTTTGCTCAACTGGGATCAACAAGTGGTATCAGAGCTTGTGATCTAGAAACTGTTATCAAGAAGAAGTCTGTTAATCTGTACTCAAGTAAGTTAAGATGTCTGAAGAAACTCATATGGTGACTGCTTCAAAGGTGCCCATGCTCAAACATGGTGAGTATCAAATCTGGAGGATGCGAATGAGGCAATACATTCGTATGATTGATTATGCTCTATGAGATGTTGTTGAAAAAGGAGACACTCTTCCTTTGAAGGGTGTGGATGGTAAGGAGGTTGCTATCATTAGTGAACCTGATAAAGCTAAGAGGAAGATGGAGATCAAAGCTCACAGTATTCTCTCAATGGGAATACCTAATGAGTTTGCATTAGACTTTGATCAGTATGAGTCGGCTAAAGAATTATTGGATGCTCTTGAATTAAGGTTTGCTGGTAATGAAGCTACCAAGAAGTCAAGGATGAACATGCTTAAGCATCAGTTTGAAACCTTCACTGCTCAAAGTGGAGAAAAGATTGATGGATCATACAATAGACTTCAAAAACTTATCAGTCAACTGAAGGCAGTGGGTTACAAGTTCCTTCAAGAAGATATTAATTTGAAGTTCATTAGGAGCTTATCATCTGATTGGGCTATTCATACCATTGTGTGGAGAAACAAGACGGACTTTGCTACAATGACTCTAGAAAATCTCTTCAATAACTTGAAGGTTTATGAGTCTGAGAATACCTTTTCTAACTCGTCTTCTTCTAATCAAAACATTGCTTTTGTATCCACAAATCACAAAAGCTCACAAGATGTATCCACTGCTGCCTATGGTATAACCACAGCTATTGCAAACAATACCACTGTTAGTGATAATGTCAGTGATGGTGCAATCTGTGCTTTTCTGGATGATTTAACTACCAGTGTTACTGTGCTGAATCAAGATCTGGATCAAATTGATCCTGATGATCTTGAAGAGATTAATCTTCAATGGCAAATGGCAATGTTGACTCTCCAAGCAAGGAAGTTTCTAAGGAGAACTGGAAGACAGGTTAAGTATGATGGTCAAAGGAGAGCAGGATTCGACAAAAGCAAGATGGAGTGCTTTAACTGCAAGAAGAAAGGTCACTTTGCTAGGGAATGTCGAGCTCCTAAAAGAATTGAAGGCATAAAGAAGACAACAGATGAGCCTGCTACTTCTTCAGCTTTGGTTGCTCAGGATGGACTTGGTGATTATGATTGGAGTGATCAGATTGAAGAAGGTCCAAATGTAGCTTTTCTTGCTAGTGAAGCTTCAAAAGAGCATAACTTTGCTCTAATGGCCTATGCTTCATCTTCTGGTTCAAATTCTGAGGTATCTAATGATTCTAAAACATCTACTTGTTCTTTTAAATCGTGTTTTGATAACTTAGAGTCTCAAAAGGCTATCACTGAGAGTATGAGAAAAGAAGTAGAGAGATTGACTCTAGATAACTTAGGATATAGAGTTGGTTTAGAGGGTGTGGAAGAGAAGCTAAAATTCTGTATTAAATGTGAGTTTGAGTATGTAGAAAAGATCAATATACTAGGTGGTGAAATTGATCTTAAAAACAGAGAGATTAAAATGCTTAAAGATAAACTAGCAGAGGCAGAAAGTGTAAAACTACAGGCCGTAGAGGAAAAAGAAAAACATGTTGTTAGGGTTGCTAAAACACAATATGCTTCTGATCTTGTACAGAAACCAATAGGTCAAAAACTGTTTAAAGATGGTACTGGTTTAGGATACAATGATATGCCACCACCCCCTTGATGAAACATGCACCACCTGCTAAAGAACTGTCATTTAGTAGTGAATTCAGTTTTAATAAACCTATTGAAGAAATAAATAAGACTGAAACACCTAAGATAAGTTCTGATAAGTTATCTGATGCTCCCATAATTGAAGATTGGGAATCAGATTCTGAGGATGATAGAACTGAATCAACTAAATCTGAAAAGATAGAGACAGTTAAGAAAGTTGATTCTAAGCAAGTCAACCTTGTACCTAGATTTGGAGCTAAAGTTACCAAGAAAGTTGTAGAGTACAGGGAAATTCCTAGGGACCAGATGAAACAGTATAAACCTAGGGGTAATCAAAGAAGCTTAAATGGTCTAATTTCTAACAGATTAGGTGATGAGTTTCAATGTGTTAATAAGGCTTGTTTTGTGTGTGGTAGTTTTGAACACTTACAGAGAAATTGTAATAAAAACATACCACAAGTTTGGAATCATTGGAGGAGGGTAAATCATCAAAACTTTTCAAGAAAAACAAACCCTCATCCTAACAGTCACATGATTCCAAGAGCAGTGCTGATGAGGAATGGGAATACAAAATCTATTGTCACTGCTTCACCTAAATGGGTTCCAACCACTGCTAAGCAAAATGTAAACACGGCTAAGCAGTGTCAAAACACTGATAAGCCAAATATCACCACTGATTCAAAAGAAGTTTTAAAAATTCCAAAGGTGATAACTGATACAGTGGTTGGAATTCATTTTTATGTTGTTAAGGCCTCAGCAAGTTGGCAATGGAAGCCTAAGACCAAGGTTTTACCACATGTCAACTGTGCATCAATGGACCTAAAGAAATTTGAATATTTTGATGCACAGGGCAGACCCAAGTCAGTACTGGCTTGGGTCCACAAGAGGAACTAACTTGTGTAATCTTATGTGCAGGGCAATCTTCAAACTGAGCTAAAAGATAAAGGAGTTTTTGATAGTGGTTGCTCTGGGCACATGACTTGGGATGGAAGCAATTTGGAAGATTTTGAAGCTTATGATGGAGGATATGTGGCATTTGGCAATGATCCAAAGGGAGGAAAGATACTTGGCAGAGGCACAATCAGAACAGGGAAACTAGACTTTTTGTAAGGTCTATTTGGTACAGGGACTTAAATACAATTTATTCAGTGTTTCTCAAATGTGTGATAAGAAAAACTGGGTACTTTTTGGGGAAACTGAGTGTGTGGTGTTATCTCCTGAGTTTAAGATGCCTGATGAGAAGTTTATACAACTTAGGGTACATAGGAAGGAAAATATATATTGTTTTGATCTTAAAAATGTTCTTCCTAATAGGTCCTTATGTTTGTTTGCTAAAGCATCTGTTGATGAGTCAAAACTATGGCATAGAAGGCTAGGTCATCTAAATTACAAAACAATCAATAAACTGGTAAAAGGAAACTTAGTGAGAGGGTTACCTTCAAAGGTTTTTGAGTGTAAGGAGCTGTGTGTGGCCTGTCAAAAAGGAAAACAACATAGAGCTTCTTGTAAGACCAAAACTGTAAACACCATAACACAACCACTGTTTATGCTTCATATGGACTTATTTGGACCAACCTTTGTTAGAAGCTTGAACCATAAGCAGTATTGCCTAGTTATCACTGATGATTATAGTAGATTTTCTTGGGTATACTTTTTGGCTGCTAAGAGTGAGACTAGTGAGATTCTTAAGAGTTTCATTACTAAGATAGAAAATCTAGTAAATCATAAGGTCAAAGTAATCCGATGTGATAATGGAACTGAGTTTAAGAATGATGTGATGAATAAGTTCTGTGTAGCTAAAGGTATTGAAAGACAGTTTAGTGTTGCTAGAACACCACAACAGAATGGTGTAGCTGAAAGGAAAAATAGAACACTAATTGAGGCTGCTAGGACTATGTTGTTAGAGTCTAAGTTACCTACTACCTTTTGGGCTGAAGCTGTAGGAATTGCATGTTATGTGCAAAACAGAAGTAAGGTAGTGAAGCCTCATAACAAGACCCCCTATGAGCTGTTACATGATAGGAAGCCAATGATTGCATTCCTAAAACCTTTTGGGTGTCCTGTTACCATTTTGAATACCATAGACTACCTAGGAAAGTTTCAAGAAAAAGCAGATGATGGATATTTTTTAGGCTATTCTACAAATAGTAAAGCCTTTAGAGTATACAACAGGAGGACTAGACTTGTTGAAGAGAACCTACATGTTCAATTCAGTGAAAGGACTCCTAGTGTTGAGACCAAAGGACCAGACTGGCTGTTTAACATTGATATGCTAACCAAATCTATGAATTATGAGCCTATCATTGCAGGAACTTCCACTAATGCTGATGCAGGTATACAAAAGGATTCTGAAGTAGATTCATCTTCAAAGGAAGCTGATTCTCCAAAGGAGTTCTATTTGGTTGAAAAGTGGAAAGCTGGTTCTGTTCCTTCCATCATACACAAGCAAGGTCCCTCTGGTGATGATGTACTAAATTCTGGAGGCAATGTTGATCATCATCAAGATAAGGATGAGTTGTTTCAAGATAACTCAGTGTCGGTAGAAGAAATTGAAAAGAAGAAAAAGCAGTCTGCAAGCACTGCTAAGCCTACTGAAAGTGCTGATAGGCCATCTGTAAACGCTGACAAGCCATCCTCTACCACTGATAGTTCAAGTGAAATTCCGGCTACAAGTACTGGAGATAGTACTTTCTTTGGACCTAATCAAAAGCCACTATTTGGTGATGAGGAGTATCCACATGATCCTAATATGCCTGATTTGATAGAGATTGATACTCCTACTGATGATGAAGACATGGATGAATTCTTCAATGCTAATTTGACTTATTTGGAAACTGTAATTAATGAGAGTCCAATTACTACTACCAGAATTCACAAGATTCATCCCAAGGAACAGATTCTTGGAAATTTGAATACTCCAGTTCAAACAAGAAGCAGGGTAAAGAACACAGAACCCTTTCCTGAACATGGGTTCTTTGCAAGATCTCTTCACAAAAGAAACAGTCATAAAGATCTGCAAAATTGCTTGTTTGCTTGTTTTCTGTCTCAAAAGGAGCCCAAGAGAATAGAAGAAGCTTTAACAGAAGAAGGATGGGTAGAATTAATGCAAGAGGAGCTTCTTCAGTTCAAACTTCAAGAGGTTTGGACATTGGTTGATCTTCCTAATGGGAAGAGGGCTATTGGGACTAAATGGGTGTTCAGAAACAAAAGGGATGAAAGAGGAATTGTAGTGAGGAACAAGTCAAGGTTGGTTGCTCAAGGATACACACAAACTGAAGGTTTGGACTATGATGAAGTATTCGCACCAGTTGCAAGGATAGAGGCTATTAGATTGTTTTTGGCTTATGCTTCATTCAAGAATTTTGTTGTGTATCAAATGGATGTTAAAAGTGCATTTTTATATGGCACTATTGATGAGGAGGTTTATGTTTGTCAACCTCCTGGTTTTGAAGATCCTGATCATCCTGACAAGGTTTACAGGGTGAGGAAGGCTATGTATGGACTGCATCAGGCTCCTAGGGCATGGTATGAATGCCTATCTACTTATTTGATGGACAATGGGTTTAAAAGAGGACTGATTGATAAAACTTTGTTCATTAGAAAGCACAAAGATGATATTTTACTGGTTCAAGTTTAAGTAGATGACATCATTTTTGGGTCTACTAACAAGGAGCTATGCAGAGATTTTGAGAAACTTATGCATGATAAGTTTCAGATGAGTTCTATGAGAGAACTCACTTTCTTTTTGGGGCTACAGGTTCAACAAAGGACTGATGGTATTTTCATTAGTCAAGACAAGTATGTAGCAGATGTGTTGAAGAAATTTGGGTTTCAAGATGTAAAAAGTGCAAGTACACCTATGGAGACTCAGAAACCTATGATACCAGATGATGGAAGTCCCAAAGTTGATTTGAAGTTGTACAGATCCATGATTGGATCTTTGATGTATCTTACTGCATCTAGGCCAGACATTTAATTCTCAGTATGTGTGTGTGCAAGATTTCAAGTAACACCCAATACCTCACACATGAATGCTGTTAAGAGGATCTTTAGATATTTGAAAGGTCATCCTAAATTGGGCCTTTGGTACTCTAAGGATTCTCCTTTTGATTTGGTGGCCTATACTGATAGTGACTATGCTGGAGCTAGTCTGGATAGAAAGTCTACCACTGGAGGATGTCAGTTCTTGGGAAGCAGATTAATTTCTTGGCAGTGTAAAAAGCAAACTATTGTGGCAAATTCTACAACTGAAGCTGAATATGTGGCTGCTGCTAGTTGCTGTGGTCAAGTTCTATGGATTCAGAATCAATTGCTGGATTTTGGGTACAATTTTATGCATACTAAGATTTACATTGATAATAACAGTACAATTTGCATTATCAAAAATCCTGTTTTACATTCTAGAACTAAACATATTGAGATAAGACATCACTTTATTAGAGATTGTAATGAGAAAAGGTTGATTCAAATGGTAAAAATCCATACCGATTTCAATGTTGCTGATCTTCTCACCAAAGCTTTTGATGTGGGGAGGTTTCAGTATCCTGTTGTTAGTATTGGAATGATTAATCTCTAAAACTCTCAAATTGTTTTGTATAAGTTTGTAAAAGTATTGGACTGTTATCATGTAATTTTAGTATTGCTATTTCTTCTTCTATCCACTGATAGTGTTGCTTCTAACCACTGATAGAGTTGATCTATCCACTGCTAGTTGTTCTGTGTTTCCACTAACCATTGTGCAGATAAAAGACAAGTCATTATAGAAATTCAAGAAGTACTGAAGTTAGATTGTTCATTCAACAAAGCAGTTTACAGCTTACAGCTTACAATGAAACTTCAAGTGCTAAATAAAGACTACATCTATACATGATTTCTACTACTACTATCCTTGCTTATATCGTTTGAATGCTGGATATGCATTTATCATATGCAAACGAAGCAGCTAAGGATCAAAATGGAAAGGATGGATTGATGCAAACGAAGAAGCTGAAGCTGATTGTGGCAGATAGATGGATGATATGATATTCTTCTTGTGCTCCATCTTCTCTTACCACCATTCAACAACTTACTCCATCTTCCCTTTTCCCTTCTTGGTTACGATGTGTGAAGAAGCACCATGATTTGGTGCACTAAGACCAAGAACCACCTCTCTGTTACTAGGGAGTGGTGGGTTTCTTGCTCGTGGTCTTGGTTGGGGGTTAGATGATGAAGGTTTGGGGTTTGAAGTCCTCTTCTTAGAAGAGTCATCAGAGTCTTCAGAGGCATCACTTGGATTCACCACACTATCATCTTCAGATGATGGGAGAAATGGAGATTTTCTTGGTCTTGGTTCTAGTGGAGGCAAATAGGTCAGCCATGGGTTTCCATCTTCACTTGATGATGAAGATGATGAAGAGGATGAGGAGGAGGTTAGATCAACCACTTCTGGTTTGTTCCAACTAGGGTTCCACATTTTGATTGATTGGGGATTTTGGAGCAATTAGGGTTTTTACCTCTTGATTGGTTTGGGCGTTATATGATATTTGGGTTCTTTTTATAAGGGAAGTTTAGGGTTATTGAAGTAACTATGGGGCAGGTTAAATGTGGTTGGATAGTTAATGAGGTTCTTGGGGATTGGACTGAGCTATGTTCTAGAAGTTAACTATATTGACTTTCCTGCTTTATCCACGGATAGGTCTTTTGTAACCACTTCTGGCTATTTCTAACCACTGACAACCATAATCTTTGTCTATGTGTTTGTTTTGTGTTTGTCTTGCAGGAAAGAAGGATTTGTGTGCATAAGGAGCTAGTATGTTTGCTGCTTGTGTTTGTGTAAAAAAAAAAAAAAAAAAAAATGTTTAATCCTTCATATCCTGTGAGATCATTTTTCAATTGGCACGGTTTTGCTTGCTCTATTTTGGACAGTTGGGAGGAGTACTCATTTGTATCCACTGATGGTTTGTTACAACTGCGGATAGTTGTTATGTAACTGCGGATAGTATGCTACTCTGTTTTGATACTTCAGGGGTTATTTCGACACTTTGGCAAAAGTATATAACCCTCCCCAAACTTACAGATAGATCACTTTCTTTGATCTATTAACTTCTTCTCTGGGCAATACCTTTAAACCCTAATCACTTTTGTTAATTTCTTCACACAACCCACTTCATTTACATCATTAATCACAATGGCTGAGACGTATTCCACTTCACATAATCTTGTTGCTATTCTCACCAAAGACGCTCGCTCTGAAGGGTTGTTGGGAATTCTGTGAAACAGTGATTCTGCTGATCGGGAAACAATTGATTCTGCTGAAGAAGAGTTTCTACTGAAGTAATATAAACGTACAAAGTAGGAATTATGCTGAAGTTATTCTACTGAAGTAGTGAAGCAGCTGAAGTACTGAAGCCGTGGGTTATTGTTAAATTCAAGATCCGGACTCAACTAGAGTGTATAATAACAATGATTGAATATGCACAGCGGAATAATAAGAACACAATCAAAGTTACCAACAAGGTTTTTCTAATAAGACTAATGATCCTCTATGGATCTTTACACCCTCTCTATAGAGGTTTTTCTTGAATGTTTTTCTGGAAAAGTTATCTCTAATACAAACTATGATGTTCCTTTTATAGACAAGGAACACTATTCCCTCTATTGGGAAAAGTAAAAGCATGCAACTAAAGTACAAGCATGCAACTAAATAATAAATATAAAACCCATACGCATGCCCATGCTATCCTTGGGCAGTCCACTAAAGCTAACCTCGGGCAGTACAATAATAAAGATGGGCTAACATATAAATAATAAAACTCATGCACGCCCTACATAGCTGCACGGCTTCAGCAGAAACAAGGCTTCACCACTTCAGCAGATTCCACGGCTTCAGTACTTCAGCAGAATCCACGGCTTCAGTACTTCAGCAGAATCCACAGCTTCAGTACTTCAGCAGAATCCACGGCTTCAGTACTTCAGCTGCTTCACTACTTCAGCAGAATCCACAGCTTCAGTACTTCAGCAGAATCCACGGCTTCAGTACTTCAGCTACTTCACTACTTCAGTAGAATAACTTCAGCATAATTCCTACTTTGTACATTTATATTACTTCAGTAGAAACTATTCTTCAGCAGAATCAATTGTTTCCCGATCAGCAGAATCACTGTTTCACAGAATTCCCAACAATAATAAAGATGGGGTCAATAGTTTGATTTCCATATTCTTGTCGTGGTATGATATAAACACTCTGACTGTGTTTGTAACCCACGAGGGTTTTGATTGGACGTGGGAAAAGGGTTACCTGATTGGCTGACATAATTTTTATTCATTTCTGCTGAAATTCAATGTGGGGTGATGTATGATTGTTATGGTGTGGATCATTAACTTGATTGGTCTATTGGGTTATCACGTGGGTTACAAAGTGTAGAGGTCTATCACATGAGATCACACGTGTAGTCAAATTTTTTTCCCTCCGCCGTTGCTGCTGAAGGTTTACGTAAGGTTAAACAAAATTTTGGTCCCCACTATTTTATTGTTTCTGCTAAAGTTCATAAGGTTGTTGCTGGAAGTTTACTGCTACATTCAGCTCTGTGCAATCTTTTCTCCTCAACATGGCAGAATTTGATAATAATAGGGATGATGTTATATTTCCTTATTTGATGGATGATGAGTACGAAGTCTGGGCTAAAAAGATGGAACACTGGATCATGAATAATGATATGAATGTCTGGAAGGTGATCCAAAATGGAAACAGTTTAAAAAGGGTTGGACGTGATCGTGATGGTAACTTCATTATTCGTCCTCCATCGACTGCGGATGAACACATGGCTGTGCAAAGAGAGTCAAAGGCCAGAACTATCTTGCTTAAATCTATTCCTGCTGATCATGTAGCAGATTTTCGCCATATGGATGATGGAAGTCTTATATGGAATGCTCTCAAAGCAAGGTATGGTGAAAAGGCTGATTTCAAGAAGATGAGCAAAAAAGTTGATGCTGAAGGTTATGCTGAAGGATTTGCCAGTCTGCCAATTACTTTCATGGGCATCTCTCAGGTACATACTTGTGATTATAGTTGTAAGGAGAGATATAATGAACTTAAGGAAGCCTATGATGATATGCAACCTAAGTATAATGCATGCTATGTTGACAATGAAGCTTATAAACATGCTTTCAAAACCTTAGAAAGACAAAAGGTGTGGTTTCAAAAGAATCAAGTGGCTTATGAGGAAAAGATTAGGGTGCTAGAAAGTGATCTAGAATTTGCTAGAATTGATTTAAAGCGCACTGAGAAAGAAAAAGCTACTGTTGTCTCTGAAAACCTAGTGCTAAAAGAGAAACTAGATGAGGAAATTGCTAGGCATAAAGAATGGTTGTTGAATGGAAGCAAGTTAGCTAGTCACATCTATGCTAGTCAAAATCCTAATACTCCTATAGGCTTAGGCTTTAAGAAATATGTAGGAATAGAAGCTAGGGATGACACTCGTAAATCTACACCTGCAGGATTAGCTAATTTTGTAAAAGAAGGTGATTTGCATGCTGTACATGGACCCATTAGAGGTGAATTCATGCCTATTGACCTATCCATTCCAGTTGACTTTGATGGATCACACCATTTATATAGCAAAAAGTCAAGTGACTTGCCAGTCCTTAGTAGCAAAACTAATGACTCTGTCTCTTGTTCTACAAGTGACAAGTCATCAGACCTAAAGTCCACTGACTATGCCTCATGTGATTCAAGTGAGAAGTCTGACTCACCTAAGCACACACCCATGACCACACCCAAGTCCATAGTAACTGATGATGAGCTCAAAACAAAGCCAGTTGCTTATTCTGTTAAACACAATTTTGCTTCTACTTCTGTTTCTGATAAGTTTATATGTAATAAACAAAGTTGTGTTAAGGATAAGTCGTTTAAGAAGAAATCTTGTTTTGTGTGTGGTAGTAAACTCCATCTTATTAAAGACTGTGATTATCATGAGAAAAGGATGGGTGTTTCCAATGGCCATAAGACTTCTAGACCCACATGGACTAATGTTGCTAGTATTCCTCCATTTGTTCCCAAAGTTGCACATGTGAAAGCAGGTAAACCAGTTCCTACTGGTAAACCAAAGGTGTATGCATCGGTTTCTGCTCGCAGGCTTAATAGGCCTTTTCCAGTTCCATCTGGTGGAGGATATTCTTCACCAGTTACTAGTGGTTGGTGGAACAGTAATGCAAGGCTTATGCCCTATAGACCTAAAAGTTCTTATTTTAAGTCATATACTCCTTATGTATCTCATATGAATAAGGCACATGGTGGAGTTAGTATGGCAACTGTTGTTAAGCCCTCAACATGTTATTCTTGGAAAACTCAAAGGAAAGTTTCATTCTGGGTACCCAAGAACAATAGTCTGTGTCAGGTGCATTGATTAAGGGGAGGCATAAGCCTAAGGGGAGGCTTATAGTTGTATTGTTTTTGTAGTCTAACCATTTTTGCAGCTGTTGGATCCTTATACGCCTAAGGGGAGGCTTAGTGTTTCGGATGACACTACAACTGTCTTTGGTTTCTGCTGCTGCTTGATGGTAACTTGTACATGTTTTGGTTATTTATATTCCTTATTAGTTTAAAAAAAAAAAAAAAAAAAAAAAAAAAAAAAAAAAAAAACCTCCCTATCTGTGTTCAGTTTCTACCCACTCTTACCTACAGGTTTTGGTGTTGGTTCATAACTACACCAGTCATGGTTTTCATCTCACCATGTCTTTCTGACACAAGAGTTGGCTAGCCCACAGGATTATGGCTTGTGGTAAAGGCTGCGGAAATCCATAAATGGTAATCAACTCACCATGATGATGACGACATTCCATCAAAGAGTTGGCTAGTCCTGAGCAAACGGCTACATGTAAAGACATGTCAAATCCGTTTATATGGTTGCTGGTTTGCCAATAAATCAGATGGTTATCAGTGTACCATAGTTTTCGAACTTAAACATTTGGCTACTCCAGTAGTGATGGCTATTGGTAAAGAGACATCAAATCCATTATTTTCAATGATTCACCTCTCACAGGAGTTAACACACCTGGATGTGATGAGAATAGTATGAAACTGATATGTATTGATGTACCTTATGTCATTTGTTGCTGCAAAGACCTCGCTTTTCAAAGTTTGGTCATCATAGAGATGAAATTATTTTGTTTCTTTGCTGATGTTCGAGTACAATCCTCTGGTTCTGAAGTGTTAAAGATTGTTGGGAAGGATTGTTGGGAAGCTTTGTTGATTAAAAAAAAAAAATCCTCTAGTTCTGAAATTATTAAAGATCTGGAAACTGGAACTTAAATGATACAATCCTCTTGGCTTCTACAATCAGTATCATTTAAATTCCAGTTTAGGGGAGGATTGTTGGGAATTCTGTGAAACAGTGATTCTGCTGATCGGGAAACAATTGATTCTGCTGAAGAAGAGTTTCTACTGAAGTAATATAAACGTACAAAGTAGGAATTATGCTGAAGTTATTCTACTGAAGTAGTGAAGCAGCTGAAGTACTGAAGCCGTGGATTCTGCTGAAGTACTGAAGCTGTGGATTCTGCTGAAGTAGTGAAGCAGCTGAAGTACTGAAGCCGTGGATTCTGCTGAAGTACTGAAGCTGTGGATTCTGCTGAAGTACTGAAGTCGTGGATTCTGCTGAAGTACTGAAGCCGTGGAATCTGCTGAAGTGGTGAAGCCTTGTTTCTGCTGAAGCCGTGCAGCTATGTAGGGCGTGCATGAGTTTTATTATTTATATGTTAGCCCATCTTTATTATTGTACTGCCCGAGGTTAGCTTTAGTGGACTGCCCAAGGATAGCATGGGCATGCGTATGGGTTTTATATTTATTATTTAGTTGCATGCTTGTACTTTTCCCAATAGAGGGAATAGTGTTCCTTGTCTATAAAAGGAACATCATAGTTTGTATTAGAGATAACTTTTCCAGAAAAACATTCAAGAAAAACCTCTATAGAGAGGGTGTAAAGATCCATAGAGGATCATTAGTCTTATTAGAAAAACCTTGTTGGTAACTTTGATTGTGTTCTTATTATTCCGCTGTGCATGTTCAATCATTGTTATTATACACTCTAGTGGAGTCCGGATCTTGAATTTAACAAGGGTTTCATCAAATGATTGATTTTCTGATTAATAGTCCCATTCACTATACTTTAACTGTTAAACCCACCATTCTTAAAGCTTATATTCATCAATTCTGGAGGAACGCTACCATTGAGAAGGTTGATGGCATGGAGGTGTTTAGCACTGTTGTGGATGAGCAGGCTATTTCTGTTTCTGAGGAGATCATTAGAGAAGTTTTGAGGCTTGATGATGCTGATGGTGTTGATAATCTTTCTGATGTTGAGATTGTTGCTGGTTTAGAGAGATTAGGATACACACACATAGGTGAAAAGGTACAATTTTTTAAGAGTTTGTTTTCACAACAATGGAAGTTTTTGATTCATACTTTGTTGATGTGTATGAGTAACAAGACCACAGGATTTAATGACTTTCCTTCAAAACTTGCTACTGCTATTATTTGTTTGTCTGATGGAAGGAAATTTAACTGCTCTCGGATGATTTATGAGGGGTTAGTTCATAACATTAGAAAGAAGGGTAAATACTATTTGTATCCTAGGTTTGTTCAACTGCTTGTGGAACATCAAATAAAGGAACCTGTTGAACATGCTAGAGAGTATGAAGTACATCATATGCTTCCTAGAGTTTTTGCTCATATGAGGAATCAGCCACCGAATGTTGTCATTAGAGATGTTCCTTTATTTCCTCACATGCTTAATTTGCCTACTGATTCTGAGTTTAATGAAGGTCTTGCATCATGGACTAGGAGAACACAGGGCACTCAGCTTCCTCAGGCTAGTGCTAGTGGTATGGTTAATGAGGTTGTCACAAAGAGTGGAGGTGACATGATTGGAAGGGCTTCCACTACTGATTCATGCTTTGATGCTGGTCAGGCTAGTGGAAACATCAATAAGACCCAACCTTTGGCAACTCCTAATGTGGAAAGTTCTTTGGAGCTTAACACAGGTGGAGGTATCCCTAGCCAACTGGCTGCTACAGGGTACATAGATGATCAGGCTCGGTCTGGTGCTATGTCTTCTAAATCCAAGGATTCACCTCTCGGAGCAGTTAACACAGCTCGAAGTGATGAGGATAGATTGGAACCTGACATTGAATTGACGGTTAATGACTTTGTACATGATGACTTTTCCAATGAACCACCTCTCGGACCAGTTCACACAGGTCGAAGTGGGGAGGATATTCTTGAACGTTTAAATGAATTGACGGTTAAGTGTGCTAAACTGGAGGGTACTGTTTCTGGTCTACAGGCGTTATTTGTGCTTCAGGGTAAGGATATTCGGAGGTTGAAGCATAGAGTGTTGGTTTTGGAGAAAGTGCAAAGACCTGGAGTTGCAGTTTTGAAAGCTCTGCGATGAAAGAAACAGAAGGTGAACTCCTCTACTGATCTGAATGTGAATGATGTATCCAAACAGGGGAGGAGTGATGGTATGAATTCAGGGGAGGCTGTGGATGTATCTGTTGGTGTAACTATGGAGGAAGATGTTGATAGTGGAGATCAAGATTTTTTGGTTTCTGATAAAGATGGGAATGTTGTTGTTCTTGAAGAATTGAAGAATGTTGACGTAGTGCAGAACACAACAACTGATAGTATACCTGAAATCATGGTTAGTACTTTTGTAACCACTGATGTTGTTTCAGATTTGGCTATTGTTCCTACTACTGTCATACCCACTGCTATCACAACTACTTCTACTGTTGTTACAACTCTTTCTGTATTACCATCTAAGTCTAAAGAAGTAGAGAAAGAGGCTGCGAGTACATTGATTAATCTGATCAAAACATCATCTATACCTACATCTATCATTGCACCTGTTTTATCTGTTCAGTCTACTGCTACTAAACCAAGAGGTAAAAGTTTGGTTATTGGTGAACCTTTGAAGAAGAAAATGGTTAAATCTAATGTTGGAAAAGGTAAAGAAGTAGTGCTGAAGTTTAAAAATAAAGCAGAACAAGAAGCTTATGATGAAGAGTATGCTAAAAGTCTTGAAGCTGAGGATAAAGCAGTTTTGGTGAAAAGAAAGCAAGATGAAGAGGAAGCTAGTCAGAAATTATTAGCTACATGGTATGAATGCCAAAACTATCTTGAAGCTTCTGAATTAATAAATGATGAGTATACTGTAAAAGAATGGGCTTTGTTTGATGATGATGAAAAAGCTAGACTTCTGGGTACATTGGCAAAGAAGGTTAGTAAAGAAAAGAAGCAAATTGTAAGAAAGAAACCTCCTACTATTGCTCAGTTGAGGAATGTATTGATGAAGATTATCAAGAATTCTGGCATACATGTTTCTGATAATCTTAGTAGGTGTTCATTTAACAGAATCTTGGAAATGTATGAGAGATGTATGAAAATTAATCATGATGATTTCTGTCCAATGAATTCTCAAAAGGAGAAAGAGTGGATTAAAGAACATGATGAATGGATGCAAAGTAAACGAAAAAGGACATCTGAGGTTCAGGTGACATCTGATTCTAAGAGATTGAAAGTTGTTGAAGATGTAAATCAAATTATTTCTTATGAGTTTAAGCTTTTAGATGGAAGTGAAGGAGTTTGGAAAATTCAAAGACTCAATAATGAAGTTTCTGAGTATAATAAATTTTCACAAATGCTTCAATATTTTGATAGAGATGATTTGATGAATCTTTGGATACTTTACAAGAATAAATTTGGTGAAGTACATCCAAATGATTATCATGAGAGGATGATGTATCATAATTTGAAGATTCTATTTGAACCTACTCATGTTGAACCTGAATGGCAAGGACTCTACAATGGTCAAGTTACTAGATGGTTTTTATATCAAACCTGTGGAGTTCATATTTTAACTGTTTCTGGAAAGGTTATTCATATGCTTGTAGAAGGTGATTATCCTCAATTGAATAAGCATCCAGGAATAATTGCTCAGATGTTGAAGCCTGGTTGTATCAAGATGTTATTATCCTATGATGGTTAAGCTTATGATTTGTTGAAGAAGTATGAGAAGATACTTAAAGCTAGTAAGTGTTTGGCTACATCCTCCAATTCAGATGTTTTGAGCTTATAGGAAACTTGAGAATTCTGTAAGAATTTATCAAGTTTAGGGGAGGATTATTGGGTTTTAGGTTCCTTGGATAATGAATTATTCTAAGTACTGGAACTACGGACAAGCTTGATGTAACCACGGACTGAAGAGTGTAACCACGGATGAAGATAACCGCGGCTAGTAGTATTATGTAACCTCTGATAGTATATAGTAAGCACTGCTAGTCTTGTATAGTCGGTTAGTTTATTGTATTTGATAAATATGGAAAAGATACTTATCTTGTAGGTTACGTATTGTATATTGTATAGGACTCCTTAGCCTATAAAAGGAGGTCCTAGGTTAGGTTAGATATACGTATGTTTTATATCTAAGGTCGATACACTTCAAGGTTGCAAAACCCTAATACTGTAAGAGTATTCGTATTAATAAATAATATTGAGGTGTTGAATGTTAATTGTTCTTCTTCTTAAGATCAAATGTTAAATTCCGCGTAATACTTGATAAGCTTTTGTTACAAGTCAGTTTCTATATTAGATTGTTTGCTAAACTGGGATCAACAATAGCTGTGACAGAGCTATCACTATTCACATTCCTAGTGTTAGTCAATCAAATTCCTGTTTTTGTATATTCAATATCATTTCAGCACACACAGTCGTTGTATTACAGTTTACACACTTCGTTGGGACTTAACGACCCGGGGATATAATTCTATACTCCCATGGATTTTAATTGTCTTTGGTCCTAGATTAGTTTGACTTTTATGGTTCACCATTCACAAGTGGTTGACTAATATAAAGATGACTAGTTTAGGGCCAATCAGGCTGCTTTGAGAGTTCTGAAATATTTGAAAGGGTCTCCAGGTTCTGGGTTACAGTTTGATAAAGAGTCTAATCTTAAGCTTCAAGCTTATGCAGACTCTGATTGGGCTAAATGTCCTTTAACTAGGAAATCTGTTACTGGATTTTGTGTTTTCTTAGGTAATTCCCTTATCTCATGGAAAATTAAGAAACAGGCTACCTTATCTAGAAGTTCAGCTGCGGCTGAATACAGAAGCATGGCTTCTACTACTTGCGAAGTGATTTGGTTGAGTAATCTGTTGCACAGTCTTGGTCTTAAAGAGTTGTTGCCTGTAGATATTTTCTATGACAATAGTGCTGCAATTCAGATTGCAGCCAATCCTATTTTTCATGAGAAAACTAAACACTTTGAGTTAGATGTGCATTTGGTTAGAGAAAAAGTTTCTACTGGAGTAATCAAAACAGTTAAGATTCATACAGATATGCAAGTAGCAGACATTTTTACTAAGTGTCTTGGTCAAAGACAACATACTTTGTTTTGCAAATGTCTTGGTATGTATGATTTGTTTGCAGGTGTTAACAATTGTGATAAGAGTAGCCGTCAAGCTAATGATGGAAGCAGTTTACAAGGTGAAGACTTGTCAACTTGAGGAGGGGTGTTAAATAATATGGAGGACTGAAGTTGTCAAGTATGAAAGTTTTAAAGGAAGTTTGTGTCTAAAGTGTAGAAAAGAGGAGTACAAGGGCTTAAGAGAAAAATGGTTGTGTATATAATCTCTCTTCCAGCTTAGGGTTTCAGATAACTTCTCATTCAATCGTTTTAGTCTCTCTCTCATACTTCACACAGTTGTTTTAGTCTTTGATATCTGTTAATATTCTGTATCAAGATCAATCTCTTTATTTGATATTGTTAAGTCTGAGTGTTAAGTGATCTTTGTAGTGAGTTTGCTGGTGTCTTCCTAGAAGAGATCAATTTGGTTTCTTTGTATTTGTACTGGTAAGCACCCAGTTGGGGACTTATCTTCTTACATTGTTATAATAAAATATACACCTAGGGGTGGTTGGCTGGGTGTAATGGTGAATTGTTGTGTGCTCTTGATCATTTTTACATAGGTTTTCGGCCTGGGAAAGACTTAACCTTTTAAAAATGCTAGCAATGTACCACACCTCTTTACCGGACCTGGAAAGAGCGTGTGCCAACAAGTTTCTGTAGGACATTGAGGTGATCAACTTTGTTGTAATAGACTACAACCGATCACAATGACTATCAATTTTTTTCACAAAATATCTTACAATAGAAACGAGTAGCAACTCCTCAAAAGTGTCTCTGGATACGTGTAATAACTTTGAGCAACTAAAATAAAATTAAAAAAAAGAATAATTAACAAAAGTGTTTTGGGGACCTAAATTTCGATAAACTACCATGGGCAGTTTACCACGACATTCTACTCGTTCCAAGCTTCGATATGACTGATCATGGGCCTGAAACGGAACCCCGCATCCAAAGTTATGCCCATTTTAGTGAACTTTTTTCCTTACACTATTTTGGGCCAACAAGGGCGCGTTCCTCGACACTTCACATGCATCACTTTTTTTCTTGGCTATCCGCATTAAAAGAGTGCCTCTTTTTATAAATAATTTCAGTATTTTCCTTATCTTCTTTCTTCATCTTTTACTTCCACCGGAACCTAACGTTTACATTGTAGCAAATGAAAGAAAACTAGATCTAACACAAAAATCGAATTCTCTTTTACCATCACATAAAATCATATTATGTAATTGATGCAAGTGTACATCAGTTTCAAAATTCTTCTAATACTTCGCAATCGTGTGGGAATTGCTAGAACAACCCATTGTCTCTTTAGTACACCAAACGTTCGTTCAACGTCTAGCCTTGCAGCTTCATGTGCGTTCTTATACCTTATTCACTTGTGATCATTTGAGCCTGGATTTGAAATAGACTTAATAAGAACAGCCCATTCTGGATATGTTGTCAGTAAGATAATATTTGAATATATAATTCACGCCATAACCCACAAACGGAACTTATGGTACTTTCCCTTGTTTGAGATCATTTAAAAGAGTCGATTGATTTATAACGTTGATGTCATTATTCGAACCAATAACATCAAAGAACACATGCCAAGTCTATAAATCTTGTGAGGCAATCCCTCATCATCTAGATCATCATAAAAGAAAATTTGATCGTCATACATATTTTTTTAGTTGGTAAATAGTTGATATAATGAAGAAGAGAAGTATGAAAAAAATGTAAAAGAGAAGTGAGGTTTTATGAAGTGTAAAAGTGTGGTTAAAAAAAAGTTTTTTTAGTGTATTAAATAGTGCAATGTTAAAAAAATATTGGGAGAACTGTCCATTGTTTTGGTTGCATGTCAAACCGTAACATTACAAAGGTTGGGGTGATCGGTCAAGGTTTTGTTGGGCTAGTAGTAGGAACGCGGTCGGGCATTCGATTAAAGGGTCGACCAAGCCATTAGCTTTGGCTTAAGCACCAAGTTGAAAATAATACTAGTAGCAAACACTTTAGAGGTGTTAAATAAAAATGAACTCCAAAATAAACAAAAAAAACCTTGGAAGGGAACTTACCAGCGAAGCTTGTGTAAATGGGTGGGAATGATTGAGCTTGAGCTCCTCATAAAGAAAAAGTAATAAAGTTAGTGAGGCTAGATACGGAGCGATGCTTGTAAGACTTTTTGTTGTAAGACTTTTCAAAGATGAAATAGTAGTGCTCAACTATCGATAGATGATGTGTTTTTGATGTAGACTAAAAACGAGATAAACACAAATTGAACCTGTTGATCTATACGAATACCATGAACAGCGCTTACAACTATTTTTGATTTAAACGGACATCGATAATCAAGACAAATTTGGCAAAGCTTCCAAAATTAGACTTTTCATATATCATTCAACTGATTTTCCAGAGTTACAATACCATTATTAATAGCTCACAAAACTTAAATGGGGTTACAATACCATTATTAATAGCTCACAAAACTTAAATGGGCTTCAAAAGACAAACGGGCCGGGCGCTAGCCCACAAAGCCCAACAAAACTAGGAAAAAACATAAAAATATAAATAACTTATAAAATAGAGTGTTTTGGGGACCGGAATTTCGACAAACCACCGTGGGCAGTTTACCATGACATTCGACTCGTTCCAAGCTTCGATATGACTGATCATGGGCCTGAAACAAAGCTCCGTGTTAGTGTACTTTTTTTCTTACTCTGTTTTGGGCCAACAAGGGCGCGTTCCTCAACACTTCACCTGCATCACTTTTTTTTCTTGGCTATCCGCATTAAAAGAGTGCCTCTTTTTATAAATAATTTTCAGTATTTTCCTTATGTTCTTTCTTCATCTTCTACTTCCACCAGAACCTAACGTTTACATTGTAGCAAATGAAAGAAAACTAGATCTAACACAAAAATCAATTTCTCTTTTTACCATCAGTTTTAGCTTCTTCTATTTTCTTTAGACCGAAAGATAAAGAAATTTGTAATGGCACAACAAATTGTTACTAACTTGGTTGGAAAGATAGTCGAAAAATTATTTAGGAAAGCTAAAGAGGAGATTAGTTACATGTCGAACTGCTCCGAAAACGTTGAAGATCTTAAGAGAGAAAATGAAAAACTAACGCAGATGAAGGGTAGGGTTCAACAAAAGGCAAGAGCAGCAAAGGAAGTTGAAGGCGATAGGCTCTTAGATGGTGTGGAAGAAAGGGTGGTCAACGCTGATTCTCACATGTCTGAAGCAGAACAAGTTATTCTTGGGTTCGAAGCTAATGCCAACAAGACATGCTTCAACTTAGGAATGTGTACCAATCTGGGCACTCTTTATCGTTACGGTAAGAAGGTGGCAAACATGACTCCCTCACTTTTAAAAGTCCAAATAGATGGCGAGAGGTTTAAAACTTGTGTTTCTGTTCCTCCTCTTGCACTAGGAGTCCTAGATGTCTAAGAAAGGCATAACATTGATGGTCTTTTTTTTTGGGTAAAAGGTCAAAGACTCGGTAAATATATTACTCCAAAAAAAGTTTAAATACAAAGGATATGGGTGAATCCCATATCTCAGCCCGTTAGATAGGCGAAAAGCTTACATAACAAGATACTTCCTATTCTCTATACAAGAAAATAAACCATTTCTCAAAAGATAACATTAGACTCCTTGGGAAACAAATTACTTCCTACCAAGGCTTGGACCTTGATACCATACATGTTATAATAAGCCATCCAAATTCCCTGGAAGATCGTGGACCTGATCCACATAGTCATCATAATCATAATTATCATAATCATCTTCACGAGCATGACCACCACCAAATAGATTCATTGACTCATCAAAAGTGTTCACAACCTCCTTTTCATCACTATCGGAGTCAACAATCTCTCCCACCTTAGAGAATGGGTTAACCCTCTTAGTAGAAGAAGTAGACGCAAAATCCTTTTTATTACCTAGATAGTCAACCTTTTTAATAGGATTACCATCATCATCAACAAGACTAGCTTTCCCACCAATAAGAAGCTTTTCAAACTCTCTAATTTTCTCAACAATAGGGGTAAGACCAACCTCGTTAGCTCCCGTTGAGTCACTCACAAGCGGTTCTTGTGATACATTACCGGTCTTAGGAGACCCAACCTCCTTTGCTTCCATTGTACTACCAGAATCCACTACATCAGTAGGAGTGCCACATTCATCAGTATCGATCGTAAAGGATTAGATATAGCAATGTTCATCCCACTCGTACTAGCCACTTCAGTGGCTTTCTTCTTTATGTTATCCACCTTCTTGGGTTCCGGAGGAGTCGATTTAGGTTGATACCTAAACTTAGGACCCACACCCAGTTTAGTAAAACCTCCCTTGCCTGGAACACTTTGACCACCATTCCTACCCTTATTCTTGTTATTGACAATTTGAAAACCATCATTAGCACCCTGTGTCACACCCCCAAATTACCTGTTTTGCAGCGGAATGGAATTCCTGGGGATTGACTGTCATAGCATCACAATCATAGTTATATTGAACGACCTAAAGTGTCGTTTGGAAAATACATCGTTTGATTTAAAAAAAATAATCAGAGTTACAAAGTATAGGTCCCAAATGAAAGTTACTATGTGCGGAAAGTAAGTTTAGTACAAGTCAAACGATGTTTTTAAAGTGTATAAATCCCATGTGAGACGCGTCGTCACCACGACTCTATGGTAAGCCCACATGCATGGCATGAAGTGAATGCCTTAGATACCTGAGATAAAACATGCTTAAAACAGTCAACACAAAGGTTGAGTGAAATTCATAGGTTTAATTAATTCGTTTGAACACAATATTCGTAGTGTGAGTTACATTGTTTCACACTCATCGTTGAAAACAAAACAACATTTATTTCACTAAGTTCATGACAACCAAAGCGTAAACCTCGTACCAATAGAAATTGGTAAAATCGTTTCATCGCAGCCCTAATAGGTAAACTTGCCAATTTACCTTAATGATTCAAATATATTGCTTTCTATTTCCCCTAACTGGGTCAATAAGAACGGGAGTGTTAATTCCAATAGGCCTATTCACAATATTCGCGCTCACTCGCAAGTGACTAATGGTGCATGATGTAGGGACTTCAAACATGACAATTGATTACTTAGTGACAATAAAACATTTTGATATAACGTACAGTTCAAAGCATTTGTGTTCGATTAAAAATTATAGCATGTATCTCCCCCAAGAGTTTGTAAAACCATTAAGTAATAGAAAGTGGGGCTATGAACTCACTTGGTACAATGATGCGATGACAAAAGTGCGTACACTGAAATGATGCGCAATCTCTAACTGCGACCTATTATGATTGATATGATATATAATAAGTCATGATGTAATGTTATGCATGCAATTCGGATGATATTTATACCACTTATGAATTTTTGAAAACAATACTTCTCGTCGAAAATATAATCTTTTAACGTCTTGACCATTTTTAAATTACTTCACATGTATTTACGTTGAAATGATATCCGACGATAATCATTTGGTGATTTATTAAGAGAATATAACTTTTCGTCGTAAAATAATGTTATTGAAATTTCCATGAAAGTGACAAAAACGGCCTCTAAAAGCTAGTCGTAAAATGGTTCACGTCGAGCGTTAGGAAACAAACTCAACGGTTTTGGGAAGCTTGAATCATTATCTCAAAGTTTTAGTGTTTAAGTTTTCATCCTAGAGGTCTCGATCACGGAGAAAAATATAGGTAAAGTATGGTACTTTTGTCCAAAATGTTGTTTAAGGATGGTTTTCGGCAAAGTTTGAGTGACTATATGTTATTCGTTACAACTCCGCTCAACAAACGGTTGGACATTTTGGAAAATATGCTAGGCGAACTTACTTTTACTAGAAGACATCACGTTATAAAAAGTTCTACATCATTGTTAAAAACGTCCGCCAACATGGTCCTTTAGTTGCCGTAGTATGTTTTTAATAGAGAATATATTAATTTTGCTAATAGAGTAAAGTTACGGCAACTTGGTTTATCGCGTGTAATTTAATCGTTACAAGTCCGTTTTCTACGTTTTTTACATCCTTAGATTCGTGTCAAAGTATACTAATATATTTTTGATAATTCGACACAATTTATAAAGCTTAAGACTCATTTTTGACTAGTAAAGAGTGACATTTTCATGCTGAAATTTCCAGAATTTATAGTTTTTGACGCTCAACTTGAAAAATTCATAACTTCTTCGTTATAACTCCGTTTTAATCCGTTCAAGCGGCCACTGTTTCGTTTTAAAGTGTATTTTCTAAATATCTAGCCCAAAATATTATACCCACTGTCGGATTTTCCAGAATTTAATTTTAAGAACAGACCCTTTTCAAAACGTGTCGAAATGAGATTTTCTCGCGCCAAACCTATTCTAACCCATTCAAAACAACTCCGAAGCTATTATAATCCTACCATACACCTTCTTAGGGTGTCATGGGTTCCTAGACATCACCAAAAGTGACATATTACAAGGGATAATTATATGATGACTTATATATATATATAACTCTTAAAAACAATGTAAAAAGTGGTATAAACATCCATAAGACTTGCATGTTAACTCAAATATGATGAAATGACTATGAAATAAATATGAAAGATGAAAAATGGATATAATATGCTTACTAGTTTACTTGATGAGGTGACAAGAACAAAGGATTTAACTTAAACACCCTAGGTTTTTATTTCAAAACCTAAACAAAGAGTGTATTCTAGATTGTATCAAAACTTGACTTGAGAAATTTGATGAATTCCTTCTTGAACACAAGGGTGGCCGGTTTTAGGAGAGGAAGAAGAGAAGAGAGAAAATTTTGACTAGAAGACTTGAATTATTGTGATTGTAAATGTGTAAGTAACTTTGAGTGTATATCTATACAAGAAAATTTTTACCAACTCTTGTGACTCACCCCCCCCCCCCTCTTGCCGGCCAAGGGGGAATGTATTTCTAAAATATATATATATTTTTTTTCATTTATTTATTATGTATATAAAAGGTGTAAGTAAATGTAGATAAGATAAATTAAGTTGTAACTTGTATATATATATTTGTGCAATTAGGGTAGTGTTGTCTAAAAATAAATTTTAATGAATCAAAGTAAAATATATTGTAGTTATAAAAGTTGTAAAAATACATTTCTTGCACAATTTGAGTGAAATAATAATTGTCGTGTGGTTTTTAAGAAAAACGTCGTAATAATACAAATTTAACAATTTATATACAAAATAAATTTAAAACACTGGGTAAACTCAAAATATTATTTTTATAAACTAATATGAGTATAAAAATATATCGGGATAATTTTTGGAAGTAATGGATCAATTGTTCAAAATAATTAATTACGCGATAACGTTTATTTAATATGAAAATTATACGTTTATTGTAAAATGCAAAACCATGCATGAACTAATATGATGATAATGATGTTAATGAAATGTAGACTAAACTTAGTCTATATGAAATGTCCTCGATGATATGATCATGAATTCACAACTAAACCATTACGGTTACGTGAATTTGATGCTCGTAAACCCAGTTTACGATAAACGATAAATGATGAAGCATGAATAATGTTTTGAAATATGTCTTGAAAATACGAGTTGTCACACCCTGTTTAGGCTAAGTAGGAGGTGGAACATATTTAGGACAATCAAGCAGCGTATGACCAAAAAGCTTACATGTATCACACCGAGGCGGTTTCCATTCGTATTCAACCCGAATCTTTTCAATAATATTGATACAAATCATAGGAATCTATAGTATAACAGGTGTAGGAAAGACCACACTAGCCAGGAAGTTGCTGTCACTGTGAAAAGTTTATTTGCTGCTGTTAAATTTATAATAGTCTCACAAACCATTGATGCTAAAAGGATTGAAGATGAGGTTGAAGCGGAAGCAAAACGAATTGAGAAAGGCAAGAAGATTCTAGTCATCTTAGATGATGTGTGGGGGAGGTCATGACGGATGAAGTGGGTATTCCCCGTGGAGCGAACTACAAGAATTGCAAGGATTTATTGACGTCTATAAGCACCGTCTATGAAACAATGAATGCTACCTGTTAAATTAGTGTAAACTCTTTGCCAACAAAAGAAGCATGGATTCTTTTCAAAACAACCCAATCAAGTATTTAGGATGATTCATCATAATTCATTCAATCAAGTCGTTAGGATGATTATTTAAGGGGTAATTGTATATATATCCTTCCAAAGCCACAAAATTACATATATATTCAACCAGAACTCATAATTACATATATAATCTTCTAAAACTTTAAAATTGTCAAATATATTCAAATTCTTAAATATATTTAATAGAAAAAAATTTCTAATAATTATAATTGATATATAAAATGACGATTATATCTTTATTCTTATTAATTTTTTTTTACAATTAGAAATTATGCTTTTATTAGTTTGTATTTTATTATGTCATTTGATCTTTATATACAAGTAGCCTAATGTATAGTGGGCCCTAGTCACCCAAGAAAGTACCTAGAGTACTAGCTACTAGTAGTAGGGTAGTACTTGAAAAGTACAAAGGTAAGGACTTGTAACTTATTTATGATAGTCGCCTAAGATTTGGAGGACGACCTTCGCCGATGGGGCATTTAGAGAAATTGACTTATTTTGGGACACAAGAGAAGTACGATTGTACTTTTGAGGTATTTTGAGAAGGGGATATACTGTAAGAACCCCCACTATAGTCAACCGTACAACATCGCGAAGCATACAGTACAATACCGCGATGCACACAGTATAACCTTTTATTGCGTGCAATGATTGAAAACCCCCTATAGGAGGGGTTTGTATAAAATGCCTCTTAGAGAAATAACTCAAAAGAAAATATCCCAAGATAGGTGGCTTAAAACGTGGGAGCGGCTCAGATTTCTTTGATCATATCTAACACTTAAATTAGAAAACGTTTTGTTGCCCACTCCTTCTGAACCGGCACTTATTAAAACACGTATCACATGGGCCACCAGAAACCTAAGTTGACTTTGTTGCAAATGAAACAAAACTAATCTAACACAAAAATCAATTTCTCTTTCAACAATCACTTTAAACACATCAACAACCCAATAAAAAGTTAAAGAAAATTGTAATGGCAGAACAGGTTGTTACTTCCTTGGCTGGAAAGGCAAAAGACTTATTGATTGGGAAAGCTAAAGAGGAGATTAGTTACATGTGGAACTGCTCTAAAAACGTTGAAGATCTTGAGAGAGAAAATGAGAAACTAACGCAGATGAGGGGAAGGGTTCAACAAAAGAAAACAGCAGCTTTAGAAAACGGAGAGAGGCTCTTAGATGGTGTGGAAGAGTGGGTCGCCAACGCTGAATCTCACATATCAAAAGCAAAAGAAGTTATTGATGGGTTCGAAGCTAATGCCGACAAGACATGTTTAAACTTAGGAATGTGTATCGATCTGGGCACCCTTTATCGTTACGGTAAGATGGCGGCAGACAAGGCTCCTTCACTTGTAAATATCCAAAAAGATGTCGGGACTTTTGAAACTTGTGTTTCTGTTCCTACTCGTGCACTTGGAGTCCTAGATGTCTACGAAAGGCATAAGATTGATGATCTTGAAACGCATAAGTTGTGTTTCGAAGAGATTATTAAATCTATTAAAGATGACAACATACAAATCATAGGAATCTATGGTACAGGAGGTGTAGGAAAGACCACACTAGCCAAGGAAGTTGCTGTCACGGTGAAAAGTTTATTTGCTGCTGTTGAATTTATAACGGTCTCACAACCCGTAGATGCTGAAAAGATCAAAAATGAGGTTGAAACGGCAGCAAAACGAATTTACAACGGCGAGAAGATTCTAGTCATCTTAGATGACTTGTGGGGGGAACTCAAGCTGGATAGAGTAGGTATTCCCTATGGGGCGAATTACAAGAATTGCAAGATTTTGTTGACGTCTAGAAGCAAAGATGTCTGTGAAACAATGAATGCTACCCGTTTAATTAGTGTAGACTCTTTGCCATCAAAAGAGGCATGGATTCTTTTCAAACGTGTGGTTGGGGATACTGTGGAGACCGATGAAAATTTGAAAAAAGTTGCAGAGAAGGTTGTAGAAGGATGCGGCGGGTTGCCACTCATCATACAAGCTGTAGGTGCAGCTTTGAAAAATGAAACCATCGAGTCGTGGAAAAAAGCTCTCACACAACTACAGAAACGTATAACGTCATATATAGATCCAAAGATAAGTTTAGCATACTCTCATTTGCAGCTAAGCTATGATTTCCTTGAAAGCGAAGAGGCGAAATTATGCTTCCTACTGTGTAGTATGTTCCCTGAAGATTTCGACATTCCATTAGAATGTTTGGCACATTATGGGGTTGGTCTAGAAATTTTTGAGGACCTTGATAGCCTGGAGGATGCAAGAAATCGAGTTCGACATGCAGTGACGATCCTCAAATCCACTTGCTTGTTGTTGGACGGGGACGATAAATCAACAGTAAAAATGCACGACGTTGTTCGTGAAGTAGCGTTGTTAATTGCTTCTAAAGGTAGCAACAAATTTTTGGTAAAGGCTGGGATAGGTTTGACAGAATGGCAACCAAGAACTAAAAGGGTGAAAAGTTGCACAGGCATCTCACTCATGGAGAATGATATCAGTAAGCTTCCTGATTACGAGCTTGAAATTCCACTCCTTGATATTTTCCTTATACAAGGAAATCAGCTGTCAACAATTCCCGATAAATTTTTTCTAGGCGTAAAAGAAGCTAGAGTTTTAGATTTTGAGTATAATGAGATTGAGTCCCTACCACCATCATTGAAGCAACTTACAAAATTGTGTATGCTCAATCTTGGTGGAAACACAGAGCTCTGTGATATTTCTATACTTGGGCACCTCAGATCACTTGAAATTTTAATTCTCAGTGACACAGGGATTGAAGAAATTCCTCAAGAGATCGGATATTTGGTCAATTTAAGGCGGCTAGAAGTTAAAGGATGTCGCGATCTATCTCATATAGCACCAGGTGTGTTGTCAAAGCTCCGTTGGTTGGAAGAGTTGCATATTGGATACTATCCGGTCGAAGACGGGAATAACAAGGGTCTTATGGAGATAGGCAAACTGTCGATGCTAACATTTCTAGATTTATTTGTGCCACGTATGCATCATATTCTTACTAAAGGTGTGTGTTTTACAAAATTGAAAGGATTCGTCATACAAATCGGAGGGTGTGAAATCTATCGCGTTGCGGAGGTTGTACATAAAAAGACTCTGATTCTGGGAATAATTGATGTCGACACCACATCCATGTTGCAAGTTAAGGAATTGATCGAGTTTAGTGATGGTATAATTTTTGATAACGTACACAATCAAAAAAATATCGTGCCTACAATGTATTGTGAAAGTTTGGATGACGTGACTACAATTATGTTATCTCATTGTCACGGTCTTTTGAGTTTAGTGGACTCAAGCGCTTGGGATGTAGATGAAGAACTTGGTGGAGAAAATACAAAGAAGCAATTTTTTTCGAAGCTGGAACACTTTATTCTGTTGGGTTACAATAAGTTGCATGTTCTATGGAACTGTCCAGATCAATATATAAGCCTTAAGAACCTAGTGACACTCCACATTTCTGGTTGTCATGAGTTAGTGAGACTATTCTCTGTTAATGTAGCACGAGGGCTGTCAGTTTGAAAACTTTAACAATACAGGAATGTAACAGTTTAGAGGAAGTGATATGTGACGGGGATGAAGGTGATATGGACATGGTCGAGTTTCCTCGCTTGTCAAGATTGAATTACGTAAGTTAAAAAAACTCAAGAGCTTCTATGCTGGAAAGGTAAACATTCCTTCCTTGGAATTTGTGGAGATTTATAGGTGTAAAAGAATGGACGAATGGGGTCATAATGGAACCTATGTTACACTGAATCTCAAGCGTGTGAATAAGGTATGGATATTGCCATGCATGCTAAATAATTGCTTTAATATATATATATATATATATATATATATATATATATATATATATATATATATAGAAAAGGAAAAAAGTTACCTTTTTATGATGGAAATTCTTTTATCTAATAGGTTGAGACAATTGCTCCCCTGCTAACCTCTTTATGTTACTGTCACAGGTACATGATGGGTACGAAAAATGGCTTATGGGTATGTATTTATTTTACGGATTTATGTATTTCATTATGAAATTCCCACTAATAAATGCTTACAACTACGATTTAAGATCATATGACAAAAACATTTTTTACATACAAAAGAATTAATCTTCACATTTCATCTTTATTTGATCTAATTGATAGACATTAATCTCAATAAATAAAAAAACTCACTTTTATCATTTCTTTTCAAAAATTAATATCTTTCAAATCGTTAAGCCGAAAAAAATATACCATTACGACAAACATTTAATTATTTTTCTATGAATAAACACTTTGATATACTTTCGATACAAAAAAATCGTGTTTTTCACTTTTTTTACATTTTTTGTTACTGAAATTTGCATGAAAAAAATCATATGTGGTTAAACACTAATGTGAATATCACATGTGATATTAGTGTTAAATCACATATGATATTACACTAATATCACATGTGATATTACATATCACATATAAATTCCGTATGTGATTTAACACTAATATCAAATGTGATATTTAAATTAGTGTTTAATCACATGTAATTTTTTTTATGCAAATCTCAAATTCTAAAAAAAAAGAGAAAAAAAAAAAAAAAACGAAAAAACGTGAAAAAAATGATTTTCTTTTTTCTTTTTTCGAAAGTATATTAGAAAAATATAATTAAATGCTCGTCGCGATGGTGTAATTATTTTCGCTTAACGATTAATGGTTTAAGAGATATTTAAATTATAAAAATAAGTGAAATAATAAAATGCTTTTAATCTCAACTATTGATTTCTTTTTAAATGAAAGGTAAGGATGAATCACTTAGTATGTGATAAAAATTTGTTATGTTTTTTTAGAAACTACACTATAAATTGGTTCGTAATGGGGCAAATTACCAAAAAAGTCAAATATTTTCGAAAGTTACACTACAATTTTTTTTTCGCTAGAGAGTCACGTGACCCTTGTGACCCCCCTTTATCTCCGCCCCTGTCTATAACTATAACTAAAATCAGTATCAAATGATGTTACAATAATTTTTTGTGTTAATTGTTTACCACATCACAAGAAATCTGCATAAGAAATAATCTTGAAGTGTAAATTTGGTGCCTAATTTTTGATTATTCATATTAAGGATAAATTTGTATCAAAGATGATTTAAGTGAAAATTTGTAATTGCACTAACTTGAAGTTTTTATGCGTGGTCATATACTAGGTACGTATGATGACCAAGTCAAGCAAGTTGTTGGACTCAAAGAATGGCCCACATTAAAGTAGTTTGATCGAACCCCCAGTACAAAAGAGTTCAAGAGAATTAAAGGAAGTGGAAGTCTGATTGTCAAGAAGTCTAGTATATTCAAGCAATATTAGTTTAAGGTTTGAGCTTGGATTTCCATCTTTCAACTCATTGCATGTTTTATTTTTGATGTTTCCAGAATATTTATGACAAAACCAAATTAAATAAGTTGTATTTGAATATTTGTCCTTAATGATAAAATCTCCTTAGCGGTTGTAACTCTTTAAATTCAAAACAAAAATGACCTTGTTAAATACACCAAAGCAGGTGATTAGCTCAGCTGCAAAATAACAACTTAAAGGTTATCTAAAACTACTCATTATCATGTGTTCTATTACATGTTACAGCTACAATGTTAATTTATATAGAAACAAACTATCTACTTCTTAGGGCGTAAACGAGTAGAATTTTGGCAAGGGTCGACTCGACTCGACAATAGTATGTACGGCTCAATTTCAACGAGCCTTAATGAGGGAAGCTTAAGATCGGCTCGATAAATGTTGAATTCAACTCAAGCTCGGCCCAAAGAGCATGATTTATTAGTAATTATGTGCTTTTATAACCAACTAAAACTGAAATATAAGATTTAATTTGAGTTAATTCTTCATCAGCATCAGATTCTCATTTTTTTTTCTTAAGATCTTCGACGTTTTCGGAGCAGTTCGACATGTAACTAATCTCCTCTTTAGCTTTCCCAATCAATGAGTTGACTACCTTTTCAACCAAGGAAGTAACAACCTGTTCTGCCATTACAAATTTCTTTAACTTTAGATCTAAAAAAAAAAGAAGACGCTAAAAGTGATAGTTAAAAGAGAAATTGATTTTTGGGTTAGATCTAGTTGTTTTTCATTTGCAATAAAGTCAACGTGGGTTGTGTTAGATCTAGTTTTCTTAAAAAAATACTGAAAAATATTAACTATATGTTAGATCTAGTAATAGCCAAGTGGCCCACGTTGTTAGTGTTTTAATAATCATTAGTGCCAGTTCAGTAGGATTGGACCCAAAAAGATTTTCTAATATTAGGCCTTGTTTGTTTTTTCAAATAAGCTCTTTTTTCCTCTAATGTCTGCAGGCGCGCAGACAATTTCTTTGAAGACCGTTTGTTTTTTTTCAGACATAAGAGGGTAAAATCACTTCTTTCCTCTTCTACTATGCAGACATAAATTTCCTCTTTTTTCCACTTCTTTCAATCACTTCTTTTTTCCACTTCTTTCAAAAAAAAAAGAAAAATGAAAGAAGTACTTCAATAGCACAAAAAACAAACGGTCTTCTTCTTGCAAATGAAGTGCTTAAATGTACCTCTTCTTCTGCAGACATGGTTTGCAGATGAAGAGGTAAAAGCTCTGAAAAAACAAATGACACCTTAGTGTTAAATATGATTTAAGAAATTTGAGCCTCTTCCACATTTTAAGCCATCTATCTTGGGGTATTTTCCTGAGGTTTTCAACCATATAGGCGGTACAGTCATGCTCTGTTAACAGTCAATCAATGAACTTGCAATTAGCTCTCGTTTATTCGTGAAAAATTACACTCTTGCTTCGTGATACTGTCATCAGACCTATGTCACAAACTCACGATCACGCATCATTATACATTGAACAACAGAAAACTTTATAAAATCATACTCAATCGGTGCCATGTAGATATCATATCCATCAACATCAAATTGTTATGACCAATTTGTCATTTTAATTACCACCCATCAGGTATATTTAATATTTAATTTCTATTAACGGCAAGTATTTCAGCAGGAGCTTTAGTCCTAACATGTCTCCATATCATATTAACCACGTCATCTTTCTATGGAGGGTTCTGATATTCAAAACGATGTCTGATTTTTTGAGCCGATTCCACATTCTAGGCCACCTATAAATCAATTTGCTAACATGACGACAAAAATGTTATTATGTTGATAATAGTTGATTAAAATATGCATTCTTGTGTTAGTGATAGTGATGAATCAACGCCTTAATGACATTTTTTTGAGAACGTGTTGTGGGATTAAGCCATAACCTTGATACGTGACGTGGTATATAAAAAATAATAAACTATATAAACAAAAATAAAAAATAAAATTATTGCGTTCGAAAAAGAAAAGAAAACAAAAATGTTGAGGTGACTCAAGTCGGAGTCCAAAACTTAAACGAATTATTAGTGTGAACAGTGAAAGACGAAACATGCTCCATGGGAGGCTGGACATGCTAGTTGTCGCACAACTTATTTATAAACACCTTTAAATGGCTCATATAACATATGATAATTTGTAGTACAACAAGTGTCGAGTGCGCTCTTTGTTCTTGTTTCAATGCCCCCAAACTAGCGTCCTTCGTCGATGTGTTGTCCCATCTTTTTTGTCGGTGTATCAAACTACATGCTTCGAACTATTACAATCCAAACCTTCGGTACATGGCCTCTCCTTGATAGACGGTTGTAGGTCTTTTCAATCAATAATTAGTGTTAGAGCATCCTTAAAGTAGATGTATATATAATAGGAAAGGTTGTAGTTAATACACATGAACTTGTGAGAGAGAAGTTCATGTGTGATAACTAACTGAAAAACGAGAGCGGTTTATAAATGTTTATAGGAATAAATAAGTAAACAATGAGAGGAAAATTTGATGAGAAGCGTTTTAGTATATAAACTCACTCACACAGGTGACTCAAAAATGCACACACTTCTGGAAAAGCTCTTTGAATGTATATTTTTAACTCTATTTCTTAATTTTCACACCCCAATAGCCGATTAAAACTTCGAAATCTCTAACTATGTTACGTTTTAGAAATGTTTATCTTGTGTATCAGCTATAGCCTGCACTTTCTAAGATGTATATGCAAATTTTCAAAATTGTGGTTTCATGGATATATCCGATCAAAGTAGATGCCAAGTAGAAATACATTTAAGACTAAAAATTTGTGAAATTATAAAAAGGGCAAATTGTCTGAAAAGGCATCGAACTTGCCACGTTTTTCTTTTGTGAGCATCGAACTTTTTTTTTCCCCTAAAGTAGCCCTAAACTTGCCTAATTTTCCTATTGTAGCATCTAATCAAAAATTAATTACATAAATTTACATAAATCATCCCTGTGGCTCTAAACTATTACACCGTTCATCCTTGTGTAACTTTATATCATAAAATCTATCTTCTACTCTTTCTCACATCCCTTTTACTGCCTCTCCCTCTCCCTCTCTCTCTAGCACCACCACACCGACACCTCCAGATAGAGGAGCTTTCGTGGATCTTTGTTGCTTCTTTTAGTTCTTCGTATTGAAGAAATCGTGTACTAGTAGGATGTGGAAACGACCCTCCAGATGGAGGAGCTTCCGTGGATCTTGGCTTAGCTGTATTCACGAAAAGAAAACATAAGAAGGGTAAATGAGGTGTATTATAATAGCTTAGTGTTTCCCGTATATAACCAATTCTATTGCAGCTACTATTATGTGACCCCTAACTAACCAGATTCACGCTACCCAAACACTAGAAACTGATTATGTGTGACTTGAAGACGTAAGTATCAGATAATTAAGTTGAGTTGCATAATTAATATAGGTTCATACCGATTTCCTTTGGCGATGCTTCTGGCTTTCGTCGACGTGAAGCACATGAACAAAGTATAAGAACACAAATAACAATAACCGAAAGGATACCAGCACCAATGCCAACAAGAAGAATCAAGCTAAGACGTTTTCCACTACCAGATGTATTTTTTGATGTCGAAGGTGAAGGCTTTGACAGGGGTGCTTTGGTGGGCGGTTTAGCAATGTGAGGTGCTACAAATATATTGCAACCATTTAAGTTTTAATATGCACAGTTATGAGACGAAAAAAAAATAGAAAGATATCAGGTCAATAACTTTTATAGAACATTATCAATTTATCATGAAATTACCTGGGGCAGGAGCAACAGGTTTGAACCATGTCATGTTTAGAAGCTGGTAGCCACCGACAAGTTTGGGGTCTAATTGAACCTTGTGCGTTATAAGTGAAGAGTTTATTGCGGAAACTTCACTTGAAGTAAAACTAATTCCTGTATGTGGAGTTATTGTTAGTTAATAATATCGAAATTAAAAGACCAAAAATTGACAAGAATCTTAATCTTTTATTGCTGTGAAATATGTTATTTACAAAGAGATCAATCCTATCTATTCATACTAATCTAAAAGATACCTTCTAACCATCATAACCCTTCATGAAAAGTCTTGTCCTTTGATGAATCAGTTTGGTGGCGCCTCTTTCTGAATCGGTACATCTTCTGAAGGTGTCGATACCTTCTGATGTAGGTTACCATCTTTGGTTCTTGTCAAATTTAACCCCTAACTATACTATGCTTTATTTACTCTAATACCCCTTATACTAATATTTAGTTTAATATTCCAATATTCCCCCTTAAACTACATATTAGTTTAACCGAGGCCTTCTGGTTCCTTGCTGTCAGAGAAGTGTTGTTTCGTCATCTACATCCCAGATCAGGTTTGCCTCCTCCTTCTTTTTCTCTGATTTTGGACATTCGTTCCTGTAATGCCCAAGTTCATGACACTTATGACACCGTATGCGACTCTTGTCCCGCTGCACTCAACTATCGCCTTGACCTTTCCTGGACCCCTGACCTCTTCCCTGGCCTCGTCCAAAGTCTCCATGATTTGAGTTTCCACAACCACAATGTTCACATCTCTGGTGTTTATCCTTCTCCTTTTTGTCTGCTTCCGTGAATAGAAGTCTACTAGACATATCTTCCTCCTTAGTCTCCATAGTCTACTTCTTGGTGCGTTCCTCAAAGGCCTTCAATCTCCCAATGGCTTCTTGGAATGGCATCGTATTAAGATCGGAAAATTGTTCGATTGCAGCAACAATTTGAATAAACTTTTCTGGTACTGAGCCAAAAGTTTACGAACCAATCTTTTATCGTCCAAGGTATGTCCGAGACTGCTTGCTTGTGATGCAATCTCACTTATCTTTCCCGCATAGACATCGAGTGAATCATTAGCATCCATCTTTAAAGATTCAAATCCTGACTCAAGTGTCTGTAACCGCGCTTCTTTAACCCTATCAACTCCTATGTGCCAAATCTTCAACGCATCCCAGATATCCTTCGCCGAAGTAAGATTAGCAATTTGCAATATCATGTTTTCTGGAAGTGCTTGGTATAACATTGCAATTGTTGTGTTGTTGTTCTTCTGATCCACTTCAGTTCCTACTTTTGGTTCTACTGCTTCCCAAATTCCATGGACGTTAAAGATTGCCCTAATTCTTAAAGCCCAAATAGTATAATTTGTAGAGTTGAGGATTGGGCACTGGAAGTTTAATGATAATCCTCCTTCCTTTGCTACATTTTCATTCTTCTTTGAAGAATCCCCAGTCATGTTTCTTTTCTTCTTTCTACCAATCTTTAATTAAAATTTTCTTTCTTTCACAAATACTAATCTGATTATGCTCTTATTTATGCCTCCAAATCTGATAATAAGTGTAAAAAAAAAATACTGATTATATTTGTAAAAGATTCTTAGAAAAACCAGTCTGGTTTCTTTGATTTCTGGGTGTTTGATCAAACCCGCCTCGCCGCTGTTGATCCTGATCAATTCCGCTTCGCTGTTGATAATCAATCCCGCCTTTTGGCTAATGATAATCAAGCCCGCCTTCCTGCTAATGATCTCAAACCCCCCGACCAAACTTCTTTTCCCTCCGATGGATCGGTAGAGAAATATAACAATAAGCCCTTTTTTCCTTTATTGCAATCGTAAATTGAAAAATAAAAAAAAGAAAAGCGTATCTGTGAATCTGTTATTGTTCTTCTTCCCCTTATCTTCCTTCGCACAGCAACAACCAAGAAAAATAACCGAATCAAATCCTTTGATCTCTCTCTTTCTGTTAAAGATGATGCCTTTCTAATCGAATTTTCTACTTCCCCGAATCGAAAAACCGCTCTGATGCCACTGTTAGTTAATAATATCGAAATTAAAAGACCAAAAATTGACAAGAATCTTAATCTTTTATTGCTGTGAAATATGTTATTTGCAAAGAGATCAATCCTATCTATTTATACTAATCTAAAAGACACCTTCTAACCATCATAACCCTTCATGAAAAGTCTTGTCCTTTGATGAATCAGTTTGGTGGCGCCTCTTTCTGAATCGGTACATCTTCTGAAGGTGTCGATACCTTCTGATGTAGGTTACTGATGAGTGTCTAAATACTCATCATTTTTGTACTGTTAGAATGCCAAAAACATCTGAAAACACTCAGAAATGCTTCAAAATGATAAAATTATCACAAACAAGTGTTTTATATGTTTTAAATGCAAAAACATCAAAATCTGATGAAAAACGTATTAAGTTTGCATAATTGGCAGTTTTAGTCCCCCAAGTTTGAAAATATGTCAAAAATAGTCCCTGGTAATTCAAAAACTTGCAAAATATCATTTTAGGTCCATAAGATTCAAAAGTTGTCAAAACAAACCCTTTAAAGTTCAAAAATCACAAATTGACAACTTTAGTCCCTGAACTTTGAAAATTGTCAAAAATAGTCCTTGGTTAATTTAAAAAGTGAAAATTATCAACTTTTAACCTTGTTCTATTAATAAATGGCAAAAATGGTCCTTATGATAAACTTTTTGAGAATTTACAATATTGGTCCCTCAAGTTTCCAAATTGGCAGTTTTAGTCCTTTAACATTTCAAAAATGGAAATTAACAACTATGGTCCTTGTTCTATTATCACTTGGCAGGTTTAGTCCTTATGAGAGCTTGGGAAAATGTTCAAGTCCAGTCCCTTAACTTTGGCTAAATTGCACCATTGGTCCTTGTTGTTTAATTAAACCCATCCGGACCCTATTATTCACTAAGCCCAATCCAAACCCAAAACAAATGACCCGGCCCAATTTTTGAACAGAGATAAACCGCGGGTACTGTAGACCCGTCTCCCTCACACCTGTTTCACCAAAACCAGTGGTTTTAACCACTGGTTTTCTCCTTTCCACCTCACTTTCCCACTCAAATACACTCCACCTCCACCTCCACATCAATCCAAGCCCCAATTAATGCAGAAAACCAACTCTTTGAAAAATGGCGCCAAAATCGCCATGTGGCATATCTGATGATCTGGCTCATATCAATGGTTGGATTGTGATGGGATATTTTCAGAGGTCGACAAAGATGACTTGAGGTCAATAAATATCAAGATAGAAGCAACAGAGAAGGCAATCTAGAGTAATTTTTATTTGTTAATGTCGTTTTAGCTTAATCTTCAAATTCCAGTGTTGTAAAAGCTTCAAGCTTTGTAATTTATGTTTTTAAGTTGAGATAAAACTTTTATAAGCAATCAATTTCAGTTTCAAGCTTTATATCAAGTTTTGCATTTTTCTTATTATTCAAAAATTTCAATATGTTGAAATGATGTTAGAAGTTGTTAATTTGGACTGAGAAGCACATATAAGCTCCTTATAAAGCTTATGCAAGCTTTTAGATACTTTTAAAATCAGTTTATTAGCCAACATCAAAAATTCACAAAAATATCAAATAATTAGCTTAAAAATAAAAATCATGGTACAAGGTTCATGAATGCTTGGAGCAGGGTATATTTTGGATTGCCTTGGGATTAGTGCTTCATGGGAAGCTTTAGGATGTGTTCTCTGTCCTTGGTTCTCCATTTTCAGTTGAAACTCACTTGTAAGCCTTTTGATCAATTTTTGCATTTATATGTTTTAGTTGTCTAGAAAGTGTAAAATCTGTTTCTTAGTGCTCATTAGTTATAATTAAGTATTCTCAAACCTTAAAACCAGTAGTTTGTTAATTTAAATCAGAAGTTATTAAAAACCTTATGTGGACAGTGAAATATGCATAATCATAAGTCTTGTTTTTGATAAGGTTAGCACTGTTGGATCATGTCCTTTTAGTCTCATATATTGATATTACAAGGTCTGCAACAAGTTCTATGGTCTTAATCATTGATTCTCTTTGTAAAATACCAAAACAGTATTGTTAAGGGTTGTTTGGTTGAATGTGTTTCTCTGTGTATAAGATTGTGCAGACCTTTGTTTGTGCTTGTTTCATGTTTCATATGGTCTAAATAACTCATACAAGTCAAGAAAACAAGTCCTTATTTATTGAAAAGTCAAAATCTTTCTTTTTGGAATCAAATCAGTCCACTGTTGGATATTTGGCAAGGCAAGTTCTTGTTTTATGCTCAAAATCAATAGATTAAGCTTGTGATAACTTTATTTCACCTTAATATATCATCATCAGTTCATAGATTCAAGTTAAAATTCAGTTAAGTCAAACCTTAAGTTTTCTAAAAAAGTCAAACTTGCCCTGTGCACAGTTTTGGTAACCAAGTTCATAAGCTCTTAGAGAGCTTACTAGTTGATATATAACTGTGATTTTTAGCTTTTTGAGAAGCCAACCAAGCTGTCTCAAGGTTCTAAATGTCATAATTCCTTTTGTAGCTTATTTACTTGGCCTGCTTGAGCTTTTCATTTTGTCCCAAGTAACTCAGCATACACTGAGTTTTACTCAGTGAATTGTCAGGTTTTGTAAAAGCTTCTCAAAAGCTCATTATAGCTTGTCTGGCCATCATCTTTGGTTCTTGTGTAGTAGGCCAGGTCTTTTACAAGTCCCAATAGCTGTTTTATCTTTTAGCTTATTTGTCTAGCTTGTGCAAGTGCTTAAAGGTGCACACCTAATCACTGTTTTGCTTTAATAAGCCAATAAGCTCAAAACCAAATTTAAGCTTCTTCAGTGATCTAGGGTACTGATAATTAGTTAATTTATACTTAATTTAGCATTGCCTAGCTTCTGTTTTCATCAGGTACTCATTTATAGCTTATAGCTTATTTTGGATTGCTTATTATTAAGCAGTTGTACTGCAGCCTTATTTTCCTCCAAATAAGCATATGTTTTTATATTTTTCTTAGACTTAGAATAATATTTTAACATTTTCCTGAATTTTTCAGATTTTTCCATCACTGTTTTCTATTTTTCTTTATTTAAACTAGTTTTTAATCCTTTTTAAATAGCTTTTAATACTAAAAAATTATAAAAAGTCCAAAAAAATGATTTTTCAATTTTCTTAGGTTTAGATAAATATAAATAGCCTAAAAAGTATTTTTCCATAATTTTCTTAGTTTAAAAAGTATTTTTTAGCATTTTAATTAGTTTTAAATAGTTTTAAATTAATAATAAATACATAATAAGTCTTAAAAATATATTTTTAATTTTAAAATAACTTTTATCATATTTTAGATTTTTCCAAGTTATAATTTCATTTTTCTAGGTTAATTTTGTATTTTCTTGTATTTTAGTACATTTTAAATACTTAATAAATAGTTTTTAATTAATAATAATTAAATAAATAGTTGTAAAAATAATTTTCTTTTTCTAATAATTTTCTTTCATTATTAGGATTGTAAAAATATCATTTTCATATTTGTAGCTCTTTTATTTCTTTAAAACTCACTTTTTATTTTATACGTAGACGTAATTTTATTATAAACGTAAGTTTTAAGTTGTAGTTTTTAAACGTTCATCGATTTTAAAAATAGTGATAGCGTTTATTTAATAGATTTTATCTTTTATCTCTTTTTAATTTGCATTTAAGTCGCTGTTATTTGTTAATCTTTTCTTTTAGTATAATTTTCCATCCAAAACCCTACTGATTGCTATCCTTAGTGATCATTCTACCATCTGATTAAGTGTTTTAACACCAATTCATCCTCCGTGGGACTTAACGACCCAGGAATTCCCTATATTCCTCTGATCTTAATTGCATTAGTGTTTGAGCCGTTTTAAGTCTATTTGACTTGACTGTTTAGCACCAATCAAATTTTGGCGCCGCTGCCGGGGAGGCTGTAAGCGTGTTTCTAGCATTATCAGACCCGTACTTGCACATATACCACAGTTTGTAAAAAGTTTTCTGTAAAGTTAATATAAACCAAAAAAAAGTTCATTAACGCTTTTCCTAAAGTGTTAAAAACCCAAAAACAATATAAAACAACAAAACAATCGTAACGTTTTCTGTATTGTGTTTCTTTTAAGGTGATTCTTAAAGAGATACGATCTGGTTAAACAGGACGATTTCAAAAATATTTCCCAAAAGTTTTTGAACCCCATCAGCACAAATCATACCTACGTCTTTTCAGTGGTACTTAATTGAATACATAAAAATCAACCACCGCAAATCAAGGCAGTGCACTACCTAACTGGGGGTGCGACCATTAATAAGTTCCCGAACATCAGATTTAAAACTTGCCTTTGTGTCACTTGTGATTTGGTGTACCTTTTTCAAAGAAGCCATTTCATTTGGGATTATTGGTTAAGTTCACTTGTGTTTTGCCTCATTTGTTTTGGAAATTGATTTTTATACTTAGTGCATGCGCACTCGTTCTTCCAGTTCTACAAGTCCACTTTCCGAACTTGGAAACATTCCTCGTAAACGTAGAGGACGTTCAGCTCCTTCAGCCGTGACTGAGGAACGTCTACCACCACCACCACCTGTCGAAATGGCAGAAGACAAACCTATGAATGAGCTTCTCCAAGCACCCATTGAGGGTTACGGAGATGCCATTGTTGTCCCAGCCATTGTGGCTGATACCTTCGAGCTCAAGACCGGGTTGCTTAATCTAGTAACCCAAAGCCAATTCTATGGTTTTGAGCGGGATGATCCTCATGCACACATTCGATGGTTTAACAAGATAGCATCAACCATCAAGTACAAGAATGTCCCATCCGAAGCTATCAAGCTTCTTCTGTTCCCATTTTCTCTAGAGGGACAAGCCCGGAATTGGCTTGAGAAACAACCCCCTCGTTCTATAGAGACATGGGAAGATCTAGTTACCAAGTTTGTGAACGAGTTCTATCCTCCATCCCGAACCACAAGTCTTAAGAATGAGATAATGAAATTTTCTCAGAGATTTGATGAATCATTCGGGGAGGCATGGGATCGTTACAAAGAATTGCTCCGCAAGTGTCCACATCATGGTTTTACCGAGTTAATGCAAATGGATACTTTCTATAATGGTCTTAGACCAGCTGATCAAGACTCTCTGAATGCCTCCGCGGGAGGTAATTTCCTTAGCAAAACCACCAAAGAAGCCTTACAAATAATTGAAAACAAGTCCCAGGTCCGTTCTTTCCGCACTAAGACATATCAGAATCAGTCTAATGCCGGACCTTCTACTTCATCTCCTGTGAGTACATCTAGCACCGATGCTAAGATTGATAAACTCACAGATGCTGTTCAGGCTTTGGTTCTTGCTAACCAAAAGAAAGTCACATTCACTCAAACACCAACACATGGTGAAGTGAAGAAAGTTGAAGTTTGTGTCACTTGTGGTGGTCCTCATGCATACTACAACTGTACTGCCACTGATGGTAGTCCGTTTGAAGCAAATGCTATAGTCGGTACTTCAAATCAAGGAGGTAATCAATACCGTCCTCAGAATGAACCAAACTACCGTGCTAGCAATTATCAGGCACCACCCGGTTTTAACCAGAATCCTAACCGGAATCAGAATCAACCTAGAATGAACCAAGGTTATCAAAACCAAGGTAATTTCTATCCTGGACCCAATCAAGGTTTCCAACAACAAGGGAACCTTCATCAAAACAATTTCAATCGTGGGAATCAATTTCATGGGAATGTGAATCCTAATCAAGGGAATTTTCAACAACAAGGTCATAATCAAAACATCCGACCTCAAAATTTCCCTCCTAATCCACCTCCCATCATTACTCCTCCAGGACCATCATCTGATGAGTTACTGAAGCAGTTTATGAAATCCCAAGATGAGATGAACAGATTTTTGGTCAGTCAGATCGCTGATCTCAAGAAGTCTTTAAATGATCGACCCTCGAGCTCAGGTACTTTACCGAGCAACACGATCGCTAACCCGAGGGGCGATGCTAAGGCGATCACGACCAGAAGTGGTGTTTCATACAATGGACCCGCTGTTCCTACTACCTCTTCTTCTTCTCTTCCAAAGGTAGTGGAAAGTGAACCTCTGACTCACAATGGACCTACGACTCCAATGCCCCCTCCTCCTGTGGCAATGAGTCAAGTTACCAAGGAAACAACGGACAAAGTGCATTATTCAAGTCCAAGTAATACCGCACAAGTCCCACCTTTGGTAGTCCAACCTCAAGTTGTCCAGAAACCCAAGTCTAATCCAGGAGTTGTTTTTGAACCACCTGTTGCTCCCATTGAAAATATCAAATCCAAATCTTCTATTCCATATCCATCACGTTTGAATGAGCAAAAGCTCCGTGAAAAAGCTAGTCATCAAATGGATAAATTTTTCCAAATTTTCCAAGAGTTACATTTTGACATAAGCTTTGCGGATGCTATCATGCTGATGCCCAAGTTTGCATCAACTCTCAAACACATGTTAAGCAATAAGGAAAAGCTGTTTGAAATGGCAAAGACTCCTCTTAACGAGAACTGCTCTGCGGTTATTCTGAAAAAGCTTCCAGAAAAGCTTGGAGATCCTGGGAAATTTCTCTTACCTTGTGTATTCCCAGGAATGGTTGAATGCTTTGCCCTAGCAGATCTTGGTGCAAGCATAAACCTGATGCCATATTCAGTATGGAAGAAACTTTCTCTTCCGGAACTCACTCCTACATGCATGACTCTCGAGCTTGCAGATCGTACAATATCCCGTCCTCTTGGCATTGCCGAGGACGTATTTGTGAAAGTAGGAAAGTTCCATTTCCCAGCTGACTTCGTGGTTGTTGATTTTGATGCCGATCATCGGGTTCCTCTCATTGTTGGTCGAGGATTCCTGAGAACGGGCCGTGCTCTCATAGATGTATTTGAGCAAGAAATCACATTACGTGTTGGAAATGAAGCTGTCACTTTTAACCTTGATCAGACTTCGAGGTACTCTGCAAATTATGATTCTGAATCGGTTAACCGAATAGATATCATTGATGTTGCTTCTGAAGAGTACTCGCAAGAAGTTCTTGGTTATGATCATAATTCTTCGAGTGATAATCTCACTCATTCATCTCAACCTATCATCGCCAATTCTACTCCTTCTATCACCCCATTTGAGGAAAGTGACTTCATCTTAGAAGAGATTGAAGCCTACTTATCCAGTGATTCTGTACCATGGGAAATTGATCACGCTCCAATTGACATTGAGGGAGACATACTTCTCATTGAGAAGTTGCTTAATGATGATCCATCATCCATCCCTCACTTTAGTGATTCAATTCCTGATGAGATTAATCAAAATAAGATTAATCTGGAGGGAGATATTCTTCTTGAGAAATTGTTAAATCATGACATTTCTTCTCCTCTCCCTTCCATCAAACTTCATAACAAGGAAGTCAATTCAGTTGAGAAAACTGAAGAATTTCCTGAGGTTGAGCTTAAGGACTTACCACCTCATCTCGAGTATGCATTTCTTGAAGGTGATGATAAATTACCGGTCATTATTGCTAGAGATTTGAGTAAAGATGAAAAAGCTGCTCTCATAAAAATCTTGAAGTCACACAAGCAAGCAATTGCTTGGAAACTCTCCGACATCAAAGGTATAAATCCTGAGTTTTGTACTCACAAAATCTTGATGGAGGATGACTTTAAGCCAGCAGTTCAACATCAGAGACGTGTGAATCCAAAAATCCATGATGTTATCAAACAGGAGGTTATCAAACTTCTTGATGCAGGATTGATTTACCCGATCTCAGATAGTCCTTGGGTTAGCCCAATTCATTGTGTCCCGAAAAAGGGTGGCATAACTGTTGTCACAAATGAAGATAACGAGTTAATCCCAACTCGATTGGTTACGGGATGGCGTGTTTGCATTGACTATCGTAAGTTGAATGACGCCACTCGTAAAGACCATTTTCCTCTGCCCTTTATGGACCAAATGCTTGAGAGATTAGCAGGGAATGAATACTATTGTTTCCTTGATGGTTTCTCGGGGTACTTTCAGATTCCCATTGATCCAAAGGATCAAGATAAAACCACATTCACCTGTCCATACGGAACTTTTGCCTATAGACGTATGCCTTTTGGCTTATGTAATGCTCCTGGCACGTTCCAAAGATGTATGATGGCCATTTTCCACGACATGATCGGGGAAACAATGGAGGTGTTTATGGATGACTTCTCGGTCATTGGGGATTCGTTTCAAACTTGTCTCTCCCATTTAGATAAAATGCTTCAAAGGTGTGAAGACACCAATCTCTGTCTAAACTGGGAGAAAAGTCACTTTATGGTCAAAGAAGGCATAGTCCTTGGCCATAAGATTTCAAAGAACGGGATTGAGGTAGATAGAGCAAAAATCGATGTTATTGCTAAATTACCTCATCCTACTACCGTCAAAGGTATTAGGAGTTTTTTAGGTCATGCCGGTTTCTATCGTAGATTCATTCAAGATTTTTCCAAAATCGCCCGGCCAATGACCCATCTTCTTGAAAAGGATGCTCCTTTTATCTTTTCACCCGAGTGCATCGTAGCTTTTGAAACATTGAAGAAAAAGCTTACTGAAGCACCCATTCTCGTTGCTCCCTACTGGGATTTACCTTTTGAGCTTATGTGCGATGCAAGTGATTTTGCTATCGGCGCAGTCTTAGGGCAACGAAGAAATAAGCATTTTCAGCCAATTCACTACGCAAGTAAGACTATAACTGAAGCTCAAACTCATTACACCACCACAGAAAAAGAGCTATTAGCCGTGGTGTATGCTTTTGAAAAGTTTCGGCCGTACTTAATCTTGACCAAATGTGTAGTGTATACGGATCACTCGGCTCTTAAATACCTCTTTGCAAAACAAGATGCAAAGCCGAGATTGCTTCGTTGGGTTCTCCTCCTCCAAGAATTTGATATCATCATACGTGATAAAAAAGGAGCTGAGAACCTGGCTGCTGATCATCTATCCAGATTAGAAAACCCTCACCAAGATGTTTTCGAGAAAAAGGATATAAATGAAACATTTCCTCTCGAGACACTCAATGCGGTTTCTTTTCGTGGAAACTCTTCTACCCCATGGTTTGCGGACTTTGCAAATTACCATGCGGGTAACTTCATCGTGAAAGGGATGTCAACCCAGCAGAAGAATAAATTCTTCAAGGATGTTAAACACTATTTCTGGGACGACCCTTTCTTATTCAAAATCTGTGCGGATCAAGTCATCCGACGGTGTGTTTATGGACAAGAAGCTCTTGACATTCTCAAAGCTTGCCATGCTGGACCCACCGGGGGCCATCATAGTCCAAACTACACCGCGAAAAAGGTGTTTGATTCCGGGTTTTATTGGCCCACAATCTATAAAGATGCCCACGATTATGTCAAAACTTGTGATGCTTGTCAGCGTCATGGAAACATATCTCAAAGGAATGAAATGCCACAAAATGCCATTCAAGTTTGTGAGATATTTGACATCTGGGGTATTGATTTTATGGGGCCGTTTCCATCTTCTCGTGGTAACAAGTACATACTCGTGGCTGTTGACTATTTGTCAAAATGGGTTGAAGCAAAAGCTTTACCCACAAATGATGCCCGAGTAGTTGTGAAATTTTTAAAAGCTCTCTTTGCCAGATTTGGAACTCCTCGTGCAATAATCAGTGATCGTGGTACACATTTTTGTAATGACCAATTTGAAAGAGTCATGCAAAAGTATGGTGTTACCCACCGTCTATCTACTGCATACCACCCCCAAACAAGTGGGCAGGTGGAAGTTTCAAATCGTGGTATTAAAAGAATACTTGAAAGGACAGTAGGTGAAAATCGTGCATCCTGGTCGGATAAACTGGATGACGCACTCTGGGCTTTTCGTACAGCTTACAAAACACCAATTGGGTGTACTCCATATAAGCTAGTGTATGGAAAAGCATGTCATCTTCCGATTGAACTAGAGCACAAGGCTTACTGGGCCTTAAAGCATGCAAACTTCGATATACAGACAGCCGGTGATCATAGAAAAGTTCAAATGAATGAACTAAATGAACTTCGTGATCAAGCTTATGAGAACTCTTTGATCTACAAGCAAAAGACAAAGAAGATTCATGACTTCAAGATCAAGAACCGCGTCTTTAACGTTGGTGATCGAGTCCTTCTTTTCAACTCTAGATTAAAGATTTTCTCGGGAAAGCTTAAGTCCCGCTGGTCTGGTCCATTTACCATTGCTAAGGTTTATCCTTATGGTACCATTGAGTTATCTCAGCCTGATGGTCCTAATTTTAAAGTGAATGGTCATCGAGTTAAGCATTACTTTGGAGAGGACATTCCCCCTGTGGTTGTCCCGGATCTACAAACATTCCCCATGAACCAATGAATGCGGGGATCGAGTCAAGCTAGTGACTCGGGAATCAAAAACATTAGCACACACAATATGGGTTTTCACCCATGTTTCTGTTTTCTTATCCCCTTTCTATCACCCTAGTGTGGGGGAGTTTACCCACACTGTTGTATATTCTCAAAATTTCTAAAAAAAAAAAAAAAAAAAAAAAAAAAAAAAAAAATTGTGTACATATCAAAAACAAAATAATGGCCGTAATATTTCCCTTTTATGTTCTATGTTTCGGCATAACCGCCGGTACTTTGAATATTGAGGGCAATATTCATTTCTAAGTGTGGGGGGGAATTCTCACGAATTTCATGTAATTATTTCACCCAATTCCCCCGTTTTTGGCCAAAAATTTTTTTTTTTGGAGTAAGTGTTTCTCACTTACTCAGCAAATGGTAATCAGTCCACCATGTCTAACCCACATAAGGATTGGCTAATCCAGGAGCAAACGGCTCTTGGTAAAGATATCTCAAATCCGTTTATGGCTTGCAATTTGCCTAAAATTGTATGGTGTTCAACTCACCATATCCTTAAAAGTGAAGAGTTGGCTAGCCCGCAAGATTATGGCTTGTGGTAAAGGCAGTGGAAAATCCATAATTGGTAATCAGCTCACCAAAGATAATATTGATAATTTATCTAAGAGTTGGCTAGTCCAGAAGGGTACGGCTTCTGGTAAAGACAAAATCAAATCCGTTGAAAGCTTATGATTTGCTCAAAATCATTTGGTTATCGTTGTACCAAAATTCTTACTTGAACTGAAACATTTGGCTACTCCAGAAGTAATGGCTTTTGGTAAAGAGATTAAAATCCATTATGTTTTCTCAAATCATTGCTAGGGACTAGCAATATCTTAGTGTGGGGGATTGATGAGTGTCTAAATACTCATCATTTTTGTACTGTTAGAATGCCAAAAACATCTGAAAACACTCAGAAATGCTTCAAAATGATAAAATTATCACAAACAAGTGTTTTATATGTTTTAAATGCAAAAACATCAAAATCTGATGAAAAACGTATTAAGTTTGCATAATTGGCAGTTTTAGTCCCCCAAGTTTGAAAATATGTCAAAAATAGTCCCTGGTAATTCAAAAACTTGCAAAATATCATTTTAGGTCCATAAGATTCAAAAGTTGTCAAAACAAACCCTTTAAAGTTCAAAAATCACAAATTGACAACTTTAGTCCCTGAACTTTGAAAATTGTCAAAAATAGTCCTTGGTTAATTTAAAAAGTGAAAATTATCAACTTTTAACCTTGTTCTATTAATAAATGGCAAAAATGGTCCTTATGATAAACTTTTTGAGAATTTACAATATTGGTCCCTCAAGTTTCCAAATTGGCAGTTTTAGTCCTTTAACATTTCAAAAATGGAAATTAACAACTATGGTCCTTGTTCTATTATCACTTGGCAGGTTTAGTCCTTATGAGAGCTTGGGAAAATGTTCAAGTCCAGTCCCTTAACTTTGGCTAAATTGCACCATTGGTCCTTGTTGTTTAATTAAACCCATCCGGACCCTATTATTCACTAAGCCCAATCCAAACCCAAAACAAATGACCCGGCCCAATTTTTGAACAGAGATAAACCGCGGGTACTGTAGACCCGTCTCCCTCACACCTGTTTCACCAAAACCAGTGGTTTTAACCACTGGTTTTCTCCTTTCCACCTCACTTTCCCACTCAAATACACTCCACCTCCACCTCCACATCAATCCAAGCCCCAATTAATGCAGAAAACCAACTCTTTGAAAAATAATCGCCATGTGGCATATCTGATGATCTGGCTCATATCAATGGTTGGATTGTGATGGGATATTTTCAGAGGTCGACAAAGATGACTTGAGGTCAATAAATATCAAGATAGAAGCAACAGAGAAGGCAATCTAGAGTAATTTTTATTTGTTAATGTCGTTTTAGCTTAATCTTCAAATTCCAGTGTTGTAAAAGCTTCAAGCTTTGTAATTTATGTTTTTAAGTTGAGATAAAACTTTTATAAGCAATCAATTTCAGTTTCAAGCTTTATATCAAGTTTTGCATTTTTCTTATTATTCAAAAATTTCAATATGTTGAAATGATGTTAGAAGTTGTTAATTTGGACTGAGAAGCACATATAAGCTCCTTATAAAGCTTATGCAAGCTTTTAGATACTTTTAAAATCAGTTTATTAGCCAACATCAAAAATTCACAAAAATATCAAATAATTAGCTTAAAAATAAAAATCATGGTACAAGGTTCATGAATGCTTGGAGCAGGGTATATTTTGGATTGCCTTGGGATTAGTGCTTCATGGGAAGCTTTAGGATGTGTTCTCTGTCCTTGGTTCTCCATTTTCAGTTGAAACTCACTTGTAAGCCTTTTGATCAATTTTTGCATTTATATGTTTTAGTTGTCTAGAAAGTGTAAAATCTGTTTCTTAGTGCTCATTAGTTATAATTAAGTATTCTCAAACCTTAAAACCAGTAGTTTGTTAATTTAAATCAGAAGTTATTAAAAACCTTATGTGGACAGTGAAATATGCATAATCATAAGTCTTGTTTTTGATAAGGTTAGCACTGTTGGATCATGTCCTTTTAGTCTCATATATTGATATTACAAGGTCTGCAACAAGTTCTATGGTCTTAATCATTGATTCTCTTTGTAAAATACCAAAACAGTATTGTTAAGGGTTGTTTGGTTGAATGTGTTTCTCTGTGTATAAGATTGTGCAGACCTTTGTTTGTGCTTGTTTCATGTTTCATATGGTCTAAATAACTCATACAAGTCAAGAAAACAAGTCCTTATTTATTGAAAAGTCAAAATCTTTCTTTTTGGAATCAAATCAGTCCACTGTTGGATATTTGGCAAGGCAAGTTCTTGTTTTATGCTCAAAATCAATAGATTAAGCTTGTGATAACTTTATTTCACCTTAATATATCATCATCAGTTCATAGATTCAAGTTAAAATTCAGTTAAGTCAAACCTTAAGTTTTCTAAAAAAGTCAAACTTGCCCTGTGCACAGTTTTGGTAACCAAGTTCATAAGCTCTTAGAGAGCTTACTAGTTGATATATAACTGTGATTTTTAGCTTTTTGAGAAGCCAACCAAGCTGTCTCAAGGTTCTAAATGTCATAATTCCTTTTGTAGCTTATTTACTTGGCCTGCTTGAGCTTTTCATTTTGTCCCAAGTAACTCAGCATACACTGAGTTTTACTCAGTGAATTGTCAGGTTTTGTAAAAGCTTCTCAAAAGCTCATTATAGCTTGTCTGGCCATCATCTTTGGTTCTTGTGTAGTAGGCCAGGTCTTTTACAAGTCCCAATAGCTGTTTTATCTTTTAGCTTATTTGTCTAGCTTGTGCAAGTGCTTAAAGGTGCACACCTAATCACTGTTTTGCTTTAATAAGCCAATAAGCTCAAAACCAAATTTAAGCTTCTTCAGTGATCTAGGGTACTGATAATTAGTTAATTTATACTTAATTTAGCATTGCCTAGCTTCTGTTTTCATCAGGTACTCATTTATAGCTTATAGCTTATTTTGGATTGCTTATTATTAAGCAGTTGTACTGCAGCCTTATTTTCCTCCAAATAAGCATATGTTTTTATATTTTTCTTAGACTTAGAATAATATTTTAACATTTTCCTGAATTTTTCAGATTTTTCCATCACTGTTTTCTATTTTTCTTTATTTAAACTAGTTTTTAATCCTTTTTAAATAGCTTTTAATACTAAAAAATTATAAAAAGTCCAAAAAAATGATTTTTCAATTTTCTTAGGTTTAGATAAATATAAATAGCCTAAAAAGTATTTTTCCATAATTTTCTTAGTTTAAAAAGTATTTTTTAGCATTTTAATTAGTTTTAAATAGTTTTAAATTAATAATAAATACATAATAAGTCTTAAAAATATATTTTTAATTTTAAAATAACTTTTATCATATTTTAGATTTTTCCAAGTTATAATTTCATTTTTCTAGGTTAATTTTGTATTTTCTTGTATTTTAGTACATTTTAAATACTTAATAAATAGTTTTTAATTAATAATAATTAAATAAATAGTTGTAAAAATAATTTTCTTTTTCTAATAATTTTCTTTCATTATTAGGATTGTAAAAATATCATTTTCATATTTGTAGCTCTTTTATTTCTTTAAAACTCACTTTTTATTTTATACGTAGACGTAATTTTATTATAAACGTAAGTTTTAAGTTGTAGTTTTTAAACGTTCATCGATTTTAAAAATAGTGATAGCGTTTATTTAATAGATTTTATCTTTTATCTCTTTTTAATTTGCATTTAAGTCGCTGTTATTTGTTAATCTTTTCTTTTAGTATAATTTTCCATCCAAAACCCTACTGATTGCTATCCTTAGTGATCATTCTACCATCTGATTAAGTGTTTTAACACCAATTCATCCTCCGTGGGACTTAACGACCCAGGAATTCCCTATATTCCTCTGATCTTAATTGCATTAGTGTTTGAGCCGTTTTAAGTCTATTTGACTTGACTGTTTAGCACCAATCAGTTACCATCTTTGGTTCTTGTCAAATTTAACCCCTAACTATACTATGCTTTATTTACTCTAATACCCCTTATACTAATATTTAGTTTAATATTCCAATAAAAGTTTATGTGGAGTTATGTCCATTGAAATGTTAAGTCGTGATAAGCTGAGCAAATAAAAGTTTATCAGCTCAATCTGAGAAGCCCTTAGACCAAATTGACTAGCAAACTGTTGAAGAAATAGATTCCAATTTGTTGAGGAGACATTCAAAAGGAGAATGTCGAGCTTTATTGGATATACACAATGACAACCCCCGGTGCCTCGTTTAACTACTGATTCAGGTCCACAACAGTCTGCCAAAGAGAAACACAAACAAATTTTAACTAATTTATAGAAAATTGTATGCAATAAAAATTAGGCTCTGGTCGGCTTTTAACCCATTGGACATTAAACTTTTCCAATCTTGATTTAACCCATTTGACCCATTCGAGAGAAAAAACAAAATTAGCCCCTTCATTAGTCCATACAGCGAACTTACCATTTCTAGACACCAATAGACTAAATATAACGGAAACTTGCATTATTCCCTGTATTGATTAATGTCAAAAGCATAAATAAAACAGATGTCTTACTGGAGGTATGCGGAGACAGCGGAGGCTGAGCTAAGCCGGTAGGTAGTGTACCAGGACCAGATTGACCAAATCCATAGAACGTGGTTTTACAAGACAAATATACCGCTCATAAGATACAATACAAGTGCTTATTCAAACTTGATTTCTATCAAATGACAGTAGCATCACACACAATAAACTTATATAAGCCGAAAAGTTTCAAAATAAGCCACAAAAACTGAGCTTATGATTCATAAGCCGAATATTAATTTTGTAGAATTTTAATGTCATACCAAATCACTTATGTATGAATATTTTACCTTTAACGGGACAAAAGAGGTAAAATAAAAACAATATGTTATAAGGAAACGGGAAGGCGTCTGAAGTGTCTCTTGAGCGTACCGCATTTACTCCACCATTCGAAATAATATAAGTTTTGTAAATATGATTTGGATACTACTTACAAATACGAAAAAATGGCAAGAAGTGCCTTTCAGCAAACCTGGTCTGTGACTGTGTGTTAGCATGTACAAAATAAGATATCCTTTTATTACCAGTTACCAACCCGCCCATTTTGCCACACTTTTCCAACACCAAGATGTTCTCCGTGCACAATGCCTTCTTCAACTACATCAATACATGCTTGGTGAAGTGGCCCATTCTCTATAAATTTCTGTCTCACAACCTCAATTATCTTTTGTGCTTCAGATTGAGAACCAATCTTGTCTATTCTGTCAAGGGACCGGACCAAGGTTTACGCTTTTCAGCAATGTCAAATGCCCATTGCCTACGGACTTTAAGCACGTCTTCAGGAGGTACAATAGCATCGATTAGACCTAGCTCTTTTATGTCTTCAGATAGTATCATTGTTCCATTTATGTCACACAAGAAACCTTATCCTAGTTGTATTCGCCAAACAAAAACGGTTATAGCATCTTCATCTGCTAGACCATTTTTAGTAATTTTAGTTGTATTCTCCAAACAAAAACGGTTATAGCATCAGAACACCATTCGAGTCAAAGCAGACATATATAGAACAATTAAAAATAATAATAATAATAATAATAAAGAGTGAATAGATTCATAGATTCGATAACTTGTAATAGAACTAATGCGTGAGAGAAATATTAGATTACATAAAGTCGACGAATAAGATTCATTATCAATTCACATATGAAAAAATGGCAAAAAAGAAAGCATTAACTCCTCTTTTCTAGTAGTATTTTTGCCTTGGTGGATTTCGCTCTCATTTCAAAAAAGTTTAGAATCATGGATTACAAATTGGTGGAATACTAGGCAATCTGAAAGTTTTTTGAATGATATTGAAGAAAATAGTATTCTAGAAAAATTCAAAGAACGTAATGCTCATAATTTCCCTCTAGTCTTAGCTGCTATTGAAGCTCCATCTGCAAATGGATAAGACTTTGGTTTGATTGTATAGGAGTAGTTTTTGAATTAAAAAAGGAGCAATAGATTTCCTCTTGTTTTATCAAGAGGGCGTTCTTTTTTTTTTTTATTAAGTATTATTTGCCTTACATAGTTTCTTTAAAACTATTTTGGTAGCTTTGTGTCACTTTTTTATTAAAGAAAAAAAAAATTAGCTTTTAACACACATCGTTAATTGAGAAGAAAATATGGTACTTTGATAGTGAGGAATGTACAAGTTATTCAAGGTAAGTTTGGTGTATTTTCTCTGTGGTATATAATTTAATGGTGGGTACTTAAACCATATCTACCAGCACTTTTTTTTTTTTTTTTTTTTTTTTTTTTTTTTTTTTTTTAGAACGGCACCACACTTGAAATCTGACTCCCGAGTTAAACCATCCAAATGGGCAGGCCCGGGACCCGAACCACTAAGAGAGACCCGCGAAGGGAAACCCCTAGAATTCAAAGCTTCGCACTAGGAGGAAAACCTGAATTTTTTGTCTCTTGTGAGACTTGAAGCCTGGGTAAAACCTCCACCAAGCTTCAGAAGGAGCCCAGGTGGCCAACTGAGCTAAGCCAGTTGGTTACCATATCTACCAGTAGTATGTACGTGCCACAAATAATTTGTACACTTGTTAACTTTTTATATATTTTTTTTTTGTTCTTCCGTCTCTCACTTTTCGTTGTAAAAAACTTGTAACTTTTGCTAACTTTTTATCAAAAGAAAGAAGATTTTGTAAAGAAAGCTGGTAAAAAGGGAAGACATATATACACTATATAAAGGTTGTCGCTATCACAGAGCCCATAAAACCTTCACCAATGACAACACTATTCTTTATAGCACTCGGCTTCAGTCTGATATGAGTTGCATTAGGCACCTGTTACCATTTCGTCCATTACTAATTAAAAGGTCGAATACATGTGAGTTGAATGTGCGACCAATGTATATATTGCGAAGGATAAGGGTTGTCACTATCCTGAATCCATGTTGTAGCTGAGCTAATAGAGGCCCTATGCGATATAGATATCTTAATAAATTTTTTAATAATCTAACTTCATTGTTAATAAAATCTTAATAGAGGCCCAACCATTAAAACTTGAAACATAGAAATCTTAAGACCTAACTTCATTTTAATAAAATTTTACATAAATAAAATTATATAGCATCAACGATTTTTGTTGGAAGTGAATTTTGACACTCAAACGTATATAAGTTTTGAGGCCTCTAAAGATACGGGACTTTGTACAATAGCATACTTTGCACACCCTCATATATAATTGTGCCACAATCGAAGAAAGAGATTGATATATCAAATTATGTGTTGTTACTGAAAACAAATACAATATTTTACATATAACTATCAAACATGTATGACATTAGTTTATATTATGGCGTCTTCATGTGCTAGACCATATTTAATAAATTTGGTTGCATTCTTCTTACAACAACGGTTAAAGCATATACTAGCTTGTATCACTTTTTATTACCGTAAAGAAGAAGAGTTAGTTTTCATCCCACATAGAGAATTGAGAAGAAAATGTGTCACTTTATATCTTGAGGTATGCACTAGTTATTCAAGATGAGTTGTGTGTATTATGTTCCTCGTGGAATATGATGCTAGATGATACATGGTATCTTCAGCATTTGCCGCCATGATGAATTTGTATAAAATGCTAACTTTTTGTATTTATTTTGGTTTTTTCGTCTCTCACTTTTTCATTGTAAAATATTTGATTGGCTAACTTTTTATGTATTCTCTTTTGCTTTTATTAAAAGGAAGAAAATTTTGCAAAGAAATAAGATAGAGAGGTAAGGAATTGATTTGAAATTCTTGGGAGAGAAAATAGATAAACCTTGACCAATGACACACTCAACGTTCTTTAAAAGGCATATGTAAACAAGGTAAGGGGTATGCCTTGTATTTTTTTTAAACGGCGATTTTATAAAAGAAAACTAGCAAGGAGCCTGATTACACAGTAATCAAGTACGGGTTTTTTAGCCACTCGATCCAACTGAACGCGGCTTTACTTCTAAATTTACACCAATAAAAGGAGCTAGAGACAACATTATCAAAAATGAACGCCTTCGGAGGAACTTTATCTTCAAACACGATCTTGTTACGATACGTCCATATGTTCCACCACATAACATAAAAAACACTTTCATGTAACGCCTTCGATTTAACCGCAAGCCTCAAAGACACCATCCAAGAGAGCCATTCTTCATACGACTGGGCGTCAGCGTAGTAAACATTCCACCAACTGGCAATCTTGCGACCAATCTGCCTTGATAGATCACATCGTAAAAACAAGTGTTCCGAAGATTCCATACCACCATCACATATCGGGCACGCCAAAGATTGAATATCAATACCGCGCCTAGATATATTCACTCTCGTAGGAATCGAATCTGTTTTAATTTTCCATGCGAGCACATTTAATTTAATGGGTACATATCTGATCCACCTTGTTCTAGTAAACCCTATTTGTAAACGCTTCCCATCAATGACCTTACGAATGGAAGCCACCGTGAAATCTCCCACTAGTAAACCCTATTTGTGATCATGCATACTACTCCAGCATGATCACACACCTATATTACGCACTATACTGACGTTCCCATCTTCCCCATGGCCTTAATAACCTTCGCCCATAAAGAATCATTCCGATTATGAAACCTCCACACCCATTTCATCATTAAGCCCCTGTTAAGCGCATAAAGACTAGAAACTCCAAGGCCCCATACGCTTTATATCAACCTCATGACTATCAACCTCATGACCATTGAAAAAATTCCTCCGAATAGATTCCAATGTATGAAGAACACTCGACGGGACCCGAAAAATGGACATATGAAAAATGTGAATCGAGCCTAACACCGATTTTAGCAACGTTAATCGACCCCCAATGGACAAGGCATTCATTTTCCATTTCGAGAGTCGAGTTCTCACCTTATCGATTACCTCTTCCCAAGCATCGACCCTAGACATCACCGCTCCCACTTTAGTACCTAAATACAAAAACGGACATTTTAGGATAAGGCACCCGAGTTTAATAGCCGCATTCTGCACTTTCTCACCTTCCACGTGAACACACATAATCTTGCTTTTACTCATGTTAATCCGAAGGCCTGAAGCACGATAAAAACACTCTAACACAAGCGTTAAAGTATTAATATTACTATCACTCCACTGCCCAATGAATACCGCATCATCCGCATAAAACATATGAGTTAAACTCACATCCTGATTTAACTTAATCCCCGTATACAAACCAGCCTCAACCACCGTTTGAAAGGAAAGATGTAAGCACTCCATAACAAGAATAAACAAAAAAAGGAGAAAGCGGATCACCTTGTTTCAAACCTTTAAAAAATTGAAATTCTTCAGTAGGGCTCCCATTAATGAGGATAGAGCCTCTCGAAGACTGTAAAAAAATACGAATCCAATCACACCACTTTTTCCCGAATCCGAACTTTTTTAAGACGTCATCCAAAAAATCCCATCGAACTGAATCATATGCTTTCTCAAAATAAACCTTGAAAATCAACGCCTGTTTCTTCATGCTTTTTTACCATTGTAACACTTCATTAAGAATAAAAAGGCCGTCTAGAATTTTTCTGTCCGCAATAAAAGCCGATTGAACTTCGTGAACCAGATCCCCCAAAACCTCAACTAACCGGTTCGTCAACACCTTCGCGATAATCTTATAAACACTACCAATAAGACAAATGTGTTGTAGTTATGTGTTAAATTTAAAAGTTCTGATGTTAGTCGGTCTTTATCATGTATTATAGACAATTTACCCACGAAATAGAATAAAGGACGTGATGATAGTTGATGGTATCATCTTGTGATTATAAGAATTTATTTAGGACAAATTTCTTTATTAGGTTATTAGGGGTATAATGAGAATTTAATAAAATAAATTAAATTTTAATTAGTTTAATAAAGAATTGTGTAAATATGACAACCTGTCATTTATATTGGGTAGATATGTCATTATGAGTATTGGTTGGGTAAATATGTCATTATAAGATTTAAGTTGGGATATATATATGGAATTATCCCTTCAAAAAAAATATATATACATTTTATCGAGTATGTCACCTTTGACTTTGAGTTTGCATGCCGTGAAAAGAACACATTAAGATGAACTTTTGCTGCCTCAAAAACTACAAGCTTGTTAAACACCTTGCCCTCGGGAGGTGTTTACTTGTATATAGGTGTTTATTTCCAACCGAGTCTGCCTAGACGATGGTGCCACCTAAACAGAAGAACTATTAAAGTATTGAACAAGATGCTTGAAAGTTATTTTCTTATTTTTGAACGGTTTTTGGCAAATTGTATAAAGTATAGGCGGAAGATCGAGCTACTGTACCCCATATATCTACTGAGCAAACATGTCATTGCTTTTTTGCAAAATGCAAAAAGACCACTATGTGTTGTAAAAAACCAATGATAGATGTTAATAATGGATAAGTGAAAAAGCTAGGCGCTAATATCGGTGTGTAGCAATGTGAAGGGAAACTCATCCCAAGAGCAGTTGCAATGTCAAGGTCAGATGCTCGAACAACAATTCCTTTTCTCTGGAACACGACCTGCGTCATTCACTATTGGAAATAATACCATCTCTACTATTTCTTGGTCGGTAACGGATATTGGTTGCCACAAATTATTAACACATTATTTTCAGTCTTTTCAATATGACCCAACCATTACACGAAGCCATCTTTTAGTTCCGATGTAAACTAAAATTCAAGGACTGAAACGGGACAACAATTGTAAACTGGGATTGCGTTGTTATACAAAAACAACTTTCAATAAATTTGGTTGTATATGAGTCATTCTATGGAAAATTATATGAATCATTCTGTGGACTATATTATGGCATCTTCATGTGCTAGACCATCTTTAATAAATTTGGTTGTAAATACTAGCTTGTATCACTTTTTTATTAAAGAATACTCCGTAATACCTAGCTTTTATCCCACATTGATAGCTGAGAAGAAAATGTGTTACTTAATATTGTGAGGTATGCACCATTTATTCAGGTTGAGTTTGGTCTATAATGTTACTCTATAATAGATTTATTGAAATATTATATCACAGGAATAATTTGTACACATTCTGATTTTTATATTGTAAAAGATTCGTAATTTTCTAACTTTTAATATCCTCTTTCGTTTTTATCAAAGCAAAGAAGATTTTGCAAAGAAATGTGATAGAAAGGGTATGGAATCGACTTGAAATTCTTGGGAGTAAAAATCGATTACTGTTTTGATTCACATATTAAAAGGCATATGTACACAAGATAACGGTTCTCGCTAACAATAAGCATGTAAAATATGAAAGTTACCCTTTCGTCCATTTCTAATTAAAAGGTCGAATACATGTGAGTTGAATGTGCGATCAACATATATATTATGCAGAAGAAGGGTTGTCGGTATCCCGAATCCATGTTGTAGCTGAGAGCTAATTAACTATTAAACATGTATGGCGTTAAATTATATGAACATCCTATGGATTTTATTATGGCGTCTTCATGTGCTAGACCATCTTTAATAAATTTGGCTGTATACAACGGTTAAAGCATATACTAGCTTGTGTCACTTTTTTATATAAAAAGAAGTAACTTTTATCCCACATCGGCAATTGAGAATAAATTGTGTTGCTTTATATAGTGAGGCATGTATTGCTTTTTCTAGTTGACTTTGTTTTGTTATGTTCCTCATGCAATATAATGTTCACTTGACAAACTTTTCATATGGCAATGAATCGCATGGATTGTTTGTACACATTGCAAAATTTTTGTTTTTGTTTTTCGTCTCTGGCTTTTCAACTTTTTCGTTGTAAAAGATTTGTAATTTGCTAATTTTTTATATTTCATCCTCTTTTATCAAAGGAAATAAGATTTTATAAAGAAAGGTGATAAAAAGTAAAGACAGTGATTTAAAATTCTTGGGAGTGAAAATAAAAATTGTTTGAAATTCTTGATCCCAAAAGTATAATGGCTATAAGTTGTCATACATGAATATATTTGTATTTTCCATCTTGTAATCATTTTCCTAAATTTCTACGTTTAATTTATTTACTAGGTACGAAATCTCTACTATTTCATAAAGGTTTCTAATCCTCAAGTTCCATTAAAATCAAAATTGTAACCAAAGATAACACATATAACTTTCTTTTTTCACATCGAATAAAAATGTGACACTATCACTCTTTTACCATTTCTTACACCACCACCTCTCACCCTCTTCTACCACCATCATCTAAAACGTTCGACTGTTGAGACATTGACCAACACAAACAAACCAATAATCACAAACACCACAAACTATTTGCCGCCACTTAGCACGGTTGCCTTGCTAGTGCATGTCTAATTTAAGTCGACTTGGTCAAGTTTAAGAGAGATTTGAACTCGAATTTCGGTGAAAATATCATTATTATACCTGTTAAATGTACACCGAAAACAAAAAAAGAATTTTAACTTTCCCTAAGAAATTATTATTATTATTATTATTATTATTATTATTATTATTATTATTATTATTATTATTATTATTATTATTGAGTAAAAGGTTTATACCACGTGAATATATTAAAAAAATTATTAGAGTTCATGTAGATGGAAAAGTGGTCATGATCCACCATTCAAAATAAAAGACAATGTGATCTGAACAAACTCAAACCACAACAACCATAACAAAACGAACTAACAGTCGCATGAAATGAAAAAACATAGCTAGAGTTCATGTACATTGAAGAGTGGTCATGATCCACCCTTCAAGAAAATATCATTATTTGTTTAGTCATTTCTCTATTTTAAGTATCATGTAACGTTACAAAAAAGCCTACAAAGCCGGTTAATCACCGCTTAGGCGCTAATCGGTCATCAACCTTTTTTATTTGTGTAAATCGGCCACACATATAGGTCAATCATGGTCAAACTTGTCGAAAACCTCAATTATCGCCGGAAATATCGAAAACTCGACGTAAACTTGTTAATAACTTATAGTCGTTGTTTATATCTATTACAAGTTGTTTTTTTAAGAAGAATCTTGCCGGAAATATACAAAAATAACCGAAAATACCCAAAACTTGCTGGAAATGTCAATCCGACTAATCTCTCGTAAACCGATTACAAGCTACAAAGGAGTCGACCGACTCACTAATGATTCACAATTTTTGCAACCTTGATGTAGATTACGTTTGATAAAACTAACGGTAACAAAAACAATAAAAATTGAAATTTTCAATGATTCCACAAAAGGTGTAGATTGCCGGGAACACCCTGACCCCGGGTGCCTTTTGGCACCAGCCATTATCCACCCCACAAGTAATAGCTCCGACAACTCTCCTGGCATAGTGGGGCACCACTGGAGTGAGCACGAGCCAAGACTCGGACCCCTGAGCTCTTATTCCACAAAGTCTCTTCAGTGTGCCCATAGGTTTTGCGGAGGTGGGTACCTATATGAAGCAAACGTCAAGGATGGGACTTGAACCTGGATCAATTAACTCAAGCACAAGTGCTCCAACCATTGGAATAATGCTCCATTGGTTGACATTTTCAATGAATATTTGAGTACCGTTTCGAATATTGCCATTTGAAAATGACAAATTATTTTTTAGCTTTTTATAGTTGAAGCCCTTAAAGATACGAGGTTTTGTACAATAGCACACCTTGCACACCATCATAAACGGTTATGCCACAAACGAAGAAAAATCTTGAACTATCAAATTATATGTTGTTATTGAAAACAGATACAATATGTTACATATAATAATTATACATAAACTAATTTGTATGAATAATTCTATGGACTATATTATGGCATCTTGATGTGTTAGACCATCTTTAGTCATTTTAGTTGTATTCGCCAAACAAAAACGGTTATAGCATAAACTAGGTTGTATCATTTTTTTATTAAAAGATAAGAGTTAGCTTTTCTCCCGCATTGATAAATGAGAAGAAAATATGTTACTTTATATAGTGAGGTATGTACTAACTATTCAAGTTGGTTTGGTGTATTATGTTCCTTGTGGTATAAAATGTTTGCCGATACATTAATCGGCAACCTCTAATATCACAACGAATTTGTACACCTACTTAACTTTTTATTTTCAAATGGGACCACGATTATTTTGTATGCATAGCTCACTTTTTGGTTTCCTTTTTGTTTTTTACTCTCTAGCTTTTCATTGTAAAGGATTTGAAACATTTGTGAACTTATTATTATGGTTTTTGTATTTCGTCTCTCACTTTTCATTGTAAAAGATTTGTAATTTGCTACATTTGCTAACTTTATATATTCTCTATCGTTTTTTTATCAAAAGAAAGGAGATTTTACAAAGAAATGTGAAAGAGAGGCAAGGCATCGATTTGAAATTCTTGAGAGTGAAAATAATTATTATTTCTAATTCTCAATGTTAATGGCATATATATTACGCATGATAAGGGTTGTCAAGAAGATTTGCATAGAAGTGATAAAGAGGGAAGACACTAATTTGAAATTCTTGGTAGTGAAAATAGAAATGGTTTGATTCACAACGTAACGTTAAATGGCATATGTACATCTGATATGGACTGTCGCTACCCCATAGCCCATTAAACCTCCACCAATGACATCAACTCCCTTTACAGCCCTCAGCTTCGGTCCAATATCAGTAACATTAGGCACCTGTTAGTGACGAAACTAAGTTAAGCATGAGGAATATTATTAGACAACGTATAAGATATATGCACGAAGCCATCTTTTTGTTCTGATATACATTAAAATACAAAGACTAAACGGAACAACAACAGTAAATTGGGATTGCGTTATTCTACACAAACAACTTTCAGTTTATATCTATAGTGAAGTGTTATCTTCCCTTGTGGAGTGAGATTTGTGAGCTTTGGCTTGCTACTTTTTTCATAAATAATGTAATACCTTTTTCCCTTTTTACCTGAAACATGAGGGTGGGTGTAAAACATATTCGTTTTCAAAGTACAACAAGAAACTAACAATAAGCAACATGAAAGTTACCATTCCTTCCATTTCTAATTAAAGGGTCTAATATATGTGAGTTGAATGTAAGGTAAACATATATATTACGCTGAATAAGGGTTGTCGTATCCCGAATCCATGCTGTAGTTGAGTTTACAGAAGGCCTATGCAAAAACTTAGGTAATAACTAAATACAACGATCAAATGTATATAATACCAACCATTAAAACTCAAAGCATAGTATTTTAATCATCTCAGGTACTTCATTTTTAAAAGAATTTCAGATAGATAAATTATACATAATTTTTGTTGAAAGTTAATTTTGAGACTCAAATATATCACGTGGTTTATGTTTATGCATAAAACAATTTTTGTTGAAGGTGAAATTTGAGACTCAAATATATAACGTGGTGTAAGTTTTGGGGCCCCTTAAGATACTAGACGAGTACCCGACGACCCATAAGTTTCTTTCAACAAACTGTATTTGTAGCATTAGAGAATCGTTTTCGAATAACTACAATTCTGATGCGTGGTTGCATAGCAGCATAAATATATAGTTTTTTAAAAAATTATGTGGAGTCGATCTAAGTGTGTGAGTATATTTTCTAATAGGATTGTTTTAAGTTATTAAGATTTTTAGTAATAATCGATTCAAGCATTACAAAAAGCAACGGTATTATGTAGTTGACAATATTATATTGTAGTTTAGAGGTATAGCCAACATGTGTGACCGCTTTTTCTTGTTTTGTCAGTAATTTAGGCAGTGATAACTATTTTTTTTTTACATGTGTAACGTTTACCATTTGGTGTGTGGCTTTTAAAATTGTAACTTTGCAAATTGGATATCACCATATAAGATTATTTTGTACTATCAATTTGTATAGATATTTATGCATTGTTCAAAGCTATTTGTTTGAGGTACAAATAATTATCGCTAAAGATAACAATACTATTTATTTTTTGTGATTTTAATAAACTTACATAACATTATTGATACACTGGACAAAGGGCTATACAATATATATTAACTTTTAAACGACGATTCATATATTCTAGTCCCTTAAATGGTGCAAGAGCAACATTTTTTAAAATAACATTATACAAATGACAAATTACATGTGTCAAAGCAAAATAAACCAAAAACTACAATTACTTGGTCTCTCCTTTCAAAAAAATTGTCACGGGTTCCACAACTACTTCATCATTTATGATATAATTTTGTCAAATTTGAAACCCGATTTCACCCGGGTGATTCAACTGGTTGAACCGTTCTGATAAAAAAGCAGGTCGATTTAAACCGAGTCAAACCGATAGGTTGGGTCGAAAAAATGTCAAATTAAACTGGGTCAGCCCGCCGGGTTTGAAGCGTCCCGGGTCAACCCGGTATCGGTTTCAACAGGTCAACCCGGTATCGGTTTCAACGGGTCAACCCGGTATCGGTTTCAATTAGTTGTTTTTAATTTGGTAGATGTGCTTTTAATTGGGTGTACAATGTGAATAAATTATTGTACTTTTAAGTAATGGGGTGTTTTAATAAGAGTATTAATTATATTATTTATTTCTCTCTCCATTGACCATGTTTTCAACATTCAACTTTCAACATTTTTCACTTTTTTCACTTTGACCATTTTTCCATTTTATATAGTATAGATATAGATATAGATTAGATATGAGGCTATGAACAATAGTACACCATCATATGCAGTTGACATCGGTGTATAATGTTACTCGTGTGATATAATGTTGAGATGATATATTCATCCATTGTCATATCACATGGATAATTTGTACACAATGCTGACTTTTTTTTTTCGTCTCTCGCTTCTTTATTTTTTTCATTGTAAATGATTTGTAATTTGCTCACTTTTTAAATTCTCTTTCGCTTCTATCAAAAGAAGTACGATTTTGTAAAGAAAGGTGATAAGAGGGAATACATTGATTTGAAATTTTAAGACTCAATTATATGAGTTTTGTAAATCAATTTTTGTTGAAGGTGAATTTTAAGACTCAAATATATAACGTGGTGTAAGTTTTGGGGCCCCTTATGATATTAAATATGAGGCTATGAACAATAGTATACCATTGTATACAGTGGTGCCACAATCAAATCAAAGAAAGAGCTTGGAGTATCAAATTATATGTTGTTATTGAAAACTAATATTGTTGTTTTACATATAAAATTAAACATGTGTGATGGCATCTTCACATGCTAGATCATCTTTGATAAGTTTGGTTGTATTCGCCTTACAACAACGGATAAATCATATACGACGACGGATAAGTCTTAAGGTATTATCCCACATCGGTAATTGAGAAAAAGATATGTTACTTTTTAGAGTGAGGTATGCAAGATTGTTCAAGTTGACATTGTTGTATAATGTTCCTCGTGTGATATATTTATCCTGTGTCATATCACTTGGATAATTAACTTTTTGTTTTTTCGTCTCTTGCTTCTTCATTTTTTTCATTGTAAATGATTTGTAATTTGCTCACTTTTTAAATTCTCTTTCGCTTCTATCAAAAGAAAGACGATTTTGTAAAGAAAGGTGATAAGAGGGAATAAATTGATTTGAAATTCTTGGGAGTGGAAATTTAAATTAAAAAAAAAAAAAAAAAAAAAAAAAGTAGCTTGTTTCACAATGTCAAAAGCCATATATACGCAGTAAAAGGGTTTAGGGTTGTCGCTATCCCAGATCACATTAAGTCTTCACCAATGACAACACCTTTCTTTATAGCCCTCGACATCAGTCCTTGGTCTATCAGTGACGAAAACTAAGTTGTGCATGAAGATTATAATTAGATAACATATAATATATGTACATTAAGATGGCATTTTGCTGCCTCGGAAACTACAAGCCTGTTAAAGTCCTTGGCCTTCTGATGAATAGAAATTTTGTATAATTCTAATGTCATACCAAATCACTTTTTTATGAATATTTTACCTTTAACGGGTCAAACAAGGTAAAATAAAAACAATATATGAAGAAACGGGATGAAAGGCGTATGAAGCGTCTCTTGAGTGCACTGCATTTACTCCATCATTTGAAAAAAAATATATGAGTTTTGTAAATATCTTTTACAAACTATTTAAAAAAAAAAAAAAAAAAAAAAAATAGCAAGCAAGAAGTGCCTTTTAGCCAACCTGACTCATGTTAGCATGTACAAACTAAGACATCTTTTAATGACCCATTACCCAACTGGCCTATTTTGCCATAACTTTCCAACACCAAGATGACCTCCATCATTTACGATTGTGCCACAATCGAAGAAAAAGCTTGAACTATCAAATGAGTAAATTGCAAAAATTGTCCATGTGGTTTGGTCAAATTGCATGTTAAATCAATAAGTGCCTTTTAGCCAACCTGACTCATGTTAGCATGTACAAACTAAGACATCTTTTAATGACCCATTACCCAACCGGCCTATTTTGCCATAACTTTCCAACACCAAGATGACCTCCATCATTTACGATTGTGCCACAATCGAAGAAAAAGCTTGAACTATCAAATGAGTAAATTGCAAAAATTGTCCTTGTGGTTTGGTCAAATTGCATGTTAAATCAATAAGTGCAAATATCGTATTTATTTTGCACTGTTACGTGCACTTTTTGTCCTTCAACAGTGAAATTTGGCAAACCACATGGACGGTGTTACTTTATCCCACATCAGTAATTGCTTTTACATCAGTAATTACCTTTTATCCCACATCAGTAATTGAGAATAAAAAGTGTTACTTTATATATTGAGTTATGCACTAATTATCCAAGTTGAGTTTGGTGTATTACGTTCCACTTTCAATGACATTGTTCTCATGACAAACTTGTTATGTTACAATGTGTTGCAAGGATAATTTGTACACGTTGCTAACTTTTTGTATTTTTTTTCGTCTCTTGCTTTTACATATTTTCTTTTTCGTCTCTAGATTTTCAACTTTTTCGTTGTAAAAGATTTATAATTTGCTAACTTTTTATATTCTCACTCGCTTTTAGCAAAAGAAGAAGATTTTATAAAAAAGGGTGATAAAGAGGGAAGACACTAATTTGAAATTCTTGGGAATGAATATAAAAGTTGTTTGAAATTTGTTCAATTAAAAGTATAATGGCTATAAGGTGTCTTACATAAACATATTTGTATTTTCCATCATGTAATAAATTAGCTAAATTTCTACGTTTAATTTATTTACAAAATCTCTACTATTTTACAAAGGTTTCTAATCCTCAAGTTTCATTAACATCAAAATTTTAACCAAAGATAACACATATAACTTTTTTTTATCACGCCAGATAAAAATGTGACACTATCATTGTTTTACCATATCTTGTACCACCATTATCTAAAACCGTCCATGTATGTTGAGACTTGAGACATTGACCGACATAAACAAACCAATAACCACAAACACCACAAATCCTTTGGAGTCACTTAGCGCAGTTGCCTTGGTATTACTTGGCTTATTCAAGTCGAGTTGGTCAAGTTACGAGTTGATTGAATCGAGTTCAATCAGTTGTTTTGAGAAACATAAGTAATAACCCAACAGGAAAAAATTGTGAATTAATATCACATTTCTTATTTCTATTGTACGGTGGCTTGAAGGTTTAAGAAGGTCTTGAATTCGAACTTTGTTGAATAAATAGTTTATTGTTAACATAACTAAAAGTTGAAAACAATTACGATAACCTGTTATCTGTGTATGTAAAAAACAAAAAAGAATTATAACTTTTCCTGAGTATCCAAAAGAAAATATCATTCTTGTTCAGCCATTTTCCTATTTTGGGTATGTTTGACAAAATTAGGTGCTGGTGCTGGTGCTTGAAAAGATTATAAAAAGAGATTAATTTTATTAGTTACATGAAGTAATCTTTTATTTTCAGAGATTATGGAAGATTATTTTTTTATAATCTCTTATAAGTTATAAGTTATGTATGTCAAACAAAAATTATTTTTTAAGTAGCTTATTTTTTGAAAATATAAGCATAATCTCTCCATAATCTCATGTGTCAAACATAACCTTTAAGTATTATGTAGATTACGTTTGATAAGAGTGCAATGAGTCAAATCAAACTGACATCTCATTGTTACATCACCACTTCTTTTCTTTTCACTTTATTTTCACTCATACATTCAAAAACACAATTCTCAGTAACTTAAGTCAAAAACCCGTTTTAAAAAACTCACCATACCAATTAAAACAAAAACTCACCACAAAACCCAAATTAAAAAAGAAGACAATACTCTTCATTTGGCTAAAGCCAAATATTTGGCGTGTGGTTTGGACCAAGACCGTCTTTGATAGCGTGCAAGGTGGGTGATTGTTTAGGGCCCCAAAAATTTTAAGGGCCTCAAAGTTTGTCCCGCTTAACCATTATATACATGTGTACACATTTTTCACGCCAAGAAAAAAGGATTTATGTTAGAAAATATCTTAAATGAGTACTAGTAATATATTGAATGTTTAGATAATAGCTAATTGCATTTTATATCTAAGAAACAGTGACACCTTATACATAACATTATTTCTCGAAAGGCCAATCTATGTAATTTCATAAAAAACCCTCAAAAATTTCAAAAATTCAGTGACGACCTTGGGTTTTACGAGAGATACCCGGTGTAGTAGCTTAGCTTGGCACAAGGGGCATGTCTAGAGGTGGAAAGGAGCCGAGCCGAGCCCGAGCCTGCCATTGCTCGAGCTCTACTCGTCTCGTTTAAGTTTTAAAAAGCTCGAGCTCGGCTTGTATCGAGCCTTAAATTTTAAAAGTTTGAGAAGGATATTTATGTAATTACAAAAGTTTGAGAAGGATATTGACGTAATTTTAAAAGTGAAAAGGACATTTATGTAATTTTAAACTTTAATAAGGATATAAATGTAATTGCCCCTAAATTATATGAATAATCCTATGGACTATATTATGGCGTCTCCGTGTGCTAATCTTTAATAAATTTGGTTGTATTCGCCTTACAAAAACGGTTAAAGCATATACTAGCTTGTATCACTCTTTTATTAAAAAAGAAGAGTTAACTTTTATCCCATATGAATAAATGAGAAGAAAATGTATTACTTTATATACTTAAGTATGTATTATTATCCAAGTTGAATTTGGTGTATTATGTTCCTCGATTTTTCATTTTTTCATTGTAAAAGATTTGTAATTTGCTAACTTTTTATATTCTCACTCGCTTTTATAAATAAAAAAAGAAGATTTTATAAAGAAGGGCGATAAAGATGGAAGACACTCATTTGAAATTCTTCTGAGTGAAAATAAAAATTGTTTGAAATTCTTGATCCCAAAATTATAATGGCTATAAGCTATCTTACATGAATATATTTTGTATTTTCCATCTTGCAATAAATTAGCTAAATTTCTACGTTTAATTAATTTATTTACTAGGTGCAAAATCTCTACTATTTTACAAAGGTTTCTAATCCTCAACTTCCATTAACATCAAAATTTTAACCAAAGATAATACATACGAGTATAACTTTTCTTTTCACGCCGGATAAAAATGTGACACTATCATTCGTTTACCATATCTTGAACCACCATTGTCTAAAACCGTCCATGACCGTTGAGACGTTGACCGACACAAACAAACCAATAATCACAAACACCACAAATTATTTTCAGCCACTTAGCGCGGTTGCCTTGGTAGTACTTGGCTTATTCAAGTCGAGTTTTTCAAGTTACGAGTTGATTGAATCGAGTTCAATCAGTTGTTTTGGGATAAATAAGTAATAACCCAACATGAAAAAAATTTGAATTAATATCCCATTTCTTATTTCTATTGTACGGTAGCAGGGGCGGAACTACATACAAGTTAGGGGGTGGCAGTGCCCTCCATGGTTCGGCTAAAAATATCAATTTTTAGTGTAAAAATTTTTTATGACCATTTTATTAAAGTGCACCCCATTACAAAATCAAATTGCCCCCCACCTTAAAATCAAAAAAATGTAAAAACCTTAGATCTCTATCTTAAGAGTACATTGCAAAAATCGTCCTTGTGGTTTGGTCAAATTGCATGTTTCGTCCTTGTAAATCAATAAGTGCAAATATCGTCCTTATTTTGCACTGTTACGTGCACTTTTGATCCTTCAACAGTGAAATTTGGCAAACCACAAGGACGGTTTTTGCAATGATGGATGACCAAAAGTGAACGTAACAGTGCCAAATCCGGACATTTTTGCACTTAATGAACCACAAGGACGAAACGTGCAATTTGGCCAAACCACAAAGACGCTTTTTGCAATTTACTCCTATCTTAATTTTAAAAATATCAGTTTTCAATGTAAAAAAATTCTTTTCATGACATTTTTATTAAAGTGCATCACGAATTTTATGAAATTTTTTTTTGCCCCCCGCCTTCTAAAATCCTGAGTCCGCCACTGCTGTAGCTCGAAGGTTTAAGAAGGTCTTGAACTGGAACTTCGTTCAATAAATAGTTTATTCTTAACATATCTAAAAGTTGAAAACAATTATTGAAAATCTGTTAACTGCGTACACAAAAAACAAAAAAGAATTCTAACTTTGCCTAAGTATCCTAAAAAAAATTACTACGTACTTCTTTAGCATAGGGTGTAATGACTCAAGTTAAACTGTCATCATATTACTACCTCAACATTTCTTTTCTTTTCTTTTTTCACTTTAATTTCACCCACACACTTAGGTGTCGTTTGTTTTTTCCCCATAAGTACTTTTTTCCTCTTTTCACTTCTTTTGTCTGCAGGAGGGCAGAGGTTTCTTGTTTGTTTTTTTACAGACGTAAGTGCTTTTTTTCACTTCTTTCCTCTTTTAAATTTCAGACATTATCTTTCACTTCTTACCTCTTCTTTCACTCCTTACCTCTTCTTTCACAAACCTTACATCTCTTTCTCAATATCTTACATCTCTTTTACATTTCGGTCTTTTTATCTACGTTTTCGCCCATTTGTTACGTTTTCGTCCATTTTTTTACGTTTTCGTCATTTTTTTACGTTTTAATCCGTTCTCTTACGTTTTTGTATTTTTTCGTCCGTTTTTTTTAATGTTTTCATTCAATTTTTTACGTTTTCGTCTGTTATTTTACGTTTTCTTACATTTTTTACGATTAACCAATTTGAACCATATTACAAAAGGATTTATAGCGGAAAAAAAGGAAAAAAAATGGAAAAAAAAAGAAGTATTTCAATAGCACAAAAACAAACGGTCTTTATCCATGCAGATGAAGACTTTAAATCTACCTCTTCTTCTGCAGACATGGTTTGCAGATGAAGAGGTAAAAGCTCTGAAAAAACAAACGACACGGTTTACTTTGCTAGTGCATCTCTAATTCAAGTCAACTTGGTCAAGTTTAAGAGAGACTTGAACTCAGATTTCGTTGAATAAAATAATTTATCATTAACAAAACTAAAAGTTTAAAAACAATTACTAGAAAACCTATTAAATGTACATCAAAAAACAAAAAACGAATTTTAACTTTCCCCAAGTATCCTACAGAAAATATCATTATTATTTATTTATGTTGCGTAAAAGGTTTATACCCGGTGAATATATTGAAAAAATGATTAGAGTTCATGTACATGGAAGAGTGGTCATGATCCACCCTTCCAAATAAAAGACAATGGGATTTGAACAAACCCAAACCACACCAACCATAACCAAACGAACTAACAGTCGAATGAAATGAAAAAACATAGCTAGAGTTCATGTACATGGAAGAGTGGTCATGATCCACCCTTCAAGAAACTATCACGTATTATTACCGTAAAGAAGAAGAGTTCGCTTTCATCCCACATCGATAATTGAGAAGAAAATGTGTTACTTTATATTGTGAGGTATGCATTAGTTATTAAAGTTGAGTATGGTGTTGATGTGCTTCATCGGGGTTTTAAATTTATAACAAGAATTACCGGTTAACTAGGAACACATTCGGGCAAGTATACCCTAGTCAAGTTGTAGTATAGTATATGGTAAATCAAGGTCGTCCCAAGAGACTTGGTTGCAATACAAATGTCGTTTGTTTGTTTAAGCAAGCAACAAGTAACAAGTTGATGGTTATGATTGTCACGGATCAAACCAACAAGAAAAGCATTATAAGAACAAGTAACAAGTTGATGGTTATGATTGTCACATATCAAACCAACAAGAAAAGCAATATAAGAACAAGCAAGTATCAAGACATTCATCATAATTCCAATCAACACAAAATCTCAATAATCATATCAATAACAAACATCTTTAAATAGAAAAGTAACAAGGTTTACCCAAAGTATGAATTACAATAGGCAAAGATGAAGGATTATAGCAACCTTCAAGCCTCCAATCAACTACAATAGTTCTACCAAGCCGGAAAATGATGTCCAAACGCCTTCGACAACCCTTGAGCACACTACACGAATTTGGCAGAGGTTTGTGGTCTTTTGGGGAAGATAAGTTGGTGTAATTGGTGGAAATTCGTCCTTAAAGGTGGAGGCTTGAATTTCACACAAGTTGGGATAGGATAGTTGGTGGAAACTCGTCCTTAAGGGTGGAGGCTTGAATTTCACACCAGTTGGGATAGGATAGTTGATGGAAACTCGTCCTTAAGGGTGGAGGCTTGAGTTTCACACCTTTGGTGAAGGTATTGAGAGTGGTTGTGTTCTCTCTAGGTGAAAATTCGTCCTTAAGGGTGGAGGCTTGAATTTCACACCTAGAGATGGAGTGGTGGATGAAAGGGATGAGAAAGATGGAGAAGGGATGATGAAATGAGGTGCCAAATGGGTTCTATTTATACTACTACCAAGGCTTAGGGTATTCAATGCATTTCTTGGAGGCCAAGGAGCTTGGAAGGGACTAGAAACCATGTAGGAAGGGACTAGAATCATTTGGAACACGTTTGGAGTCTTAGTAGTGCAGAAATGGCTGAAACAAGACCTCCAACCGGATCCGGTTGAGCTCCAACCGAATCGGTTGGTCTTCTTGACAGCTCTCCAACCGGATCGGTTACGGGGCTCGACCGATCGGTTGGAGCAAAATCACAAAAATTCATAAACTGTAAAGTTGTAGATCTTTCTCTTAGCTTTCCGTGGCCGCGAACCGGGGGTCAAACGGAGTCCGTATGCAAAAGTTATGGCCAAAATGGTGAAGGTGTGTCGGGAACAACGAGTCTTCCAATATGTCTTCGTTTTAGCTTCTTTTCTTCATTTCTTTCTCGTTTTCCTTCTTGAACTTTATTATTGAGTCTTTGGACCACTAACTTGATGACTTTATCTTCTCGAATATACTCCGCAAGTCTTTCATTTGATGGGAACTCTTCGTATTTGGAGAAATCTTCATATTTTACTTCTTTTTTCGTCTATTTCTCCACTTTCCTGTACTTGGCTACAAATGAACTAGCAAACGCACTTTTGTACGATTAAGCATTAAAAGCATATGATTATAGCCAAATAACACACATAAAATCACGGATAACGCTACTAAAAACATGCACAATTTGAGCGTTATCAAATTCCCCCACACTTAAACTTTGCTTGCCCTCAAGCAAATCTAAGAAAAGAATAATTAAACTACATACCTAAATGACAAAACGAAAAGAAAAATAAATTTTTTTTTTTTGGGTTTTTTATATTTTTTACTTTTTTTTTTTTTTTTTTTTTTTTTTTTTCAATAACAAACATAAAAAATAAGCGAAAAATGAGCGCAAACTCCCTCACACTTAAGGTTTTGCTTGCCCTCAAGCAAATCTAGAAATAAGAAAAATAAATCCCACATGGTGCATGAAATATGATTAGAAAAATGTAATGCAAATCTACCAAGTACAAGTACAAGATAAGATTCATCGTTTTAAGCTTCAAAAGGTGAAAAATTCGAGATGTTTGACAATACCCCATGGATTCTCTCGCTTGATAACATGGCTAAGCACCTCACGAAAAAGAACGTATGTATAATTCACTCAACACTCATTTTATTTAGTGATGGATAGTATTAAGGAATAGTACACTCATATTGCTCAGTCATGATCTAAATATTACCATAGGCTTGTACAAGAAACAAAACTCCACCGACGTGGCGTAAGCACCAAGCGTAAACATCTAAAGAGGGCTTTTATTCGGGATATAACGATAGGCTTTGGGTGAATAAAGGGTATGGATAAGGCACGGGATAATTGATGAAATGGTGTTAAAAGAAAAATAGAGTCAAGTCTAATACCCATGTTGCTAGTCACGAACAATCCGCAAACCCGAAAATGATTATAGTTACAATCTTCTCCTCTTCAAATATCGATCACCAAATATATATCACGTCTTAGAACATTGGCTAATCGATATCTCAAACATACTTCATCTTCATAATAATATAGCACATTGTCATCACATATATATATATATTTTTTTTTTTTCATTTTTTTTTTTCATATTTTTTTCATATATCACATCTCCTCCACACTTCGTATAAGCATCACCACAAAAATACAAATAAGAAGGTGCACTCTTCGTCTTTGTCGGAATGGCACACACGAATAGCAAAGTGTGGCTAACTCATAATCATCAAAAACAATCCAACATACCAAGCAACTAGCAACCAACCATTTAGACATTGACAAGGGGTTAGCTAAGGTTTAAAGTGTAAAACATTTTTGTATTTTTCTGGATTTATCAAAAACGAAAAGGAATGGCTCAAAGGGTGTAACTAGGGGTATCTAGCGCTAAAGATGAGCGCTAACAAATGGGTCCATATAAGGGTGGTTAACTAACCGATATGGTTAGCTAATATATCATTAGATGTAAGTGGAAGGCCATTTGGTATTATTCCTAAGGTTGCCTCTTTATCACGCATAAACACTTATATCACACGAATGTGATCTTACTGCGGTCTCGTAATGATTTGCAAGTACAAGTTCTAGAATAAATAAAATCACCGGCACACTCATAGCAAAAGATTCAAGCATAAAAGATGTATGCTAATAAGAAATAGGCTCAAATCCTCACAATTTAGTGGAAAGGGCTATAATATATGCAAGCAAATGTCATCGATCCCAGAATGGATTGCAATATTAATCGGAACACATCTCAAGTTTTTCAAAAATTACCGATTTCACCAGTGGGTTGATCCAGTTATTATAATATATTATCCTATAAGCGTGAAAACAACTAGATCACAAGGGCAAACAAGCATACAAAATTAAAATTGGCCCAAAAATTGGAATTAAAAACTAGCTTCGCTTTTCAAAATAATATTTCCCCCCACACTTAAGTTAAGCACACAAAAGAAAAATAACTAAAAAAAAAAAAACTGCTATTATTATTACTACTATTACTACGAGAAAACTTTTAAAAATAAACTAGTTACGACTTTTTTTTTATTCTTTTAATTTTTTAATTTTTTTTTTTTTTTTTTTTAACCAAACATGACTTATTCTTTTCCCACGAGTTCTCGGTAGCTCCATTGAAACGCACAAAGAAGCGGAGAAGCAGGTCAGCGCGAAGCATATTAAAAACCCAACTTCTTTAGGGAATCAGGGAGACCCGCCTTATACCTCTCACACAGTTTGTTTACAATTGGTGAGCCTTACTTTCGAGGTATTTGAAAAAAATCAATTTATTAAAATAATTTATCAAACAAACAAACAAAGGAAAAATAACAAGGAAACAAAATAAAGCAATTGCAAAAACTTCAAAGCATGTAAGTAGGGAAAATTAAAACTATAAGTCTAGGATAAACGAAACCTCTCGGGCCGAAGAAATCATGATCGAACTCCATATGATAAGGTGCTAAGCAAACGGTAGTATAAGCGTATGAGATCAATCGATTCCCCTTTCAACCAAACATGTCCAATCAAGAGCATAAGGTTCACGATCCAACCAATCCTTCCTCCAAGAGCTTATTAAATCTGCAAAAATAAACTAAACTACAAAAACACGTAAAATTCTAAAACTCACTTTCGTAGGCATCACGGTTGCATTTAGCGCATGCAACAAGCCTTTAAACCCCTCGGTGGCCCGAGTGGACGAGTTATAGTCTCGTGAGGGTTTCCAGTGAACATACCCACAAAGTTCAAAACACTTTTATTTTTAAAACACATGTACTTATTTATTCACAATGTACCAAATTAACAAAACTTAAAATGGAAAAACCAAATAAAAGAAATGATACTCTTGCAAAAACAAAAAGACATTTAAACTTATTCTATCTAAACACAAACACACAAGAACAAAATATGAAAAATGATATATATATATATATATATTTTTTGACAGAATAGTCCAGCCGAATCGGTTAAAGGGTGTAACCGATCGGTTAAAGAAAATTTTCTATTTTTTTTTTTTTTTTTTTTTTTTTTTTTTTTAAGATTTTTTTAAACACAAGTTTTATTTCAAAACTTTTATTGATAAAATGAAACAAGGACACAAAAGGTTACGAACACAAAAATAAACACAACTAAACTAAACACATAAACAAATAAACTAGAAGATGACAAAAAACATAACACGACACTTAAAACAAATTAACGCACGATCACAGAAAAACGACAATCACATAGATGCAAGCACACACAATTAGTCACGTAAAACAAATCAAACAAGATAATCTAAACAAGATAGTCTTATTCAAAATTAATACGAAACTAATATAAACAAAAATAACAAAAACAAATAACATAGAGACATGCAAGAGATCATATAACATATAAAACATAAAACTTACGAAACAAGAAACACACAAAATGGTTTTTTTTTTTTTTTTTTTTTTTTTTTTTTTTTTTTTTTTTTTTAACAGAACACACAACCGGATCCGGTTACGGGTAGTGACCGATCGGTTGTAGTGGTTTTATTAAGTACGAAGCTTCCAACCGATCCGGTTGGAGTGCCAACCGATTCGGTTGGAGTGATCTGGGTGGTTTTGGTGGGTTTTTTCGCAAACATTTTCGAGCACACTTAGAAATCAATACTTTGAAACGAACATTTTAAAACACATGAAACGAAATCCCAACATCAAAAACATGATTTTGATGCAAAGATCATTTGAGCAATTATGAGAAATTAGAGATTATGGAAAAAGACAAGCATTCAAGCAATCTTCATGAGCAAACATCAAGAGCAATCAAACAAGAGCAAAGAAACAATCATTCATGAGCAAGAGCAATTTAGCATTCAAACAAGCAAGCAAACAAACAATCTATCAATCAAGAAAACAATCAAACGAACAAAAGAGTGCAAAACAAATCCCCGGCAGCGGCGCCAAAAACTTGATGTGCTTCATCGGGGTTTTAAATTTATAACAAGAATTACCGGTTAACTAGGAACACATTCGGGCAAGTATACCCTAGTCAAGTTGTAGTATAGTATATGGTAAATCAAGGTCGTCCCAAGAGACTTGGTTGCACTACAAATGTCGTTTGTTTGTTTAAGCAAGTAACAAGTAACAAGTTGATGGTTATGATTGTCACGGATCAAACCAACAAGAAAAGCATTATAAGAACAAGTAACAAGTTGATGGTTATGATTGTCACATATCAAACCAACAAGAAAAGCAATATAAGAACAAGCAAGTATCAAGACATTCATCATAATTCCAATCAACACAAAATCTCAATAATCATATCAATAACAAACATCTTTAAATAGAAAAGTAACAAGGTTTACCCAAAGTATGAATTACAATAGGCAAAGATGAAGGATTATAGCAACCTTCAAGCCTCCAATCAACTACAATAGTTCTACCAAGCCGGAAAATGATGTCCAAACGCCTTCGACAACCCTTGAGCACACTACACGAATTTGGCAGAGGTTTGTGGTCTTTTGGGGAAGATAAGTTGGTGTAATTGGTGGAAATTCGTCCTTAAAGGTGGAGGCTTGAATTTCACACAAGTTGGGATAGGATAGTTGGTGGAAACTCGTCCTTAAGGGTGGAGGCTTGAATTTCACACCAGTTGGGATAGGATAGTTGATGGAAACTCGTCATTAAGGGTGGAGGCTTGAGTTTCACACCTTTGGTGAAGGTATTGAGAGTGGTTGTGTTCTCTCTAGGTGAAAATTCGTCCTTAAGGGTGGAGGCTTGAATTTCACACCTAGAGATGGAGTGGTGGATGAAAGGGATGAGAAAGATGGAGAAGGGATGATGAAATGAGGTGCCAAATGGGTTCTATTTATACTACTACCAAGGCTTAGGGTATTCAATGCATTTCTTGGAGGCCAAGGAGCTTGGAAGGGACTAGAAACCATGTAGGAAGGGACTAGAATCATTTGGAACACGTTTGGAGTCTTAGTAGTGCAGAAATGGCTGAAACAAGACCTCCAACCGGATCCGGTTGAGCTCCAACCGAATCGGTTGGTCTTCTTGACAGCTCTCCAACCGGATCGGTTACGGGGCTCGACCGATCGGTTGGAGCAAAATCACAAAAATTCATAAACTGTAAAGTTGTAGATCTTTCTCTTAGCTTTCCGTGGCCGCGAACCGGGGGTCAAACGGAGTCCGTATGCAAAAGTTATGGCCAAAATGGTGAAGGTGTGTCGGGAACAACGAGTCTTCCAATATGTCTTCGTTTTAGCTTCTTTTCTTCATTTCTTTCTCGTTTTCCTTCTTGAACTTTATTATTGAGTCTTTGGACCACTAACTTGATGACTTTATCTTCTCGAATATACTCCGCAAGTCTTTCATTTGATGGGAACTCTTCGTATTTGGAGAAATCTTCATATTTTACTTCTTTTTCCGTCTATTTCTCCACTTTCCTGTACTTGGCTACAAATGAACTAGCAAACGCACTTTTGTACGATTAAGCATTAAAAGCATATGATTATAGCCAAATAACACACATAAAATCACGGATAACGCTACTAAAAACATGCACAATTTGAGCGTTATCAGGTGTATTGTGTTCCTCGTGTGATATCATGCTTAGATGATACTTCAAGATTGTGTCGCCACGATGAATTTGTACACACCGTTAACATTTTGTATTTATTTTGGTTTTTTCGTCCCTCGCCTTTTCATTGTAAAAGATTTGTAATTTGCTAACTTTTTATGTTCTCTTTCGCTTTTATGAAAAGAAGAAAACTTTGCAAAAAAGTAAGATACAGAGGTAAGGGTATGCCTTGTATTGTATTGTATTTTTATTCTTTGTATGGTTTCTATAAATGTTACCTTTCTAAAAAGATATATATACATTTTATCGAGAATGTTACCTTTGAGTTTGCATGCTGTGAAAAGAACACATTAAGATGGAATAGATATCCGATATCTTCTAAATAGGAAGATAATCATTCCCAACCGACTAAGGCGGGATACGCCGAAGGTTGAGGAACATGGAACCAACAAGGATTCCGTGCGTATATAAAGGGAATCACATCCCTCGTTTAAGGTACGATCTTAGAACCCTAATACTCCTTAAACCCTAAACCGATTACTCACTCTCACGCCGGAGGATAATCGTGGGAGACAATCCCACGGTAAGCCTAACGGTGTCTTTTGTCTTTTAGTGCGCAGGTCTCAAGCAATAATTCTCAATTGGTACGAGAGCCGGAGCTCCAAACAAGGAACGTCCAACTTTTGTAGCAACAAGTGGCGCCATCCGTGGGACCCTACACTAAGAACCAAAGACTAGAATGACGAAGCATGGAAATCAGTGATCGCAGTCAGACCTTATGGGAAAGAAGTCGCAAAGCGGACTAACTCCTAAGCAGACCTCTGGGACAACCAGCGCTGCTAAAAATAAAGGATCAGGCCAAGACTTGATCTTCCCTCTGGTGGAACCGCGCTCGGGAACAACCCAAGCCACTACAACCACCACGAGTGGAGTAGACCCATTGCGCACCGTCCTTACTACTCCCTTTCAATCGGTGCTAGAAACTGACATGACAAAGGTACCAGATGCACCTGACCGAAATAAGGGTGTAGTAATAGAAACAAACACACTCGCTCTTGAGGGGGTCGCACCAGAGCTGGCACCAGAAGATTTCGTATCCCAAAACTACGAAACATTAACTGCCCTCATGCAAGAGGAAGAGAAGAAGAGATCAGGTCGGAACTTGAAAGCCCGACTCAATTTCGATTCTGAATACGAGAATTCCCCACCGCGCTGTCAGAAAGAGAAGCGCGGGAGAGACAGCCGCCGACCCCCAGTATTCAACAGAATCGGGAGGAGAATCGAGGATGATGAGACATCTCACTCGCATCATCTGAGTGAGAGTGATGAAGATGAAAAGCGTACCAATGTCCACACCAGACTAGGTAGCCGTAGAATCCAAGACAGACTGGGACAACGCTATTCCCCAAGTGAAAGTCCCCCGAGTACAAACTCAGAGGACAGTCGGCGCAAGCGCCGAAAGAGGGAAAATTCGTCCTCTGGCGAAACTGGACACTGGAAGTCCAAAAACAAATATAATGACCAGGAGGATGAAGATATATCCCTCCCTTGGCGCCGTCATAAGGTGGATGCTTTTACTCGGCGCATCAGTGACTTCTCAGAAAGCAAAAGAAGGCGCATGTCTGCCAACGTAAAGACCTATGATGGAACAGGTGACCCTGATGATCACCTCAAAATTTTTGAATCAACAGCGACAATTGAAAATTGGCCACAGCTTGTGTGGTGCCACATGTTCAACTCCACACTAGTGGGAAACGCACGGAACTGGTTCAGCAAGCTTCCACGCAGAAGCATCAATGGCTTTGAGGAATTGAGAAAGGCGTTTCGCCTAAACTTTACTCAGAGGAAGAAGTGCGCTAAAAATCCTGTCGAGCTCGCCAGGGTAAAGCAGCGCCAAGGAGAATCTACAAGCGCATTCATGGAACGCTTCAAAGATGAATGCATGCAAGTTAAGGCATGTCCCGAAGTGTTGAAGATCTCTGGTTTCATGAACGGGATTAATAATCCAGAACTCATCAAAAGGTTGAACGACAAGATTCCTGAAACCTTTAATGAACTCATGAAACGCTCTCGGTCCTTCGTCCAGGGAGAAGCCGCCGCGGCGGATAGCAAAAGGAACCACTCGAACTACCGGTCACAGGAACAACCTGGGAGACAATCCAATGACCGGAGTAGTAACCGTAATAGGAGCTATCGCAGTCAGGGGAGCGGGAGGGATAATGATAGATACACCCCGCTGATCAAGACCCCAAAGGAAATACTCGCAACAGAAGGTGCGAATTTTCCAAGACCGCCGCAGATGCGCACCCTAGAGGATCGGCGTACTGGAAATGGATACTGTGATTACCACGCACAGAAAGGCCATACCACTAACGAATGTGACCAACTACGCCAACTCATCGACAAGATGGTCAAAGAGGGTAGATTGGACCACTTGGTCAAAAACATTAAATAGGGAAAGGACAAACAGAAGAGTGGCAATAAGAAAGAGACTCCTAAAGACAAAGCCGACACCATTTACATGATACAATCATGGCAGCGGATCACAAGGCAGAAGGTCAGTCAGGATTTTTCACGTGGACAGGAGATCTCTTTCCCCACCTTAACCGCGGACAACGCAGTGGTGGAACCACTCACTATAGAGATAAGCGCGGGGGGTCACGACATCCACCGCATGTATGTTGATGGTGGCGCTTCTGCGGACATCATGTATGAGCACTGTTTCAAACGACTGCGTCCTGAAATACGCAGTCAGTTAATCCCGGTCAGAACGGCGTTGACTGGTTTTACAGGTGAGAAGATATGGCCTATGGGGCAAATACGATTACCTGTTAGCATTGGAAACGAAGAACACTCCGCAACGGCCTGGATGGAATTCATGGTGATTAAATCTCCCTCGCCATACAATGGCATTATTGGGAGACCTGGAATATCAGCTATGCGAGCAGTGCCATCAACAGCGCATGGGATGCTTAAATTCCCAGTGGAAGGTGGTATTGTTACTCTTTACAATGCCACTGTACCACATAGAGAATAAAACACGATTGCATGCGAGACGGCACCAACTCCCGCACAACAGACAACCAGAATTCCAAACCTGAAAGTAGCAATTCACCCCGAATACCCGAAACAGGAAATATCCATTGGAGGTTCATTCTCGGACAACGGCAAAGCAACTGTATGTGCACTACTGCAGAAGAATTTGGATATTTTTGCATGGGAGCCTAAACACATGACAGGAGTACCGCGCTCTATCACAGAGCATAAACTGAGAATCCGACAAGGATACTCACCCATACTCCAGAAGAAGCGCGGCCAAGCCCCGGAGCGCGCGCAAGCAATCTTGGCAGAGGTACACAAACTGGTAGAGGCAAGAATCATGCGGGAAGTTTACTACCATGACTGGCTTTCCAATCCAGTCATGGTAAAGAAGAGTGACGGCAGCTGGCGAATGTGCGTAGACTTTACCGACCTTAACAAAGCATGTCCACAAGACTGCTATCCTTTACCTGAGATAGACTGGAAAATAGAGTCTATGTGCGGATATCCATTAAAGTGCTTCCTCGACGCATACAAGGGATATCATCAAATCCAAATGGCTATGGAGGACGAAGAAAAAACGGCCTTTCACACAAGCCAAGGCGTCTACTGCTACACAAAAATGCCCTTTGGCTTGAAAAATGCAGGCGCCACCTACCAGAGGTTAGTAGATAATGCTTTCGAAAAACAGGTGGGCCGCAATCTAGAGGTCTATGTTGATGACCTGGTTATAAAGAGCCATACTGAAGATGAGCTGGTGCGTGACATTGAGGAAACGTTCAAAACTCTACGAGAGATCAATATGAAGCTAAATCCCAAGAAGTGTACCTTCGGCGCTACTGAAGGCATGTTCCTTGGATACCTGATAGAACCCGATGGTATAAAACCGTGTCCAGAAAAAACAAAAGCGGTCATCGAACTTCCTTCACCGCGCACGTTGAAGGAGGTCCAATCTCTCAACGGAAAGTTGGCCGGCTTAAATAGGTTCTTATCCAAATCAGCAGAAAAATCACTACCTCTTTTCAAAACACTCAAGAAGTGTATCAAGAAGGGTGATTTCAGATGGACTACAGAGGCAGAAGAGGCCTTCACTCAGCTTAAACAACATCTGGCAACGCTCCCAACACTTGTCGCACCCCGACCAGGGGAAGAGCTGATCATGTATTTGTCTGCAACTGAAGGCGCAGTCAGTGCAGTGCTACTAACAGATAGAGACTCAGTACAAACCCCTATCTACTTCGTAAGTAATGCACTCAAGAAGACGGAGATGAACTATAGCGCCATGGAAAAATTAGTTCTGGCATTAGTATTCGCTGCTAAACGGCTGTGCAGGTACTTCCAAGCACACCCAATAGCAGTGATCACGGACCAACCGATTAAGCAGATCATCTCCAAACCTGACGCATCAGGCAGACTGCAAAAGTGGAGTGTATTGCTAGGTGAGCACAACATCTCTTACAGACCACATACCGCAATCAAAGGACATATTCTGGCAGACTTCATCATTGAAAAGCCAGACACCGATGAGGTACCCACACCAAGTAAGCCCGAACTGCAAGATCCATGGATCTTGTTTACGGATGGATCCTCATGCATTGATGGCTCAGGAGCAGGCCTCATTCTCACAAATCCAGAGGGAATGGAATTCACTTACGCACTGCGCTTTGAATTCACAGCGACAAACAATGAGGCAGAGTACGAAGCCCTACTCGCTGGACTACGCATTGCAGCTCGAATGGGTGTACGTAACCTAGAGGCAAATGTGGATTCCCGACTAGTGGCCAACCACGTGTTGGGTGAATATGTGGCCAAAGAAGATAATATGATCCAGTACCTCGACAAAACCAAGACACTGATAAAAAGCTTTGACAGGTTCACTATCAAGCAAGTTCCTAGAGGGGAAAACCGCAAGGCGGATGCACTAAGCAAGATTGCCTCGACAAGCTTTGCACACCTATCAAAGCAAGTGCTGGTGGAAACACTAAAAAGCAAGTCAATTGTGGAGATGGAAATCTCCACGATAATAGAGGAAGAAGGTCCTACATGGATGACACCGATAACGGATTTCCTAAGCAAGGGAGCGTTACCTCAAGAGCAGAAGGAAGCTCGCAGGATAAGGCGCACAACGTAAAGATTCGAGCTGCAAGACAACATATTGTACCGACGCTCCTTCCTGCAACCATGGCTTCGTTGTGTCGGCCCCTTACAAGCAAATTACGTGCTGCGAGAAATCCATGAAGGTACATGCAGTATGCACTCAGGACCACGGTCCGTTGTGGCACGCGCCATGAGATCAGGATACTACTGGCCGACAATGCACCGTCACGCGCGGGACTTGATAAGGAAGTGCAACGATTGCCAAGTTCATAGACCCGTCCCGCGCCAACCACAGCACGAGCTAACACCAATAACATCACCATGGCCATTCTACAAGTGGGGTATTGACATCGCAGGCCCTTTTCCTATCGCAACGGGTGGACTAAAATTTCTCATGGTCGCCATAGACTACTTCACCAAGTAGATCGAAGCGAAAGCAGTGGTAACAATCACTGGCAACCAAGTGAAACGCTTCGTATGGGAAAACATTGTATGCCGCTTCGGTCTCCCTGGGAAAATCATCTCGGACAACGGGAAACAATTCTGTGATAACCCTTTCAGGGACTGGTGCGAGAAGCTTAACATTACACAACACTTCGCGTCAGTTAAACATCCACAAACCAACGGCCTAGTGGAACGAGCGAATCGAAGCTTAGGCGAAGGAATTAAGGCACGCCTAGAAAAGCACAAAGGACGATGGGTAGAAGAGCTATCACATGTCTTGTGAGCGCACCGCACCTCCATCAAGACCAGCACGGGCGACACTCCCTTCTCTTTAGTCTATGGGACAGAAGCCGTCATACCAGCTGAGATCGGCATGCCAACTATCCGCACTGCTGAAATCAATGTGGCAACCAATGATGACGAGAGACGTATCGACTTAGATCTGCTAGAAGAAAGGCGCGAACGCGCAGCTATACGGGAAGAAAAGTCAAAGTCAAGGATGAAAGGATATTATGATGCTAAAGTGCGCAATGTTTCATTCAGACCAGGTGATTTTGTCTACCGCGCTATTGACGCGAGCCACGCAGAAAACACATGTAAGCTTGGACCAAAGTGGGAAGGACCCTATGAGGTTACCGAAGCAATAGGAACAGGCGCGTACAAGCTCAGAGGCTTGGATGGTCGTGAACTGCCACGCACATGGAACATCTGCAACCTCAAGAGGTGCTATCTATAGGAATGGCTATGGCCTAGCGCATAGACGCTCTCGCACTTTCAGTGCCCAATAAACATCTATGCATTTACTCTTTCTTTTACTTAGAATAATTGTCTTATTTACTTATTATAAAAACTTGCAAGTATCAATAAAACGCCGCGGTTTCTAGCTAACTCCGCGACATATTCCAACTTGTTATTTCCATATACTCTATGTCTTAATAACTTTTTATTTCTTGCCCACGATGGCGTGCATGCACCGTAATACACCCATGATGGTAAAAGGATAAGTTAACCTACTAAACAACTTGTTGAATAAGAGGGTTGCAAACCCATCAACACTGGATCACGTATCCTTGTTAAACACCTTATTCTCAAGACGTTGGAATAAGTTTTGTACACATCCTACGACGGATGCGCAACAACGCACACGTGCACGTTTAACATCTGTGGAACCAAAATACTGGATTCCTTAATTCGGTATGTACAGTACGTCGCATATCATTAAACATACACGATTATGATAATACTTAAAGTATCTTAGGATCTTCATACATGATTATGGATTTCCTGTATTCTCGCACTTGCATATACATGTAACAATGAATACGTCTTTTACGCAAAGACAAACAGACAAGTATGCACATCACGAATTGCAAAATATATTCACAAACACTTAACAACAGGAGATTTATTTCATAACTACGAGTTATTTCCCAAAGATAGTTACAGCACAAGAGAAAATCTAAAAACTATGACTACGCTTCAAGGATGAACTACCCACACGGCTAGTAGCATTCCCAACCTTATTCAGCTCCTGCAACAAATCCGCGTCTCGACGAGCCACAGTGGCAACACTCACGGGCACCCCGTCAGACCGAGGGAGGTGCGCCGCACCGACGCCACACATAACAGCCTTGCCCTTAATACCTTTCTTCTGAGCAAGCCTCGTCGCATGCGCTTCCAGAACTTGCTTCAAGGGGACCTCCCTTTCCAGGACAAAAGGATTCAAGATATCCCTGGGGCGCGCGAATATAGGAACGTGCAGTTGGGATGCCTCAGGCTTAAGATAATAGTCTGGCTGCGCAACGGCTTCTCCACCGAGATGACGTGCTAGAGTCAGACCTGCAAAAATTACATTTATTGGATAGTCCTGATCACGCTCCAGTTCAGCAATCTTGGGGAGTTCCAAGTCCCTCATCTTCTTCATGGCAGCGACCAGATTATCATAAGCCTTCACGTCATAATTAGGTACCTGCTCAACGGGTACCTTTAGAAGCTTAGCCTCATGCAGCTTCTCAATGGCTTCTGCTTTCCCATGCTCCAGCGCGCACTTAACTACATCCCCGAAGGAGTCAACGACCTCTTGCGACTCTAGGGTACTTAACGCAGCAAGACGAAGCCCATGGCTTATGAGCCATCTGCGCTCAGCAATGGTCGACCGAAGTTGAGGATATAACTCCTCGTCATACTCCAGACTTAACTTGCGCAACTTCATCTCCTGACTTTCAAGGGCGCTTTTCACAGTAGCGCCAAACTTTTCAAGCTGGGAGGTCATCGCGTCTTTACCATTTTCCAAATATTTCATGGCCCAATGACAGGAAGACTTATATCCCGCGGCCTCTGCACGCTCTTGATTTATTTGGCACATCAACACCATTTTCTCTTCAGCGAGCTTTTTGGCGTATGACAACATAGTCCCTGCTTCACCCCTAGCACTAGCCAATTGCGCCTCCAGCAGCGCAATTTGTTGGTCTTTTTCAGCACCTTGACTAGTCTTTCCCGAATACTTTGCCTTTAGCCGCGCAGCAAGTAAGACCAGATCATCGACCAGTTGCCCCATGGGCGCATCCCCAGAGGTCCCAGGCTCAGCGCCTTGGCTTTTCAGCCCAGATGATTCAGCACGAATTGGACTTGATTGGGGGGCCGACTCTGCGGATTGTTCAAACCTACAAACATAACGAGAAATCCACAGTTATTCAGTAATATCATGAGGCATTTCGGTACATAATCTTGTAAGGATACTTACGCAGGGATAGATGTGCCAGGTGATGGTGGGCGCGACGCCACATCACTAGAGGATGACTCCACACTAAACACCACCGGGCGTTTCTTCCGAGAGGTGGCAGCACCATCGCCACTGCGCTTCCTTTTGCGCTCCAATCCTTGACTTTCTTCTTCCTCTTCCACTTCCTCCATATGCTCCGCCGCTACGGGCGCAGGTTGCACTGGAGATGAAGGGACTGTAGAACTGGGCACACTCTGTAAAGGTGTTGCTTGTAGCGCAACGGATGAACTTTCCCCCGCCTCGCCTAGGTCCAACACTATGGTACACCCTGCCGCCGCAACCAGCACGGGCTCTTCTCCCTCTTTTAATGGCCGTGTTCCCACCTTTACTTCGATAGGCTTCGTCAGTTGCACAACGCTGAACAGGTCCATCTCTGCGCAACAACAAAGAAATACAAACAGTTCACGACAAGTACGAAGAACAAACAGTGAAAAACTTACAGTAATGTAACTCAATGGGGTACGAAAGCATGAGCACCCACCCGGACCATCGGCGCCTAAGAAGATAGGAACTTCTTCTGAACTGCCAAAATAATTGCGGCTCAGGCCAATATGCACCAAGAACTCCTCGGGGTAGGAGCTAATAGGGATGCGGTTCGCATTTATTGTTTCCGCATCCTCCGCATTATATGATCCAGGGAGGGGGCGCTCATCCTTTGGCAATGTCCCCTTAGAGTAAAATCAAAATGAGACGGAAAGCATGCGTCGTCAACCCAGAAAAAGGTTTCCCTCCAATTTCTGAGCGCGTCTAACTTTTCCGTATAACATTGGAGTGACCCAGGGCGCTTCGCGAAGGAAACCCACCCGTTTGACCACGTGGTGTGGTAAAACGCCCGGAACAGGTGAATTGTGGGGTTAATGGCCAATAAGTGGCAGTTCGCCTCGAAATTAATTAATTTTGCCGCACCTATACAGTGCAGCTGGGACAAGTGAATGCAGTAATAATTCAATACATCATTTAAGAATAACGATAGGGGTATGCGCTGATTTGCGAATTCAAATAATCGCGTGTATACCCCAATCTTCCCATCGGGGAAATCCGCTATCGACGCATTCGCAGCCGGAACTTCCGGATGTACTGCGCTGGGGATAAAATAATCAGATGCAAACTGTTGAAGCTCCTCCTCCGTTATGTTTGACGTAAAATCCGATAATTCCTTAACCATGGTATTGTTTATAATAAAAAACAATGGCGCAGGCGCAGTTACCTAGGGGGTATTTCGGTATGAAGGCTTGGAAGTGTTTGAAGCTATGATAATGGCGGATAGCGTTTATTTTACTATGTGTAGAAACGGTGAAAATGAAGTGAAGGGGTTATATAATCTTCCTCCTCCACGCGATAATCGACACGTGGATCCCACCAACCCTAAATATGTGGTTGGGATTGTTTGATGGGACATGGGTGCAGTAACCTTTCCCCGATTTACGAGGTGCCCGTTTTCTTTATTACGGCTAGATACAATGTATCAAGAGGATATTTCTTTAACTTCTTTGCTACGCTTTGTTTATTTTTCATGGACTACGATAATTAGTCTAGCATCCGTAGTTACGCACTGCGCATACTAGACTGAGGGGACATGATGACGTATAGTCTATATCCGGGTCACGGACCCGACTAAAGTCCAATACTAACTTGGCCCGGTACGAGCTGGGCTAAGCTGACTAGACGTTTGGGCTCATGAAGGCCCAAACCTGAATTTATTGATGGAATAGATATCCGATATCTTCTAAATAGGAAGATAATCATTCCCAACCGACTAAGGCGGGATACGCCGAAGGTTGAGGAACACGGAACCAACAAGGATTCCGTGCGTATATAAAGGGAATCACATCCCTCGTTTAAGGTACGATCTTAGAACCCTAATACTCCTTAAACCCTAAACCGATTACTCACTCTCACGCCGGAGGATAATCGTAGGAGACAATCCCACGGTAAGCCTAACGGTGTCTTTTGTCTTTTAGTGCGCAGGTCTTAAGCAACAATTCTCAATTGGTACGAGAGCCGGAGCTCCAAACAAGGAACGTCCAACTTTTGTAGCAACATTTGCTTGCTTTCTTGACTGCTATACAAGCTTTGGCTTGCTACCTTATTTCAGAAACGTAATACCCCTTTTCAATGTTTTTACCTGGAAGATAACACGACACTAACAACAAGCATGTAAAATTAGAAAGTGACCATTTCGTCCATAACTAATTAAAAGGTCGAATATAGGTGAGTTGAATGTGCGAGCAACATATATACTACACAGGATAAGGGTAGTCACTTTCTCGAATATAATCCATGTTGTTATTGAAAACAAACACAGTATTTTACGTATAACAATTATACATGTATGACATTAGTTTATATGAATCATTCTATGGACAATATTATGGCATCTTCATGTGCTAGACCATCTTTAATAAATTTGGTTGTATTAGCCTAACAACAACGGCTAATGCATATACTAGCTTGTATCATTTTTATATTATAGAAGAAGAGTTGGCTTTTATCCCACATCGATAAATGAGAAGAAAATATGTTCTTTATATAGTGAGGCATGCACAAGTTATTTTAGTTGAGTTTGGTGTATTAAGTTCTTCGTGGAATATAATGTTTACTCGATACTTGAAGACTAATGAACGATTCTTTGTACACTTTGTTAACTTTTTATATTCATTTTTGTTTTTCCATCTCTCACTTTTTGTTTTTCCATCTCACTTTTCTTTGTAGAATGATTGTAACATTTGCTAACTTTTTATATTCTTTTTTGTTTTTTCGTCTCTCACTTTTCCTTATAAAATATTTGTTACGTTTGCTAAAGTTTATATTCTCTTTCACTTTTATCAAAAGAAAGAAGATTTTGTAAACAAAGCTGATAAAAGAGGGAAGACATTGGTTTGAAATTCTTTGGAGTGAAATTAAAATAAGTGTTTGATTAACAATGTCAAGGCATATTTACACCGGATAAGGGTTGTCGCTATCCCAGAGCCCATATAACCTTCACCAATGACAACACCATTCTTTATAGCACTCGGCTTCAGTAAAATATCAGTAACGTGAGGCACATGTTAGTGACGCAAACTAAGTTGAGCATATAAGATTTATACATTTAATCGAGTATGTTACGTTTGAGGTTGCATGCTGTGAAAAGAACACATGAGGATGACCATTTGCTGTCTCAGAATATAAATCTTTTACAATTATAACGTCATACCAAATCAATTATCTACGAGTATTTTACCATTAACTGGTCAGAAGAGGTAAAATAAAAACAATATGCTATAAAGAAACGGGATGAAAGGTGTGAAGTGTCTCTTGAGTGTACCGCATTTACTCCACCATTTGAAATAATATAAGTTTTGTAAATATCTTTTAGTTACTACTTACAAATACAAAAAAAATGGCAAGTGCCTTTCAGCCAACCCGGTGTGTGTTAGCATGTACAAAATAAGATATCCTTCTATGACCCATTACCCAACCCGCCCATTTTTGCCTTCTTCAACTATATCAAGACACGCTTGCTTGAGTGGCCCATTTTCTATACACTTCTGTCTCACAATTTCAATTAATTATCTGTTGTGCTTCAGATTGGGAACCAATTTTGTCTATTCTGTCAAGGGACAGGACCATGGTTTAGCTCTTTTCCATCTTCAGATAGTATCATTCTTCCGCTTTGTACACAAGAAACGTTATCCTAGAAGTATGAGTAGTAGTGTAGCACCTATCGTTAGCATTACACATGAGGAGAGACCTAGATAAACATTCCAATACATTAGTAGGTGTTCGGATACTCAGTTTGAAAGAAATACATGATACTCGAAAAATTAGTATCAGTTGGCTAGTCTCCAAAATCTCAATACGCAAACTTTACACATACAAAATCTCAACAAATCTTGGAACCAATGTAGTATGTAACTTTAACTACTGGGTTCTATAACCGAAAACAAAATTGTCCAAATTTGAATAAACCTATAAAGCTTTCTTAATATGCTGTTTAATTGGTCCACACGACCTGAACAACAATTCCTATAGATTTATGGCGTCTTCACGTGCTATAATAACAATTCCTTCCTCTAGCACACGACTTGCCTCATTCAAGGTCATAAATCTATGGTATTATTTCCGGTAATGATATGTAAATAATTGTTGTTCGGGCATCTTCGAGTCAATTATTGTTCGGGCATCTCGGACCTATAGGAATTGTTGTTCGGGCATCACTTCGAGTGAAGACGCCATGAATGAGGAAAATACATGGTCTAGCACGTGCCAGATGTGCGGGTATTATTTACTTAGCAAGCAATGTCAAGGTCAGATGCCCGAACAACAATTCCTTCCTCTAGCACACGACCTGCCTCATTCACTACTGGAAATAATACCATCTCTACCATTTCTTGTTCGGCCAGGGATATTGGCTGCCACAAATTATTCAAACAAACACATTATTTTCAGTCTTTTCAAAATGACCCAAACAATACACGAACCTATGTTTTAGTTCCGATGTACACTAAAATACAAGGACTAAAGTGGCACAACAATGGTAAACTGGGATTGTGTTATTCTACACAAACAACTTTCATTTTATATCTATAGTGAAGTGTTATATATAATTGGTAGTACTAGATGAGCGGGCTTTGGCTTGCTACTTTTTTCATAAATGTAATACATTTTTCCCTTGTTTTTACCTGAAATTTGAGGGTGGTGTAAAAAACAAACCCGTTTTCAAAAGATAACAAGAAACTAACAATAAGCATGTAACGTATGAAAGTTACCATTTTGTCTTTTTTCAATTAAAAGGGCGAATACAAGTGAGTTGAATGCGCAATCAACGTATATATGGCTTGAGAACAACGTATAAGTTACGCAGGAGATGGGTTGTCGCTATCCCGAATCCATGTAGTAGCTTAGCTAATCGAGGCCTTATGCAAATGCTTATGTAATAACTGAACACAATGATCAAAGAGATATAATACCAACCATTAAAACACAAAACATGGTTTTTTAATGATCTAACTTCATTATATAACTTCATGTTTTAAACTTGCACTTGTAACATGTCAATTAAATTCATAGTTGGGGGTGGCTTAGAAATTGCAATGGTTTGTATTTTCAATGAAAATGTTACTTTTTAAAAGTGTTCTTATGACAATTTTGGATTTAGGTTTAGATATATTCTAAGTTTTTTCAATAATTTGTTTAATATTCTTTCTTAAGGTACCCAACGACTTTTCTAGGCTTGCGGGGTTGCAATATTAATCATGCTAAGTTTTGAAAATTTTGTGATTTACGACTTGTAGACAGAATAATCAGTTTATACACTTTGGGTGAAAAATTAGTCAGGCCAATTACATCAGTTTCATACTAGTTGAGACAAATGGTTAATGTAGAGTAGCAAATTAATTACCCCTTCCTTATAACCTAGCAGTAGAGACTAAACTCCCATTGCATACGAGTGTTCTTTCTGGCCGGTATATGTATAGATGTTGTAAGCAACTAAAACATGCCAAACACTCATATGTGATTATTACAACTTCAAGCAACAAACACGTCTAACACTATCTCCTACAACGAGATTTGTTGCATCTGATTATCATTCTTTCAGTTTAACATCACATATTTAAATTCAGAACATACATTCAAACACAGTCACTCACTTAATCATAAATGCTAATATAAATCGTAACTAGACCATAATGATTAGATTGTTTAAAAGTTCATCTTTTCTAGACATTCAAAATGATACTATCTGAAGATGTAAGAGTTAGGTCTAATCGATGCTAATGTAAGCAACGGTTAAACATTAAAATGAATACAAAAAGTTAACAAAGTGCACAAACTAATCATGTCATATGCAATTACGTGATAAATATATCATGTAAACACTACAGAGTTAACTAGACCATAATGAGTAGATTGTTTAAAAGTTCAATGTAAAATAGCTAGGTCTAATCGATACTATTGTAAGCAACGGTTAAAAATATAAAAAGTTAACCAAGTGCACAAATTAATCATGCCATACTAGTAATTACCTGATTAAAATATCAGGTAAACACTATATGCCATGAATCACTTAAAACACCAAACTTAACTTGTAAAATTAGTAAGGGCTAATAATCTTTTAAAGCACTATACTTGTCAAGAATGTCAGTTCTGCGTAGCGAACTAAAAAAATAACTTTTTTAGACATTAAAGTTGACATTTTTGTCTTTCTTTAAGTATTATGACCATTTTACCCTTCGAAAAATATTTCAAAAAAAAAATTCGAAAAAAAAATTTCAGAAATTTCAAAAAAAAGTATTTCGAAAAAAAAAATTTAGAAAAAATATTTCAAAAAAAAAAAATTTGAAAAAAAATTAGAAAGGGTAAAATGGTCATAATACATAAAGAAAGACAAAAATGTCAACTTTAATGTCTAAAAGAGTTATTTTTTTAGTTCGCTACGCAGAATTGTCATTCTTGACAAGTATAGTGCTTTAAAAGGTTATTAACCCAAGTAGTAAATATCTCACTATGTAAAGCAACATATTTTCTTCTCAATTACCAATGTGACATAAAAGAAGTCTTCTTCATTAATAAATTAAAGTGATTCAAGGTAGCATATGCTTTTAACCGTTGTTGTAAGGCGAATACAACGAAATTTACTAAAGATGGTCTAGCAGATGACCCCAAAACGAAATACAAACCGATGTGTGCTAGCTCGACCTACAACACTTGTTGAAATGGCCTTACCCACATATGAATGGCGTAACGCTTGAAACCACGACCTTATCAACCGCATATTAAACCACTACCCACAACACTTGAACGGTTGAACCTCGACCCACACAGCTTTCTTCAACAGCCATTCCTCGCAACGCCAAGCAAGACCCATAAATCTTGCCACTAAATGCTTGCTGGACAACAAACACGCCCCTTCTATGACGCAAAATAACTTATGAAAGAAGAGGTAAAAAGTGTCACCAAAATGTGAGATTTAGTGACACTTTTTTGTGTTATTAGAATCTCTGTCACTAAATGTAATTTTTTTTTTTTAGTGAATGAGGGTGGCCTAGTGAGAAAAAGGTTTGTGACTATTACTTTAAAATGTGTGAGGTCTCAAGTTCAATTACTAGTATGTGCAAACAACTTTAAGTGCCCACGCAAACCTACTCAAAAGAGAGGGTTTTTTGAATTCAAGCCTCGTGAATTAGTCGGCCAAAAGATCATAAATCATTGTTAAAATAAAAGAAAAAAAAGTTGGCAATGTGTACAGTTTAGTTGAGAGATATATAACCATGATAAATTTATTACATAAGTTACATATACCCCAAGTAACATGATAGACTAAAATGTGTGATGTCTCAAGTTCAATTACTAGTATGTGCAAAAAACATTAAGTGCCCACGCAAACCTACTCAAAAGAGAGGGCTTTACCTGGTTTGAGTCTGTGTGGCGTTGAGTTCAAGCCTCGTGAATTAGTCGGCCAAAAGATCAGAAATCATTGTTAAAATAAAAGAAAAAAAAGTTGGCAATGTGTACAGATTAGTTGAGAGATATATAACCATGATAAATTTATTACATAAGTTAGATATACCCCAAGTAACATGATAGACTAAACTCAACTTGTATAAATGGTGCATACCTCACTATATAAAGTATCATATTTTCTTCTCATTTATCAATGTGGGATAAAAGCTAACTCTTCTTCTATAATAAAAAAGTGATACAAGCTACTATATGCATTAACCGTTGTTGAAAGGCGAATAACCAAATTTATTGAAGTAGGTCTAGCACATGAAGACGGCAAAATATAGTTAAATAGAATATAAACTAGTCTCATACACATTTAATACACATTTAATAGTTATGAGTTGAGATCATTATAGATCTCATATTTACTATAGATTTAAAATAACATATTTTGCAAACATTAAATCTTTAAACTACAAAAAATACACCATCGCGACAAGAATTAAATTATCCTTTTACGGATATGCACTTCTCTATATTTTCGACAAAATTTTTTTTTCAAAAATTCCGACCAGAAAAATCACATATGATTTGTAAAATCATATAATATTTTTAAAAATCACGTGTGATTTGTAAAAATCAAATCATATATGATTTTCACAAATCACATATGATTTGCAAAAATCACATGTGATTTGTAAAAATCGAATCACATATAATTTTCACAAATCACATATGATTTTTTTAGGCCGAAATTTAAAAAAAAAATCGTTAAAACTATATAAAAGTGCATATATATAGAAAGATAATTTAATTCTCTTCGCGATGGTATGATTTTTTTCACATAACGATTAACGATTTGTGAGATATTTAATTTTTTAAAAGGGTGAGTTTATTTTTTTTATTTTGATTAGAAAAATGAATGATAATGATTGATTCATTCGATCTATGGCAAATTTGAGATATATATTAAACTTTTGCATAATAATCATATGTAAAATATTGTATTTGTTTTCAATAACAACATATTATTTGATAGTTCAAGCTCTTTCTTCGATTGGGGGCACAACCGTATAGGATGGTGTGCTATTATGCAGAGCGTCATATCTTTTAGGCTAGTAGCAATGGGTCGGTCGACCCTTTGCGTTGTGCCAAGGTTGTCTAAGGTTGCCCCATTGTGGCACTAAGGTTGCCTTCGGTCGGTTGCTTCAACTTGGACGAACTAGTTTGCACCAACGACCGAGTTAGTATATCACATTTTGCCAAAAATTGTACCATTTGGGTTAAAAAAAACCAAAAAAAAATTACCACTTTTACAACGTACATTATAAATACCAACCGCAAACACATTTAAAAAAAAATAAAAAAAATAAATAAATAAATAAATAAAATCCCAGGTCACTACTGTGGCAACTAAGTCGTCGTCGGAGAGAGAAAACTGATGTGGCAGGATCGACCCAGGTCACTGCTACTAGCCTTAGGGGCCTATAAACTAACACCACTTTATATATTTGAATATAAAAGTTCAGTTCCAAAAAAAAATGTTGATGCTATATAATTTTATGTATGTAAAATTTTATTAAATATATAGACTCAACTTGACCACACTCGTGAACTTGGTTTGGCTTTTGCGATGTGAAATTTCATTCTGTTAAAAGCAAAGCAAGACCAAATTTTACAACCGCATAAAACAAGGAAATGAACTGAATTTTGATATGTCCCGAACCTACTGGAACCCGAACGTAGGCAATTTTCGGTCCACAACTTGCTTGAACCCGAAAGTATACTAAGCTGTCTTACATGCCGATAAGAAGCATTGGATGCAAAAACAATAAGTTACATAGGTTTTTCATCTTGCAATCAATTTGTTAAACCTCTACGGTTAATTTATTTATTTCTTCTTAAAATATAAAACCATGGTTTTAACCCCTTTCGCATCGACATGGATGTTGTTCACTTGTGTGCACATTTTTGTTTAAAATTATAGGGGGAATTTCATATATACCTAAGGAAACTTCAAAAATTACATATTTTCCCAAAATACAAGTTTTCAATGCATGATGTACAATATTATTAAAGCGTGTTTTGGGAAAATATGTAAATAATAAAGTTTCTTTGAGGATATATATAAATGCCCCAAAATTATAAAGACCAAACTCTTTCGATTTTTGTTTTAATTTTTATGAATGATTCTATAGAATATAATATGGCGTACTCATGTGCTAGACCATCTTTAATAGTATTCGCCTTTCAACAACGGTTAAAGCATATATTAGCTTGTATCGTTTTTTTATCAAAAGAAGAAGAGTTGGTTTTTATCCCACATCCGTAATTGAGAAGAAAATATGTTACTTTATATAATGTGTTATGCAATAATAATTTGAGTTAAGTCTGGTGTATTATGTTCTTTGTGTAATATAATGATGGTTTTTTTTTTTGGGTAAAAGGGACAACAATTCCCGGTTAAAAATATTAATCACCCAAGTCAAATAAGTACAATGGAATGTGGCTGAAGCACCACATTAACCTCAAGCCTAGCTTGAACAACCACTAAATCCGAGTGACACACCACACGGAAACAATCCCTATTACACTAACAATAACTCCAATAGGGAAGAACCATCTAGCCATACACAAAGAGTAACATCTAATAGCTACCCGTGAAGAAAAATAGAATCTAACTTCCATACTTTAATAATATCCAACGCATCTCTTGAACTCTTCCATCTACAGGAAACAAGCTTGAGACGAACCGAGTTATAATACAATCAACAACTTGATCGATAGACCTCTTCACCTTTCGAAATAAACGATTGTTGCGCTCTTGCCTTAAGAAATAAGCAGCAGCCGCCAACACCAATTTAGAAATAACACTCCTTGAACTTTTTCGGCCAGCAAAAGGAAGAATCACTTGTATAATAGAATCCATAGATGAATTAGCATTTGAAATACCAGCAAGCGACTTTAACATATTCCAAACCTGGCTAGAAAACGGGCATTCAAAGAAAAGGTGTTCATGTGAATCCGGTTGTAAATCACACAAAGAACATGAAACGTTACGAGCATCCACATTGTCCCATCGCTTAATATTATCTTGGGTCTTCAAACGACGCCTCATAATCAACCACATATGAAAAGCATGACGTGGTATACACCCTGGAAACCAAACACTTCGAAACCAACCCACATTATCACTACGGGGACGAATAGTTTGCCAAACCACTTGCACTGAGAAAGGTTGCACATGACCATCCAAACTCACCCATTCCAATTTATCACGAACACCAGTTCTAATATGCGGCACTTGAATAGCATTTAAATTTGGAAAAGAAGAGTACCAAGACAGCGGCCATATAAATTGCCCATTATCAATAACCTCAGTTAGCTTGGTGTGATGATGAAATCCTCCACGATGAATATTTCTGTTTGAAATGAAATCAGCAAGGGGAATAATATCACACCAACGATCATGCCAAACTGAGATAGAACTACCATCACCAACATTATAACGAACAAATTGACGAATCAGCGGACGTAATTGAAGAATCTTACGCCACCCACACGACATATTACCTCAACAAGGTATGTCCCAGAAGTTACGACGTTAAACCTTTTACATATATCACGAAACTCGGTACCATGGTACCAAACTCGGTACCCCTATTATGCTTGATGCATACACGAGCTCTAAGTATATGCAGTCATGGGGGCGTTTTGATTATGCTCGAGCTTTGATTGACATCAAGGCGGATCGGGAGCTTAAGGGGACAATGGTTATTGATGTGCCAAGTTGGGATGGTGAAGGGGAGGTATTGCATACTGTCAGAGTGGAATATGAGTGAAAACCACATCGCTGTGGTGTTCGTATGGTTTTTGGCCATGATGAGACCCAATGTCCCAAACGTGTGTACCTGTTGACCTTAAACATCAAGTACAAAAGAATGATGGGTTCCAAATGCCTCAAAGAAAGGCGTTTTGTGGTATTGAGGTGGGAAAAGGGGCTAAATTTAGCCCTTCTAAAAATAAGTAGCTGTGTCGAAGAAGCCGGATGCTACAAAAAAGAAGATTAATGAATTGGCTAGTACAAGTGGGACGAATATTGCTAAATCAAATTCGTTTAATGCTCTTAATATGGTTGATACTAATAAGGCTGATATCCCTAGTGTTACTGTTGACCTGACCAAATATGGTAGCTCTGCTAAGGGTGGAAATGGTAGCACTAGTACTACTCCTATTGTTGGAAAAATTGAGAAGTTTGAAAAACTAATTATTGGGGGGAAAGTTACTCTTGTCGATGATGATGGTAAACCTCTTAAAAAGGTTGATTTGAAAGAAAAAGCGCATGATATGGCTACTAAGCCTAGTTCTTATTCCTCTCTGTATTCTATGGTGGGAACCCATCCTCTAAAGTGGGGATGTGATTGTTTCTGACACCGATGATGAGGAGGTGCTTGAGCCGGATAATCCTAAGGCTAAATTTCTCGCATCATATGGCGGCGGTCATGAGCTTGAAGATTATTATGATGATTATGCGGATCAGGTCTATGATTTACCAGGGCAATTGGATGCTTTTTCTGACATGTATGATATCAAGCTCCAAGGTCGTAATAGTAAGCAATCTAGACGTTAGGTTATGCTTGGTTTTGTGTCAAATGTAATCTAGTGAATAGTGGTTGTTTTATTGTTTTAAGGATAGGAAGTGTCTTGTTAGGTTAGTTTTGCCGCCTATGTAACGGGCTGCTATATGGGACTTCACTCATATCCTTTGTACTTAAATGTTTTTTGGAGTAATATATTTACCGGGGAAACCCTTTACCAAAAAAAAGAATAATTTTTTACGTACATCACTAATCAAATATTAGTGTTTGGCATGCATGTTTTAGTTACTTACAAAATCTATACATATATCGGCCATAAAGAACATTAGTATGCAATGGGAGTTTAGTCTAGGTTATAAGAAAAAGTAATTTGTAACTCTATATTAATCTTTTGTCTCAACCAGTATTAAACTGATATATAATGATAAAGTGTTATATTTACCACTAAACTCTCTATTAAGTATTAACCACTGTCATAAACAACCACAAAGGCACAAACAATAATAAAAAAATCAAGTACCAAAATATAAAGACCAAATGTATGAAGTATGAACACATATACATCGGAAGAACATAATAAAAAATCAAAACCCACCCAACTCACAAACCTTTACAAAGAATGAAAAAGGTGAAGAGATGGAGTGAACGATTTTTTTTTTTTTCTTTTTTTTTTTTTTTTTTTTTTTTTTTTTTTTTTATGGTGAAAATTAAGGAGATGTGAATGTGTGGATGGTATCTCAAAAATTACTGCTTATCAAATGTAGGGGAGCAGCAACATTTTCCCCATGGAAAATGTTATAAAGGTAATGAATAAGTGAAAAATTACTGCTTGTCAAATGGGCGTGTAGCAATTTGAAGGAAAACTCATCACAAGAACAGATGCAATGTCAAGGTCAGATGCTCGAACAACAAGTCCTTCCTCTAGAACACGACCTGCCTCATTCACTACGTACTCAAAATAATACCATCTTTACTATTTCTTGGTTGGTCGCGGATATTGGCCGCCACAAATTATTCAAACAATATTTTCAGTATTTTCAAAGTGACCCAAACATTACACAAAGCCATCTTCTAGTTCCAATGAGATTGTGTTATTCTATACGAACAACTTTCTAATTATATCCATAATAAAGTGAAGTGTTACCTGTTAGTCTGTAATATGTAATGGGCTCAAGCCCAAACCCAACCTCTAGAATATTCTCTGATGATGTATTAATATGTACCGTGTATTTGTGAAGAATCAATCAATAAACATTACAACATCTTACATGGTATCAGCCAAAACGATCCTATAATCTCCAACCCTAAACCTAAATTCGATCTTCCGCAGCCGCCTCCGGCCGCCGGCTACATGCCGGAGGTTCGGAGGGCTCTCTTTAAATATTAACCTTTGTCATCTTTAAATATCAAGTAATAAAAGCGAACCCACCTGCTCCTCTCATCTTCCGGCGCCGCTCCGGCTGTCGTTCTGTCTTTCATGGTGGGTTTCTTTAACTAGAATGGTTGTCTCTATCCGACACTCCATACCACCACCGTGCACCCAACCGGCCTTGCTGTCGGCCTCGCCGCGGCCTTCTACTCTCCTCGTCCACCCAAGCGAAAATAATGAACTATAAATTTCTACTGTTTCCAATTATAAATTTCTCTCGGGAGGCTTGGAGGCCGTACATCGGCCGCCGGCCTCCGCCGACGCCTTCTAGCTTAAATCCAAATCCCAACCTCTAATATCCTAGCAAAACCGACTATGGTACATTCTACAACATTACAAATAACTAACTAAGAAGTGTTTATGTGCCATGTAT